>CAJQUW010008653.1:0-439587 GCA_907163375.1 Prostheceraeus crozeri
TGAACCAGTTTGGTGTGGTATTTCTTCGGCGCGTTCTTTACTTTGACAGTGACCCTTCCATATAGTGGCGTTCTCATGGACTTTTTATTCATGTGCCGCATCGTCTCGATTGATACGTTACTATCATCACTCGAGTAGTCGGGCGATGCAGGGAGGGGCTTGGGTGAACACCACCGGCTCGTTTGGTGTTGTAGATCGCTCCATCGGAGATTGGGGAGGTGTATTGGTACGTTCCATTGGCGATTGAGGTGAAGTGGTACGATCAGCAGTACCGTTCTCAACTGCAGCTTCCTGTTTGCGATCCATAATGACTTCTAGATTTAAAATAATTGTAACTTGTAAACGTGAGGATTAGAACCTTTGATAAGAATTGGTACAAACCTCGGACTTATATACTTTTTAAACAAAGGAAATCCTAACAGCCAATCAGAGAGGTACCGAACTTCCCTAAAGACTATATAACTATATAAAGGATGTCATTGTTCCAAACTGTTAAGTACTTATCCTCAACGTTCCATAACAAGAAGCATGTCCTCAAAACCTTTATTCTATTTTCAAAATGACAGCCAAGTCATTATGGGAGGTCAGTTGGATATGACCGTGCATCTCTCTTGCGGCTGCAAAGTGGCCTTATGGAAAACTTTAACTGTGACAGCACTTCAAAGGCGGAGTGGACTACCAGTGAAGTGTCCAGTACACGAGTGTGACCATGACTTCAGCAACAATCAGACATTTCATGAATGGTGTGATGACTTCCTAAAGATCATGGAGTCGCCTGAGGGACGTGATCTGTACCCATCATTTATTTTTAATGCTTAAATTAAACTTACATTGTAAATCTCTTGTCTCTTTCATTTTAAACATAGTTCTGGAATTGGTTTTCTTATTGGGGAGCAACTAAATCATAACTGCACATTAAAGTTTCACATCTAAATAGTGCTACATTCAAAATAATTGTCACAATAGTCGCAATTGAGCAAACCCATTCAAAATCAAACAACGGACGTCTATCGGTACGTACCCAAGTGCTCAGAACCAAGTCACACAAGTTCGATCATAGACGTTCCGAAACACAGTGTACTCAACCGAGTGTACCAAACACATGTACCTATCCAGTAAAACAGATGTCATACATGTTCCTATTCATAACACTGAATTATACATGTACCTATCCATGTTCCTATTGATAACACTAAATTTTACATGTACCCATCCATGTACCTATCCCACACGTAGTAGGGCACAGTTTTCACTACTCTCGACTGTTGCTGTATCGAAATTTTCCAGCGGTACAATCAGATATTTATTATCTGCATATTTATTTATGATGTTGCCTGCGATGGTTGGTTTCAAGTCCGATAGTGATCCTTGAACCACGCCTGCATTGATGTCTGTTGTATGCGAAATTTCCCCATGCATCTTAGTTGCCTGCTTACGTGACGTATAAAAATCAGCAATCCAATTGTAGATTTGGTCGGGAATTTTCAAATTGTTATGGTTTTCAAGTAACTTAGATCATCTCGCTGTGTCGAAAGCTTTCGAGAAGTCTAAGGTGACCATTCGAGCAGAGCTGTGATTTTGTGAAATAGCCGTCACTTCACTTAGAATTGCTGTCAAGGCTGCTGTGGTGCCTCCTGTCGGTCGGAAAGCGTATTGATCATTGTACAGGCTGTTCCCCGTCATTGCTTGATTTGTGAATGTTTTAGTAATAATTTGTTCGCAAAGTCGTGACAGAACTGGTGTTATCGAGATCTGTCGGAAATCGCTTGATTTTTTGATCATGTGATCTTAGGTATAGGGTTAATAAGAGCTAGCCTCCATTAGTCTGGAACAATTCCAGTTTGTAGTGAAGCATTGATTAGCTTCGTGATCAGTTCGCATATGTAATCAGCTGCTAGGCGAAGGAACCATGCTGTTAGTAGACGTTTCCTTCAGTTTCATTAGAGCCATATATGTTTCAGATACGTCGATATATTCAATGTTGTTAGGTGGTCCTTCTTTCCGCAAAATTTCTTCGTGTGATCTATCAGTTGACTTGGGTGTAATATTCATTCATGATGTCTGCTGTTAGATTTCCATTGTTCTTAATAGGTTAGGTAACTTTCTCTTTCTTGGCAATATTACGCATTTCTGCCCAAATGTCCTTAGGCTTACTAGATTTCAGGTTTGCTGAATTGTTGGATATGATAATTTCGTTGATCTTGCTGCTGATGATGTTTGCTTTACTAAGTTTGCCCTTTCTCAAACATTTGTTCTTTTTGACGTAGCAATCTTTTAATGTAAGGTGTCACAAAGGTTGGGTCTCTTGTTGTTACAGTGATTGCTTTTGATGGGATGTAACTATCCAATGCTGTTTCGAGAATCCGATAAAATTCATTTACGGATTCAAGAAAGTCGTTACCGTGAGTAAGAAACTCCAGTTTACAACGAGACATGTCTTCGTGGAAGCGTGAGATGTTCTTCGGGCTTCTAAATTTTATCATGTTCTGGTGCTTGATTTTGGGAGTTATGTCTGATATTTCTTCTGTTTTGATGACTATGATGCATTGATTGTGATTGTCGTCATCAGTAAAGGACATGGTACCCTCTTTGAAAGTGCTCTCAACCGATCTATTGTTAGCACTTAATCAGGTCTGCAAATATGGCGTCATGCTTGACAATGCGAACACTCATTGACTTTTATTATACTCAGGGGCACCGGCACACCTCGAACGTTGGGTTGTCGAGATTTGGGAAGACACGAATAGATCAGAAACGCATTCTAAACACACATCTGAATTACACTATAAATAAATACAAGCTGTTGTGAATGTGTATGAGCACATCCCGCATGCACATGTATTTACTGATATTGTGTATAAACATAGCGTAGGCTTTTTATGTTTTGTGTCTGCATGCCTTGGTGCTAGACAATACTTGACTCCCAGCCAGGGTTTCGGAGCCGTGGTCTAGCTACCACGTCTCCGGCTCCGGCTCCGACCCACAACCCTTCGATATATAATCGGACCTCCAACATGAGACCAAAACTGAGACATTCATCGAATGATGCACTCTATGGCTCCGATAAACTGCACGTCTGTCGCGGTCTACCCGGTACCACTTCTTGTCAGGCAATATCAGAGAAAGAACATGTAGATCCAATGGGATGCAGACTGAGACTAACTGTAAAATGACATTTTCTTGTACTTTCTGTGATTTAGTGAGAGGCACTACGGTAAATGTGGAAAAATCTCTAGAACATACAATGCCTTTTGATTCAGAATCTAGATTTATCAAATCGCTATTTGCTGTCGCCAAGCACAACGTCTTAAATTAATAATTAATTAATTATTAATTAATTTAATTAATTAATATAATTGAAATTTAGCTAGAACTTACTGTCTTTAAATATTTTTCGGGTACATCACCGATCGGAGGCATGCAGGATGGAAAATGACCTGAAGATATTCCATGCTAAAAATTATGACTACTGGCATAACTGTTGCTTCCCACTCAAAAGTTATGATTCGAAGAGGGAGCCATGAAATTCTCTGTTTTTAGTGAATTGACTGAAGTCTCTGATTTAGCATCAACCACGACCGCTCTTGGCGTTTAATCAGAGATGCGTACAAATATTTCATTCTTCCAGAATGTGGCATAAATAATTAAAAAGAGGATTTTGTCAGACAGATCAGCCACAGTGAAAGGGCTTTCAAAAACTTCAATCCATTATCTTGGTATTTTTTATCTTGTCTGATAAGAGCAAGAACCACGTAGATTTGTGGCAGTCGAGAATAAAGTGCATTGCATCCTCAGAAATTCCAATTTTCAGCCTCGCTCCCTGCAGAAACTCGTCCTGCCGGTCGACCAGATGATTCAACCACTTGCATGTAGCTGTCAAGCCACTAATATTTATCAGTCAGGAGAAACGATTGGATAAATCCAAAATAAACCAGAACTCTTTTATATCGAAGGGACTTCTTTAGAAGTAATTTAACACCACCACTCCCGTACTTTTGGCTGACCATTAACTACCAACACGGGTCAATTGACCCATGTTATTTTTTCATTCTGATATGCAATGCTAAAGGCAGTATATAGGGCGTTTAGTGTGTTAAGTTGGCTTACATAGTCTACGTACAAGAGGCTTTTACAGTGTGAGTTGTTGAACATTCATGTACATGTATATACGCTAACTTGAATACTTTTAGGCATAGATAGATAGCACGGTCCATCTATAGCCTATGTAGTGAACTTATAAACAGATATGCATATATTACAGATTGGTATATTAAAGACATGGGCGACAGCTTACGGGTATGATTATTCATCTCATGATATGAAGCTATAGGCCTATTACACGCAGGCCTATGTACAAATCTATACGTCTACATACCAGTATGCTACATATTTATTTGGTAAGGTCAAATATTTCATATCTAAGATAGTTATCTGCTGTTCCATATAACAAGGAGTTTTTATCCAAAATTCCCGATGTAATAATATGTCAAAAAGCACAATTGCAAGACGCAATTTTTGCAGAGTTGGACTGATCAAGAAACACATATAATTGTTCCGCAAGTTTGAAATGATGATTTTGTTTTATTGGTCTTACGAACTTGACTTTTTTCAAGGCTTTGATTGGAACACAATGTTGGGTGGTTTTTCAGTGTGCGGTAGAAGTGCACACTTTCCTAATGAAAGCACATATGAAATAACGCCGATTTCTTATGTTGGACAATTGAAGATCTTTGGCAGTTACCGATGCATCTAGCACTACGATGTCAATCAAATTTTAAAACACTGATAAAGGCCATCGTCGCGTTGCGGCTCTTATGGAGTATAGACGCAGGATTTGGTATCGTGCATCGACGCCGCATTTCGTTTTATTATAGATGTCTATCATAACCGGAACTTTTTGAATCTCTTCATCAAACCTTCCACATTTATGCTGAGTCGAATGCAGCAATGCAACTCGAATTCGCTTTCCTTTGAATGCTGTAAGGAGACAGTTTCCAGATCGAAAAAATCTCGCTGTTTTCACGGGAACTTCACGGGACTGCAATTGAGAGAGTATCTCTCACGGAATCTCTCGACGGCTCTGTCTAATGGTGCCAATCAGAGTCAATTTATTGCTCATCAAATTCTCGACCAGTTGAACACAGGTAAAATGATAACCTTTTGTTACCGACAATCCAGACCCTTTGCATTTTCAATCAGCTTCATGACTACAGATTCAGGAACGGAGGTTGAAGCGGGTCTTGTGTCATATTTCCCTAGATATGGTATAGCTTTCAGAACATACTTGGTAAGAACATCGCAAATCATCCAAAATTTGATGCCAAATTTATATGGTTTCTTCGGCATTTATTATATGAATGGACATCTGCATTCACAAGGAAATAACTGTTCATCAACTGTTGTTGCTTCGTGTGGATTGAAGCAGTCGCCTTAACCGAGTCCCGCAGATTTCGTATTACAGCAAATTTATCTGTTTGCCTTTGTTGATGTCTCATAGTTTTGTTGTCAAAACGAATCTACTTCAATATAGACTGGAATCTGTTTCTTGACATTGTATTGCGAAAAATATCTCTGCCGAATTCAGAACTCCATAAGTTATGAACAGGCTAGGGACTTAAAAAATAACCATGCACTCTTAAAGGAAGAATAATTAAGAACCAACAATGCACATCAATAATGAATGCACTAAATTAATTATTGGCGAGAATGAATGTGCTTGCTGTTCGCCAAGACATTTTTGCCCAACAGTTGCGTTTTCGGATGAATCACAGTCTTAATGAAGCCCGCAGCCTCCTTTAAAATCCAGATAAATGATTTGCAGCAGATTATGTATTGAGAGGAGATGAAGGCCAGCAGATTTCAGGTTGTCTGCAGCGGCTATCTACAACAATGATACACTTGCTCTACAACAATGATACACTTCCATTCGTTTCAGGTAGACTGCAAAGTGACTGGATTCAAAAGCATGTCAACCTGGAGCCGAACCCGTAGTATTTTCTGTTGGCTCCGGCTCCGACCTGCTACCAAGGCATTGGGTGGCTCCGCCTCCGGCTCCAAAACCCTGCTTCCAGCTACATTGAATTAACAAATTTAAGTCAATGCTGGATAAGCCTGTTGCGACACAGAAAAGACTAACAAATCTCTTACAGTATCACTCACCCATTGAAATTTACTTGTCACTAACAACTCACTAAATAACACTGTTTCTGTGCGGTCGCCACTGGATGTGGAAAACCCAATCAGCAATGTAGATCTTCTGGAAGTAGTCGACTAATCTGTTGAAGAAGATTGAAGGCCGATCACATTATATTCGACATTATTCTTAGAACCGGTATTAAATCTCCCTTAATCAAATTATAAAATGAGTATGATGCAGAGACAATTTTTACATCGTGATTTTCTTTGTGATGGATTGTTATGGCTTCTTGAGATTATATGAGTCGATACTTCATTATCATTTAGCAAATAATTATTTGTGCAATCTTACTGCAATATCTTACTTTACCTCTAATGGCACGCCCCCTCCGATAGAACAACCCTAATAAACTGCCATCATCACCTCCTGTTCGAAAAATAGATCATTACCCCTAATAGAACACCATCTTCTGCATCTGTAATTATGACAGTATGTATACACTAGTGATGTGCGGTTATAACCATGGGTACGGTTAACCGCTGTAACCGCGGTTAATGGCCGGTTACGGGTAAAAGTACCACGGTTACGGTCGGTTGCGGTTAAAGGTCTCACGGTTACGGTAAGCGTGATCAGCGATTACTGTTAATCACGATTGCATTTTGAATTGGAATATATTTTGTTCTTATTTGATTTACCTTAGGAATTTTAAGAGATTGACAATTGAATGTTGTGTTAAAATTTTACTTCAAATGCAAGATATTTAACGAAATCTGTATAATGTCAGAATCATGATGGTATAATGAGAATTAATTTTGCAGGTAGGTACGTTTGGTTTATGCATTTGTTATACGTAGAATTAACATCTCTATAAAATGGCTGCATAAAAAATCAGACGACTATAACATGATATATTTCATAATTGGCTGCAAGTTCTAATCTTAACTATTGCAGTGTGTACATGCTTGCACACAATATGAAAGTTAATAGCAATTCGAAACTTAAGCGCTTGATACCGGAATCTTGGCTTTCTATTTGCTAAGACTACTCATAATTTGTATTCAGGCCACTTTAATGGGATATTTACATGCACATTTAGGTTTAGAATAGAATAGAATAGAAATCATTTATTTCGAAATTAATGAGAATCATGTAATACAGAAGAGAAATGTCGTTCTAGACCGGAAGTGTGTGATAAAATTACAATACGTAATGTAAGTGAAAAACAGAAACTGTTGGAATCATTACAAGAATACATAATAAATCAAATCGAGTTCATGATTTGGATACACTGAGGAACGAAAGACGATAACCTTCGATCTGTTTTGCAGTAAGGCATGACGAATTTTTGAGAACATTTGTGGATTTCAGGATAAAGATCATGTAATATGTGGTCATCATTTTTCATTGAATCGAAAAATTGTATTGCTTGCATACGTCGTCTTGTTTCAATGTTTGGAAAGTGCTCACAATTACATTCCTTCCCACAAATTATTCTGTGAGCATGTTTTCGGACTTTTTCAATTCTCTTGCAATTCTTTTTTTTCATACCAATGAAAAGTGGGTTACAATATTCTAGTATGGATTGTATTATACTTGAGTAGACGAGGATGAGTGTCTCTATATTGGAGAAAGGCTTCATCTGGCGTAAAACGAAAAGGTTTCTATTGGCTCTTTTGCAGCAATTGGTGACGTGTTGATCCCAAGATAATTTCGAGTTGTAAGTTATTCCCAAAAGTTTTAGTTGTGTACACAGTTCACAAAGAATCTGCGGAGAGGAGAGATTGATTATTTTCCCCTTCTTTGGAATTATCATGCACTTGGATTTCTTTTCATTCAGTTGTAGTCCTTTGTTCCAGCACCACTCGTTAACGTGCTTTTACTCTTGACATATAGCATCGCTTGCATCCTGAACTGAAAAAATTGGAATCACTATGACCGTATCATCTGCATACTTGAATATGCGGGCTTCGGGATGATGAGGTAAGAGGGAACCAACATGTACAGCAAAAAGGTATGGGGATAGGACTGATCCTTGGGGAACACCTGATGTTACTTTAATTGGATTACTCGAGACTTGATTGTATACTACACACTGATATCTGTCAGACAAATAGTTTATGCACCATCTCACGAAGTCCGGCGAAAGATTTTCAGAGATTAGTGTTTGTATCAGACTTCTATGTGCTACAGAGTCGAAAGCACGTTTCAAGTCTATAGAAAGAACTGCCGGCCCGTTAATATTATTGTCATCAAGCACAGATGTGATATGATCATGAAATGATATATGAGCATGTAAAGTTGAGGATTTAGGACGGAAAACGAACTGATGAGGACCGCACGCAGATAATAGTTCATTCTTAATTGAAGCAAGGACAAATCTTTCAAGGAGTTTCGAAAACACCGGTAGTAGAGATATGGGTCTCAGATCATCGACTGATGGAGCTGCTTTCTTTGGAGCTGGTACAATGTTTGCCCATTTCCATTTTGTAGGAATATAACAACACTCGATGGAAAGACAAGAAAGGTGTGTCAAGGGCGCTTCCAGAACATCAGCAACTGACGAAATCAAGCGTGGGAAAAGATTGTCACTACCTCCACTTTTATTCCTTTTCAGGTTATTTAATTGAGCGAAAACAGACTCTACCGTTATCTCCGGACACCAGGTGTGTTGATGATTTACAGTGTCATTTGGGATAAGAATATCACGAAAATCAGTCTCAGTATTGAAATGACTAGCCAGACTCCTGTTGATATGGTTAACAGCATCGATAGAATTGTCGAAAATATTCATAATACCAGCAATTTGATCGACAGAGCGCTTGTTTCTTATATTGTTGACTACTTTCCAAAGTTGTTTTTGAGAGTTGACTGTTGACTTCGTCCAATTTTACTTTGCTTTGTGAATTTCAGATCGAATCTTCTTTTTATAATGTTCGTAAAGGACATAATCATTTGATCGAAATGCTTTATACCTTTTATTTATCAAACTTTTCAATAAAAGTGTTATCCACGGTTTATCGTTTTTGCTCATTGGTATTAATTCAAAAGGCAAAATAGATAAAGAGTTCTCAATGGCTTCGTAGAAAATATTACATTTTTCTTCTAGATGTAAATGTGATTGATAGAATGTATGCCATGAAAAAGAAGCCAAGTCATTCTTAAATTGGTTCACATTGCTCTCTCGAAGGTCGTACAGTTTCCGATATGTGACATGAGTACATATTTCATTTCGTGGCACCATCAAGACAGAATTGTGGTCAGATCTACCGAGTTTGGGGCCAATCTCAGGAATAGTATATGATGAAGATAATTCTTGGTCGATCAAAATTTTGTCCAGAATAGCATCACCGCGGGTGCTCTCATCAACAACTTGTTTGAGATTTAATTGACTTTCAATATTGATGGTTGGTAATTGATTTAAATCTCCAGCAATAATAACGCTGTCATTAGAGAATGATTCAAGAAGGATTTCGGATTGTGAAATGATTTCTTTTTCAATTGTTTTCATTTCGTCTTTCTTCAAATTCGGTGGAATGTACGCTATCAATAGATTGATTTTGCAAGGGAGTAGACGAACCCATATAGATTCGTACCGGTACGTAATGATATTATACCCAGAGGAGGCCAAGAGTTTAAAACCATGAAATGCGTTAGATACAAATACACAGACACCACCTCCACGTCTGCATGGATTACGGTCGCATCTAATTGGTAAGTTATAGTTGGG
Organism: Prostheceraeus crozeri; assembly: GCA_907163375.1. Classification (NCBI taxonomy): domain Eukaryota; kingdom Metazoa; phylum Platyhelminthes; order Polycladida; family Euryleptidae; genus Prostheceraeus; species Prostheceraeus crozeri. Next base: position 9,864 of record CAJQUW010008653.1, read on the forward strand.
AATAGCAATTTCTGCATCCGAAATATTTTCAGTTAGCCAAGATTCGGTTATGATTATTACAGATGGGTGGGTTACTTGTAGCTGCTATGACTCGAAGCTCCTCCATCTTATACTGTAACGATCTCGCATTGATTAAAAGAAATGACGGCTTTTTCGATGAATCAATAACTGGTAAAACATTTAATGAAAAACCTCGGAGTTATTTGTATCTCTTCGATTTTTTGGTATTATCTTGTTTTGGTATATGATAACGTTTTCTCCATTACTGCGTCTCATTTTCAGCTCTTCGCGCAAATGTTTTAACTGATTTTGCTGAAACTGAGTTCTGTCAGATTTAATAAAGATTCTCTTGAAGTTCTCTGACATAGACAGTTTCTTTGCGTTGTGAAGAACAGAGTTTCGGATACTTTCATTAGCAAAAGCCACTTTCAACATGCGGTTATTATTCTGCTTTATTCTACCAACTCTAAGTACTTTAAGAACATCAGAGTCCTTTAAATCAACGTCCAAGTGATCTAGTAATTTATTCACTTTAGTAAGGTCGTGTGCCATACGAGTGTTAATATCACCATCTTCAGATTCATAAATTCCAGTTATGACGAAATTATACATAATGTATTATTATTAATTTATAATATATAATAAATTTATATATATTAAAAATTTTTATATTAAATATTTTTATAAATTTATATATATAAAAATTATACATTTTTACTTCTTTTCATTCTTTCTTCTAATTCTTTCGAAATGAAGTCGGGCATAGTACATTTCATAGTAGAGATTTCTGAGTTAATATTCACAATTTCTTTTTCATACATGTGTTGTTTATTCTGTATTTGTGACAGAGAAATTTCAAAGGATTTGGTTTTCTCTTCCAATCGTGCCAATTTTTCAGAAACAGTTTTGAGCTCTGACTGAAAAGATTGAATAATTTCAGACTTGAAGGCATCAAATAATTGTTTAATTTCATTCTGTGACGCACAATTGTTATGACTGATGTCTATGGAATTATTTCGTGTACACCGCTTCGAGTCGGGCATATTCTAGCAACGAAAATATCAGGGCTTCAACAGAGATCACAGACCAGAAAACGTAGCTTGTACGAGACAACAGTACTGATTACGTTTAGCGATCACGCGATGAAAAAAATCAATACCTGAAAAACTACCGACGAGAGGGAAGTTTAGATACCCGAAATCAATCAGCTGACAATCAAGGTCACTGACAGTACCAGCGTTACAAGATAGTAGATAATTAAGAAGACACTAGCACTCTGCAGGATATAAATAGCACAGCCGATGATAGTGGACACTGGGCGAATCCAAATTGGAATTTCCAAAGACCAAGAGAGAAATCACAATGCGATCGATGTAAACAGCAATCACGAACTCCACAAGGAATTAGGCAAATTTCGGAGACACTGAGAAATGGAAGCACCGTAGGAATTTGGCAATCTCCTCAATGATTAGAGCACAAACTGCCGAATTGATTCATATAAATTCTATGCCAGACACTTTCCAAATAGTCGATGAAAAATGAGAAAAAAACTCGGGTAACAAGAGCGCACTTAGACACGACCGACCAGCACGACGATGATGCGAGTTAGACTACGGATCTTTCTTATATAATCACATGTAGGCCTCTATGGTGTAGGTCATCCCATGCAGCAACGTAGTCTATATTACATTAAGGTAAAATTATTAGCCAGCCTATCGTGAGTGGAGCGATTGTCAAACGAAAGAAAGAATAGCTTAATCCTAAAGTGTACCATAGACCACCCTATGCGCCTATATGATTTGCATTTGTAGCATGTGCAAAGTCGCTGTCCTTGACTGCATGTATGCATGCATTTGATAAAATGCTTTAACCATGAATTTTACAAGAATAGCACTTTGTATAATGATATTTAAGTAAGGCAAGCCAAACCGGTCCAGACCTATGAGGCTGCTGCCAGTATTTTGTCGATTATCGAAGCATATTATGTATAAGACTACTATACAAGTTGCAGTCTATTATATATTACATAGATTTCATAGGCTCGTAACTGGTGTAGGGTAATGCTTCAACGATCCTATGCGTTCAAAAGATTAACAGTCGGATACACACGTACATGTGTCTCTGCGGTTAACGGTCGGTTACGGTCAAAAATTCAACGGTTGCGGTTGGTTACGGTTACAGAATTTTTCTGTACGGTCGGTTGCGGTTAAGAAAGTAATCTAACCGCGCATCACTAGTGTACACGCCAAAAGCAGCAGAAGACAAGCTTACCGAGAAATGCGACTGTGTTTGGGGCTTACCTTCAATTTTCTAATTATAATCGCTTGTTCGCAGTGTATGCTCGAACTTCATGCCTTATGTACTACGAATAAGTAACCTGCGTTAAATGCATGTAGTATATTCTGTTTCATGTTGTGTCTACCTTCTTCTTTTCTATTGTGTAGTTCCCTTGCAATAAACAACAACAAGATAGTTTTCTTTCGAGGCATATATAATGCATAGATCTGGTTTACCATTTTCTGACGCCCTTTGCCGTAATTCATTTAGATTTATTTGAATTTACTTAAATTCAATTTATTTTTATATTTTTTTCTAAATTACATGGTTATAAATAATATCAGTTGGTAACGACAAATCGTATTCATTATACTGCAAATGCCTTATCGCAATCGAAGTGAAATTTATTACATTGTCAGAAACAAACTGTTTACTTTGGTCGAAAATCAAAATGACGTGGTCTGCACGCACGAATTCAACATGCCCTAATGATGCCTTTCAAGTCGTGGTGACTTTGGACAATTCATGAATGACGTGCTGTACACGCATTCGTCGCTAAAGGATAACAAGATGTTATGAATATTATGCAATAATAAGACAATCTTCTATAAATTCTACATGGGTCTGCTGCAATCAATAGGCCTAGATGACCATGTATGTGACGAATCGCAAATAGTTCTGCGATATAAGTCGACCAGTATATAACAAGGCATTTTTGCGAAATAACAGTTGAAAATCGTCGAACAATGACGAATGCAATGCAATTGCAACTTTTTGACAAGATGATGATTGAACGGCAGAAGACTACACTCTAATCCTGTAGAACGCCGCCTAAGTGACTCTATTGGTGCCACAGTAGTAAATTACTAATAAATGACAAACTCATGCACAAAATTAGAACTAGAGGTAGAGGAGAACTAAAGAGAAATAGAGAAGCATCTTGTAATTTCTCCTTGAACAATCACAAGCATTTAGAAACTGAGTTCAATTTACATTTGTCAATCCTTTTTATTGCATTCTGGTAGGGAAAGCCGACCGGTTCATATTGTAGCTGCCGCCTTCAAATTCTGAAATTTCACCTCATGATCATCGACTAGAAGCTGAAACAACATCAAACGTCTTCTCCTATTTTTTAAATCAAAAATGGATACCAATATAGGCCTACGCAAATTTGAAATTGCGAAAGACAGAACTCTATGAAAGTTTTCAAGAAAGAACATACACAATTAAAAGCTTTGATGGAATTCATGCTTATATCAAGAGATCAATCCCAATAGATATCTCTTACACATGTAAGTACAAATTTGCTTTCTGATTTTATAGCCTAAAAGTAACAGCGGCAAAATGTATCAAGAATAAGTAATTGCCCATTGAACAGCTAATTTACCAATGAACAAGTTCTACCAAGTTGGGGCTCTACCAGTTATCATAACATAGATTATAGGAGCAATGATAATGACAAATACAGGCAAAAATACACATGTAATTGCATGCAAATCCAACTTGCATGTTCATCAAACTTTACTTTATAATAGTTTTCATCTGATGTTCTCTTTGAACATAATTATAAGTCAGTCATAGATAGATGAAAATCTTCTCATTATTTCGAAAAAAAACATCGGAAACGAGGTCAGGCTCCCGTCAGGGCGACCAGCTACCTTGAAGTTTTCAAAGTGAACGGTCAGTCATAGTTCGCTGAAAATTATAGCAACGAAATCATGAAAAAAATTATTAGAGTAGCCAACGTATGCGATATCTAATCGAAGAGCATCAATCATGTGATATGATAGTAAACATTATTTAGTGATCTCAGTTATTTTAATTCTTATGATCATAGGGTGTCGAGGAGCCAGTCCAAAAATGTTAGGGTGTCGACGACGCCTTGGATGCCGTGGATCTCCAGTGCCATCGCCCATGATAATACTTCACCTAACAATTCAGTGAAAGGAGCGTTACAACAAACAAAATTTTAGATTTCGAATCAAGCAAGACATCGCATAATCAAAGCAAAATGCTTCAAATAGAGCATCGTAGACTTGATTTGCTGTGGCAAGAATAAAAGAAATGTCCCAAAAGTAAATATGAAAGACCTCAGCCTTCTTCGTGTGTACGATTCACGCATTGATCAAACGCGATACAAAATGTGTTGTCATTTTGGTTTGACAGTTTGCTTTGTACTGAAAATCCAGAAATCTTAGAAAATTTATAGAATATAAGTATAATATAAACTTATTATACTAAGATTAATCATATCAGCGTACCAGAAGAATATTTGCCAATAAATGAATAAAATAAAAATAGCATCATGGACCTTTAAGTTGACTTTCAAATCTGGGATAATCTTGGTGATGTTAGGTGATGTTAGCATTTTATCAAACTTGATAGACTTGGATATTGTCCTGCATTTTCATGTCCGATTCGAGCTCTTTATTTTAGGAGAGACATGAATGTTACCGGTCGTAGAAATTCACGTATTGTAATGGCGGTTCAGTAAATGCCTGCACATACATTTCAGGTGAATGTTATCGAGATCGTCTGAGTAGCTCATTTCTGTCTTCGCTACCTTTCTACTCGTATCTTAACTCATTTCTCTTTTTTCCACCTTTGATTAGATTTTATTTCCAACTTTGGCAGTTAAAACGAAGTACAGTTGAAAGAATTCCCACGCATCGTTTATGTATTTTTTCCGGTTATCGATCCTTTTTTAGCATATTTGCATTTTAATTCATGCTTTTGAGTAGCTTAGTGACTCCGTCTTATCCATGAGCAAAGTGAATCTATCTAAAAATAAATTCAAAACTCAATAGCTCCATGTATTCATGATCGTCACATAATTACCATTCCGTGTGAGGTTCTCCTAGTATGTTCAAATTCCTTTTTGTACAAATTCAAATCTCTTTTATCGCTTTGAAAACTCTTCCTCTATACATTCTGCAACATTCTGCATATCAAGTGGAACAAATGCATGAAATAGCCTGATTATTTCGCATTTAACAATGCAATCTGATATGTTCTCAAAGATCGAAGTTAGCTGCAGTCAGTAATCGATTTTCCATTCTATCGTCATGCAGCTGAAACAAAAATGACAAGTGCTTGAGATGTAACTCGAAAAACAAAATGCTGTAATTACTTTTGACGTTCATGAAATTGTGCTCAGAAAACTGCTGAACCATGATCAAAAGTGTTGTGGAGGTGAAACGAGCGAGAAGTTTGTCGTTTCAGTGATAATAAACATGTTTACGACTTCATGGAGACATCAAAATTTGAGTTTATGATGAAAAAGAAGCCTTTGAATTAGAATGTTAGCATCGTGTGGATAGTCTCGATACTTGCATGATGTTTCCATTATCAACGGAAATTTCAGTATCTTTATCACTTCAGTTAGAAAAATTAAATAATAAAAGAGAATTAAGCAAATAGCTCAGCAAAGGTGGTTTTCTAATTGGTACCGACTAGTAATTGTCATGTAAATAATAATGACAATGATCACACAATTACGTAGAGTCTCATGACAATGGTCAATGAAAAATAGAGATAATAAGTTGAATAAATAGCTTACATTAATATAAATTTATCAACCTGAGTGCTCAAACAATCCTGGTCAAGCAATGATGTGAAATTCTATCCAAATTATATAGAAACGTTCAATTATCGAGCGTCAAATCAAATTGAGATAATATCAGATATCTAAGCAAGTTCCATTTAGATCATTAAAGTGACTCTATCACACGAACTAAAATACATTATAAAAGATATTGCAAAATAGTAATGATGAAAATGCATTCCTGTGTTTGTGGGAATTCCCATGTGATTCCTATATAGATTTCCTATGATGTCGGCTGCTGTGGGAATGAAAAACAACGTCTCACGACAACTCTGCTAATAAGAGAAGAATGGCAATGATTTAAAGTATTTTGGGTAATTGATCTGTTTGTCATTCTATGGCATTCTAAATATTCCATCAAACATATATAGATCTCATTCATACTGCATGCTGCTAGGACACAAAATAGCAAGCATTTGACACTCAAAATGGCTGTGATATAATTTTCATCTAGAAGCGAGACTTCTATCCCTCTCAGCGAAATGAGCGCCAGTAAATTGAGCAAATCCAAACAGATAGCTCAAGCGCAGCATTAGACAGATTGTAAAGTTGTCCTGCTTTTATGATAATTATCTTGCGAGAAGTAAATGCGTTAAATAAGGAAAAATTTCTCAACGATTGAAGAATTTTGCGAGCACATGACGTCACGGTTAGATACCACAACCAAGAAAGCTAGTTTTACGGTTTTAAGATTTTCAGCCTGATGCATCACTTAATGACACACAAAATGCATTTTAAATAGAATCTTTCGCTCCTCACTGATGATCATTCAATATAGATCTGATATAAGCGTCTATATTATCTCTCAAATGAAAATCATGTAAGTCAAAATGCCTGCAGCTACATTTGTCAAAAAGTTAACCATAAATGTAGAATAGAATAGAATAGAATAGAAATCCATATATTTCAAAATACTGAAAATCACAAATAGCAAAAAGTCACAGGACATACATGTAATCATAAGAAATCAAAGTAAAATCATCTTTGGATAGATACATGTATATACATCAAAGCTAACACTATACAACTGTAAAATTGTCTCACTCTTCAATGTGACATGAAAACATGTGCGAGCTATGAATCAAAAGAAGGAAAATTTCTTAGCTGCACTGCTGACATATACACAAAAAAAGAGTTCAAACGGCGTGTTGTTGCACAAAATGGTAATATGGCACGACCAGTACGCATACTGACAGGTGGAAGATGCTGATGTAGCGGATGAGAATGCAATAGACAGTTTTCAAATAGTTTTCTTGCAGCTTTCAGTCTTCTCGCTGCAAGGTTTCCCATACAATCGCATGTCTCATACAATCGCTATGTGCTCGTCTCTACAATTTCTTAAGGTCTTCAGACAGACTAGCTGGGATACCAACAAAAAGGGGTGAACAATACTCTAAAAGCGAGAGAAGGAGACTTTTATACACAGTAGTCAATTTATCTTTTTCAAGAAATTGCTTCAACACTCTCAAGCAGTGAAATCTCTGTACAAAAACTTTAGAGATATATTCAAAATGACGGTTTCATTTTAAGTCACTGCTCCAAATGACACCAAGAATCTTGTGACATTCCACAAGTTCAACATCATGGATGCGAATTGGCAGACACGTCAGGGTCTTTTTCACAACAATACTCTTTGATTTCTTCTGATTCACGACTAATTTCATATTACACGCCCATGACATTACATTACTGTGTTCCTCCAAAACATGCTCATTACACCCAGACTTATGTAAAGGGATACAGATGGTGATATCATCAACATACTTCACAATACCAGTCATTTCATAAACAGGTTGCAAATTTCCTGTTGCAACATTAAAAAGCATGGGTCCTAATATTGAACCCTGTGAAATACCAGATGTTACATAAATGGGTTTACTTACAACAGAATGTAAGCGCACACTCTGAGTCCTGAGTGACAAATATGATTGCACAAACTTTACAAAGTGATCAGGGAAGTTAGTCGTCACCAGTCGTTGCAAAATAATCTCATGGTCAATCTTATCATAAGCTTTCGACAAGTCGTAGGAAAGTATTTGAACTCCAGCAACATTTGTCAGGTCAAGCAGGTTGGTAACATAATCCTGTAATACAATCGAAGCAGTGGTTGTCGACGCACCACGCTTACCACCATGCCGACTTTCCCCAGCTTCTTTCTTTAGTTTCTCTCTAAGGCTGCGGACCACAATTGATTCCAGAATCTTAACTGGGGCAGGTAGAAGAGAGATAGGTCTGAGATCGGCAATACATGGCTTTGAGACTTTAGGAACTGGAGCAATGTGGGCATATTTCCAAGAACATGGGAAATAACCTTCCAGAATGCACAGGTTAAATATATGTGAAAGAGGCAGGGCTAGTTCATGTGATGCCTCTTTGTACATCACTGCAGGAAACAAATCAGACCCGGCTGCTTTGTCGATACTTAACTTTTTCAAACGATCCTCCACTTCATCGATGGCAACAAATATGTCCCAATCATTTTGAAAGTTCGCATCCTTCAGATTAATTGTGCCACTTCGTTGTAAGAATGAGGCCAACTGATCGTTAATGGCTTCAGCAGCTTCCTCCAAGTCAGAAAACTCAGATAATAATTCTTTCATGGAATCATTTTTTCTCCTTCCTGTCACTGTGTTCGTCACAGCCCATAAGTTCTTGGCAGATAAATTCGCCTTGCTTCCCCACCTCAGCTTTGCCTTCACTATCTCTTCGCAAACTTTATCTTTGAGTTGGTGGTACCGTGCATAATCACGAACTCTAAAGGCTCTCCATCGCTGATTGATCAAATCCTTGATTCTAGCATTCATCCAAGGTTCGTCGCTATCCGACAGTATCACAGTTTCATTAAAACATTTTCAGAAAGACACAAAAATACTACATTATAAAGGATTTCAAGTTTTTCCTCAATTGTGTACGACATATCATAAAACTCACGCCAATTAACATTTTTCACTGCCTGTACAAATGACCGAATGCTTTTCCGGGATAAATCATAAACAATTCTTGTTTGCTTTGAACATTCAGTATTTGAAATTTGAGCACTATAATTACCGGAACAAAAGATCGTGTTATGGTCAGAGGAGCCAATAGGTGCTCCTATTTTACAATTGAAAAAAGGGACCAACCTCACAGCAACAAGAACATCGTCAAGAATTCTATCACCACGTGTTGGCTCACTCACCAATGTGGAAAAACCTAATGCATTACATAAATGTTGAGTGTTCATTTTATTAAAATCGCCACATATTACAATATACGGACCATAACCAGCGTTTAAGAAGTAATCTGCAGTGTTAACCAGAAAATCATACAATTCTTGCATGAGCTGAGCATTTAAATGAGGTGGAATGTACACACAAACAAGAATCATACCAAAGTCAGACAAGTACAGCCACAGCGACTCAAAGTACATGGGATGATCATTGACATGCAATTTAAGTATATTTATATCTTGTTTTACATAAACACATACACCACCTCCTATACGGTCAAATCGATCAGCTCGATGAACAATAAATGTTGGTATCGTCACCAGAAAATTAGGAATATCTTTATTCAACCACGATTCAGTGATACAAACAATTTGGGGTTGCAAGTTAGAAATTACTCCGCTCAGATCGTCTATTTTCTTGAAGATTGACCTCACATTTGATACTAGTACAGACGGAACTTTTACATCACAAACATTCATGCACTTTTCGGATTTCTTGGATAAAAAGTCTAGCGAAAATTTTTGAGTGCATCACGTTGTACAATCTGGTTTCGATACACAACTACATCTTCACCATTCTCTCGATGCTGACGTAGAGCTTGAGAGAGCTCGCCTGCGCCTTTCCTGTTGCAAATGGGTTAAATCAGAATGAATATAAATTTCTGAATAGCCAGAAGTTTTCTTCAGTTGAGAGGCTTTACGCAACAGTTCGTATTTCTGGTTTGTGTCAATCAGTTGCATGCGAATCGGGCGCTTTCGGTTTGATCTGCTTGAATTAAGATTTCCCAGGCGACTGTGATTGACAACATCTAGGCAATCTAAATTCAACTTCTTCAGCAATTCATCAATTTTGTTCTTATCAACTGCTTTCCGATCTGCAGCTGATCCACCAGCACTTTCATCAACACCAAATATCACTACATTTCGCTCTCTTTGTCTCCTTTGATCAATCTCTTGGGAGACCTTCTCCAATAAATCTTCACCATTGAAGTGATCACATTTTGTTTTAAGGAAGCTGTTTTCTCTTTCAAGATCATCCACACGAACAGACAAGGAGCTAATTGTTGATCTTAAGCTATCAATCTCATTCTTCATGGATGAAATCACTTCATCTTTTGACCTCTGTATCAGGGACTTGAGTTCATTGAACATGCTAGGGTTAAAGGAGGAAGTGGATCCAGAATGGGTTTGTCGGTCACTACTAGAAGTTGATAAGCTTGGCATGGCAATGATAAATACGTTTATCAGATATATGAATAACAAAAGAAATAGAGAAAGGAAATCAACAAAAATATCAAGTCGGGAATCGCACCGAGGACCTTGCACAGCTGAGCCAGACAGTTATGCCGAGCAGCCAGTCCACCAACAACAGTGAAGTGATATCAAGTTTCAGATGTTCGGATACCTATGAAATGGCGACGCAGTTCCGACACGCAATTGCACCGCTGATCGATAACGGAAAGATTTACAAAGCTCTGTCGGACTGAACAATCATCAGCCAAAAGGTAACGATCATAGAAATTCCCGAAATGAATGGTGAAGGAAGACAGAATGATACAAACAAGTTGGCTAGGAACACTCGTGAGAGGATAAGGATCACTGTGATGCAAATTTCTCCGAAATAGATGACCAAGAACCACCAAAATCAACTGATACACGGAGTTCTGTAAGAGACAGCCAGAACACAACCAACGCGGATGACACCTGATGTCAGCCGCGAAAGATACTCTTGTTAAAGAGCTCTGCATAAAAAGGGATGGATAATTGAGAACAACGTACAGATTGCTACATGAACCTCGTATTGAACCGGAACATCTAAGTTTCCTTAGAACCAAGTCATGGAGAATATGGTGTGAATCAGTCATCTGTTTGAACATTTTCATATCACGTTGACATTGTCTGTATTTCAGAGCAATTGCAATGATTACCACAGATGATTTGATGAGCCTTGCGAGATATTCTTTCCAGCATATCCGTGTTGCTTTTGTTCATTCCAACGAATACATGTAATGCGCTACAATACTCGAGTATACTTAATGGTAAACTGCCGTACAACATTATGAGATGTGCTTTAGAAAGACAAGAGCGAACTTGTCGGAGCATGAAGTCTTTGCGATGCACGTTTATAAACTTCGATAACATGCTAATTCCAATTTAACCTATTGTCATATTGAATGCCAAGCAACGATAAATTATTGCTGAAGTTCCATTCTGTCGCACAGCAAATTCTGTGGATTCTCTTGTTGAAAAATACTTCCTGACACCATTTTTTGATATGCTGATATTCCTCCTGCATCACTTGAGTAGTTCTACCATTCCAATAATATAATGGCACTAAGCAACTTATGTCGTCTGCGAACTTGATCATGACAGTATTTTCATTATTAGAATCAAGAGATCATAAATGGGCCACGAATAAAAGGGGGATAAAAGTGAGCACCGCAGCACACCGGAGGTTACGGAGACAGGGCGCACTTTAATATGTTGAGTAGGTGGGCAGCTGCCCACCCAGCAAAAAATTGACCCGCCCAGTAAATTTATAAATTCCCATTTTGCCCAAGCTCCCTTTTGCACATTAGCTTCCGAAAACTCAAATCCATCAGAGTCTATCTCCTTCTATTCCTAGTTTGTCTGCTAAACACATTTCTACATACACACGAAAACGATGCCGCAAGGCATAGGACGAAAGTGACTGCGTCATTAGCAACAAGCAAAGTAATTCAAATGCGCTGATAGCACCATTTTCTTGGGTTTGAATCTTAACGATTCTTTGTTGATACTATATTGAATGGGCTATCGGCTACATATGCATCTGCAGTTCTGCTGTTATTACCTGTACATAAAATGTTCAGCGCATTTACTGCTATTATTTTGCACATAGCCTGAAACAATTCATGAATAGTGTTAAGGCGACTTCCCCTGAGCGATAACTTGCTTGGAATTTTTGTGAAGTAAAACTGCTTAATCCATTAACCGAAGCTGTGTCGCCCGTGGGTTTGATCCGTGCGCACATGTTTGTAACTGCTCATTTTCTAATCAGCATGTTTAAAATGTGGTTTCTTGCATTTCATTTGTTCGCCAATATAACCTACTCTTGGTATGTTTATCCAAAGCAACCCGCTGAGTTACGTATGTCCTGGAGGTAGTTTCCGAGCCATCTCAAGAATTGGAGGGGCAGACCAGCCTTATTCAAGCTCATTATCAAAGCACCATGCTGAAGAGAGTCGAAATCCTTTTTGATATCATTCGTCATCATTAGAACACGGACACAATCAGAGTCTTCAAACTTAAGAGTTTCATAATCTTGAACTTTGATATGTGCGAACAAGGTACTATTGCTTGGGCGAAATCGATATTGATTGCTCCCGTACAAGTCAATCAGACGATTATCAACCGAGTCCAGAACACATTTTTTTAAAAATTTTACAGAAAATTGGAATCATTGATATCGGGCACATATGGTCAACATCTAGTTTCTTATCTTTAGGGATTGGCAGCACGTGTGCCGTTTTCCTAGTCCTCGGAATTGTGCACGTAGCGATGGAAAGAGCTATAAGATGGGACAAAGGATGAGAAATAGATTCTGCTGCATAGCGGATAATACGAGGGGTTAAACCTTCGCTTCCTACACATTTGGACGAATCAAGAATCAATGAATGACTATACACTGTGTCAACAGCTAAATTGTTTGACCAGTTTATTTCGTTAAGTTGATTTGTGTCTTCCAGAATTGCTAGCAGTCTATCCCAATCGGGCGGTTCCATGCAAGATTCAGCCAATCTTTCATTTATCGCATTGGGTGCATCTGTGACATTGTCATAGCTACTTATGACATTGTCTAAAGGCTTTGACTGTCTTTTATTCATCATTAATTTACGGATTTTCCATATTACGTTCTTTAATGAATTGGTCCTGTTGATCCAGGATTGTTTCGCGTCCTCAATCATATGCTTTACTTTTTCCTTGTAATGGTGGTAAAGTACAACATTTTTTGTGTCTGAATGACTTGTAGCGCAAATGAATGTTAGTTATATTTTATTACTAGGATTATCCATGGTCTATCTGATTCCTTCCTTCATAGAAATGTGTGAGAAGGGAATCTGAGATAATCCGTCTGCAATAATGCCATATACCCAAGACCGCCAATAAAATTTGCTAGTGGGTTACTGTGCGTTGATCAAGGCGCTTGTATGCGATGTACAGTATGATGCGCTTGTATGACGTAGTGTAGTTTGCAGCGAGGTCAACCTCTCTAGGCGAGGAACAAAATTAGACAAGTTGTCTCTTCTTCTGTTTGACTAGAACGGAAACATTGGATCTTGCAACCTTAGTGAAATGGCACAATCTACTGACATAATACCATAGCAATCGAACAATGAGCAGCCAGTTCAACATTAAACACGCCAAATTGTGCGAAGCTTCAGTGACTGCTATCAACCGGATCACACAGAAAAGAGACATATTCGATGTCAAATTCTACAGAGAAGTTTGTGAACGTTTTTTCGTGCGCCTGCTAACTTTTTTTAATAATGATCAGAGGGCCCAACATTATCGAGAAAACATCTACGCAATGATCTGAATTCTTCGAACCTGAAGGAATCTTGGCGATCGGAGCATTTTGAAAGAATTCACAACAATTCGCAAGCGACGCACGACTATTTTTCCTATCTCTGTAAGGCATTGAAAATTTCTTTTTGCCCACTTAGTAATTTCCTGCATGTGCCAACGTTTTGAACCAGCCTTCACTTCCAGCAAAGTGATGCGCTTAAACAATCCAATTCTGTGAGGCGAGGTGATGATGAAGACAATGTCATCAGGCCTCTGTCGTCACACTAACGCTCGAGCCAAATTTACTTGATGAATCGAACGCTCTATCAAATCTTACTATTCATTCCAAATCATAAGTATTACCAAGTTTATCTATGGGATTCTCAGGCTGTGTCTGTGTTTCTTGAGTCCATATGCTTTCTTGCTGTACATATATTACACACACACACACACACACACATATATATATATATATATATATATATATATATATATATATATATATGTATATATTTGTAGCATACTGCACCCAGACTTTTCATGGCGAGTAAAAACAGTAATTCTACCAGACTAGTTTCATTGATTCCAAGGCAACATCTTCAGTGGTGAGAAACAATGTGGTTAAATCGCAATCTTTATATACGTAAAAGGAACCAGTGGGCTAAAGTAAATGGATTTCACAAATGTCAATCAAACACGTGTCTCTGGCTACAAGTTCAGAAGTAACTCGTCAGAACCATTCCGTTCATTTGACAGTGCATAGCTATCTCCTTTTAATAAAATAGTTTCCAGAACGAAAGGACATTTGTACTGACCGATGATTCTGAAATTTTCAGACTTAGGAAAATGGTCATGCATAGATATCTCAGTTTGAACTGGATAACCTTTCAGATGCTCATTTACGCCTGTTTAGGTGACGTTTAGTAGCACCAATGTACCGCATTTGACAGCGGTCACAACCGTATTCATAAATGACATTAGAGTTCAAACCACTCGCAATGGCATCTTTGTTTTGAAAATAACTACCAAGGTTGGAGGTTTTGAAAATCGGCTTGATTTCCGTGCCTTTCAAACTCTTGTTAAGATACCGAATCCTCTTACGTAAATCAGAGGAACTGTCTTCAATGAACGGAATGGTCCAATGAATTATTTGAGTTTTCGATTTTTCTTAATCTGGCCAACAGCTATGCGCTCATCAACCGACTTTTTTATTTTTGAATGAAAACTATTCATTTTGAGGGTCAAACATGTTTCAAGCAAAATTGCTCATCATCAGTGCCAGGTGTAACAGATAATACATATTGCTTATTCTGAATTCGTTTGATTTTAAGGCATCAATTTTCTTCATGCTGATTATTTGTAAATATTTTTCATTGCCTCTCCTTCTGTCAGCTGCGGATAGTCCGTGGGCGGCTCAGTTAATATCATAACATTTCCGCTGTCCACTTGAGTGCTTGGTCATTGGCGTGTTGGCAGCCGTCCACTTGTTTATGGATATCGTTTTATCGTTTGTTCGGCGCCGCTGAGTTAGCGCCCTGTTGAGATGTATGTTTCCGACTGCGGAGGAGTTTGGAGTGGGCGAGTCGCTAAAGATTTAGTGCGTGTCGGTCTGTTTGAGCTATCTTGCGTTGGCGTGATTGACTCTGATTGCGTGAGCGTGTGTGTGATTAGCGGTCCAATAATGTTGCCCGAACTTTGGGACCTCTCTTAATATTGAGACTTCCTATGTACGAAGATCATCCCCATCGGAATTTTCAACCTCAGAGGACCGAGTGATTTTTCTTGTCCGAGCAGTTGTCTCAAGTAAACGTACATGACCAGCCTAGTTTTTTTTGACAAAGAGTTAAGTTAGGGGTATCCAAAAACGAACCACAGAGAACGCTCTGTAACATCTGGGGGCTCAGCCGGGATACTCCAAGGAAGACTTAACGTCATATCTACGCTGCAAGAAGACCACAACTGCTGAATCGGACATTCGTGGGAAGATTGGGGATCGTAACGTTGGTTGCCGTTAATCGACCAACATTGAAGCTGAACTCATTACGACTGGCGACACCATTCCACGGAATTGTCGCAGGAACGAACTTTACGTGCGTCACGGACAGTGAAGACAAAATAATTAACATTGACCGCGCATTATTGCGATCATTGAGGACGTGTCATCGAGCTATTCGGGAGCCGAATCCTCCTCCACTCATCTGCCACATCACTTAGTGCATCTTAAGTCACCACGGAAGCAGATCGACTACGAAGGAGAGGAGCAGCCGTCCGCCGCGCCGCTAGAGAAGGGGAATCACCGGAAGAATCCGCTGCATTGACCGTGTATCGACTTCTGTTACTGAAGGTGAGGGCAACATTATTTGACCACTGTTTAGGACGGATTGTCTTTGATTGTTGCTTGGCTGTTCGCGTAGTGATCAGAGTTGCAGTGTTCTGCTGAAGTGAAGTTGATAAGGTTGTGAGTGCGGTTGAGCTGATTGAATTTTGGTGTCAGTGTTCTAATCGCGCTTAATAACGTCCTTTAATCATCATTGGTTTTTGATTAGCTTTTTCCAGTCTATCATTTTGCGTTGCAATTCAGCCGCAGTCAATACTCCTTTCTGTTTTATTGCATTATTGCAGTTCATTTCATTTTTTTCAGTTTATAGCGTTCATATTTGTCTTTTACTGTAGCCCTTTTAATTTGCTTCATTGCATTTTATTGCGTTCTTAACGGTGTAGAGCATTCTAGGATTTGCATCATAGCTGTAGCTCTAGTCATTTCCTGTTTCGTTGCATTTTTCTGTATATCTAGTTGTATACTCGAACTCTGTATACAGTATGGGGTCTTTAGAGAATTTGATACAGATGGGCTCTAGATTGGGACTAGAGGGACAGGAATTGAGAATTTTTGTACAGGAACAGCAGGAAAGGGAGCGGGAGGAGCGCCAGTTAGAGAGGGCAGAGAAGCAGAGACTTGCAGAGGCAGAGAGGGCAGAGAAGCAGAGATTTGCAGAGGCAGAGAGGGAAGAGCGTCGAGAGCGGGCAGAGAGAGAAGAGCGTCTCAGAATGGAAGAATTGCGGATACGAGAACAGGAATTGAGTACGCGTAATAACGACCTTCCACAAAATTCCCCTAGGACCTATTCAACCGATGGGAGTGGAGCGAGCAGGCCACAGGTCGTATCTAAAGCCCCAAAAATGCCCATGTTTATTGATGGACGCGATGACCTCGATTCGTACCTGATGCGATTCGAGAGACTCGCAGTGGTAAGCGGTTGGGAGCAGGACAGCTGGGCTGGAGCACTTAGTGCATTGCTGACTGGCAAAGCACTCGACGCTTACTCGTCAATGTCGCCCCGTGACGCAGTCGATTACGCGAAACTAAAGGAAGTATTATTGAAACACTACGATTTGACCGAGGAAGGGTACCGAGAAAAATTCTGGTCGTCAAGACCCAAAGTTGACGAAAGTCCAACAGAGTTTTTGACCAGGTTAAGGACCTACTTTCAGCGTTGGCTTGATCTAGCAGGTTCGGGAGAGACAGTCGCTGATTTGACTGATCTTGTGATAAAAGAGCAATTTCTGTGTGTATGCAAAACTGATCTGAAGGTTCATCTACGGTTAGAAAATCTTTCCCTGGAAGAGACCGCTCAGCGGGCAGAATCATTTTTGGCCGCTCACGGCCGCAAATTTTTACATGCGACTGTTCATTCACCGCCTGTTGCTGTGAATGGCAAGTTCAACGACAGGCCGAAAGAGAGGTCAGATCAGAGACCAATACAGAGCAATGGGTCTGAGAAGCAGGGAGCACCTCGCATACGATGCTTTGAGTGTTCTGAAGTGGGACACCGAGCGTTCAATTGTCCCAAGCGTAGAAGCAAGCGCTGTGGCAACTGTCAGGGGCCACACGATACTAGATTTTGCAGACAGTTGATAGGGCAGACTAAGGCGGCAGTAGCCGTCATGACAGATGGAGCTGCGAGACCCACCGGCGAGCAACAGCTCGGTCAGGTCGCTAGCCAGGCTGCAGATGAGCTCGCATTGAAGGATGGATCGAAGATAAAAATCATCCGCAGCTGCGGAGTGTACGCTTCGGGGTATGTCGCAGGCATGCCAGTCTGCGATAGCGAGGTCGGCAGCCATGACGTATCAGTTTTGAGAGATAGCGGCTGCAACGGCATTATTGTCAAACAAAGATTTGTAAATGACTCACAGTATACGGGAGATGTAGGGTACGTTCTGAGAGTTGACAGAACAGTAATTCAAGCATCGAAGGCGCTAATGGAGATTGACACTCCGATGTTGAGCGGAACGGTTGAGGCAGTTTGTCTCAAGAACGCGTTGTACGACCTGATCGTCGGCAATGTGAAAGGCGTGGATGATGATAATGAACAGAAAATGGTCGAGGCGTATGGGGTAATTACTAGGGCTGAGAAAAATAAGCCACTACCTCCGAAACTAAAGACGAGTCAGCTTTCCGTCGGATTGAATGTCGACCGGAAAAGGCTGATCAAATTGCAGCAAGCTGATAAGACGTTGACGGACCGAGTCTCTAAAACTGGCCGCGACATACACAAGCGGGGAATCGCCGAAATAGGATACGAAAAGAAAGGAGAGATTTTGTATAGAACTTATCGGCATCCGAATGTCGACTTCGGGAAGATGAGGAGACAAGTACTCGTGCCTACTTGCCTACGTAATGAGGTACTTAAGGCAGCACACGAATCGATTGTTGCCGGACATATGGGAGTGCAACGAACGTTGGATAGGATTACTGCAAGTTTCTATTGGCCCGGAATTTACGCCGATGTGAAACAATTTTGTAGATCTTGCGACATCTGTCAAAAAACAGTCAAGCGACGCAGCGTGCCAAGGTCACCGATCGGCAAGATGCCACTGGTAGATGTCCCATTCGAAAGAGTAGCTGTTGATTTGGTCGGTCCGATTTCGCCGCCTAGTGAAGGAGGCCATCGTTATATTTTGACCCTCGTTGACTTCGCTACTCGATACCCAGAAGCCACTCCCCTCAAAACTATCGAAACTGAGACTATTGCTGATTGCTGAAGCACTGCTTAACATGTATTGCAGACTGGGATTCCCAGAAGAAGTTCTTTCAGACTTAGGGACTCAGTTTGTGTCGAATTGCATGACTGAAGTGTCACGCTTGCTTGGGATCAAGCAGATGACCGGATCCCCATACCACCCCGAGTCCCAAGGCCTTGTTGAGAGATTTAACGGGACATTGAAAACTATCTTGAGGCGTCTTTGCATTGACCAGCCTAAGCAGTGGCACCGATTTATTGGCCCGTTGTTATTCGCGTATCGCGAAGTGCCACAGGAGTCTACAGGCTTTTCACCGTTCGAGCTATTATACGGGAGAAACGTAAGAGGTCCGATGCAGATTTTAAAGGGCTTGTGGACAGAGGAGTGTGAAGAGGATGACGTGAGAAATAGTTATCGTTATGTGTTCGAGTTACAGGAGCGCTTGGACTCTACTCTCAGCCTAGCGAGAGAGCATTTGTCAGCGTCTCAGACGAGGCAGAAATATTACAAGGACCGTAAGGCCAAGACCAGAGAATTCCGCGTCGGCGAGGAAGTTTTGATCCTCGTTCCCAGTACACACAACAAGTTACTCATGCAGTGGAAAGGGCCTTTTAAGATCAGCGAACGCCTTGGCGAATTTAATTACAAAGTTGAAATCAGGGGCAAGATCAAGACTTACGACGTCAACTTACTCAAGAAATACGTGCAGCGCGAGTCATCGCGAGACCAGAACAAAGTTTCAACGCAGCAAGCTGAAGTTATGGCTGGATCTGTCGCCGTCATAAATGACAGCGAGGTCGAAGACCCCGAGAAAGAAATAATTCCACTCTACCCCTCGCCCGAAGCTGAGACTGTCAGTGACGTAATACTAGGAGCGGATCTAACTGTTGAACAGGAGAATGATGTGAAGGCCATATTCACTAATTCTGATACAGTCTTCTCTTACAAACCAGGGAGATGCACAGTCGCAGAGCATAAGGTCAAGTTATCCAGTCAAGAGCCCGTCGTCTCAAGGCCGTATGCTGTTCCTTACGGTCTGAGAGACAGCCTGAGAAGTGACTTTGAAGAAATGCTGAGAGATGGAATTATCCGGCATTCTTCTTCACCTTACGCCTGTCCGATCGTTATTGTTAGGAAAAAGAATGGTAGCAACAGAATATGCATTGATTATAGGAAACTAAACAGATTGACAGAATTCGACCCTCAGCCCCTGATTCCCGTCAAAGACGCAGTAGGTAGGCTAGGAAATTACCGATACTTCTCAAAACTAGACATGACGAGCGGGTATTGGCAGATCCCGGTACACGAAGGTGACATACCAAAGACGGCGTTCGTGACTCACGACGCGAAATACGAGTTCACTCGTACCCCCTTCGGGATGAAGAACTCAGGTGCAACGCTCAGTAGGTGCTTGCGAGAAATTTTGGGCGACATGCCCCAGGTCACTACGTATCTCGACGATATCGTTGTCCATACTGACGACTGGGAGCAGCACATTAGTGTGCTGAAGGATGTTCTCTCTCGATTGGGTGCTTCCGGATTGACGGTTAAGCCATGCAAGTGTCACATTGCTTGCTCTGAAATAGAGGTACTTGGCCATAAGGTCCGCCGGGGCCAAGTTCGTCCGATCGAAACGAACATTGAGAAAATCATGGAAGCTGAGAGACCTACGACGAAGAAGCAGGTGAGATCTTTTCTGGGTCTTACAGGATTTTATAGAGAGTTCATCGCCGATTACGCCACCAAAGCAGTACCCCTTACTGATCTTCTGAAAAGGGGGAAGCCAAATAAAGTCGAATGGGGTGACGCTCAGGACCGCGCGTATCGAACTCTCAAGTCCGCAATTGCCAATGAACCTATTCTCCGTCTCCCCGATCCGTCCCTGCCCTTTGTTTTGAGAACAGATGCGTCCGACGTTGGTCTTGGTGGAGTTCTCTGTCAGAAGTATGACGATGGCCTATTTCCTGTCGCTTACGCAAGCCGGAAATTGCTGGACAGGGAAAGGCGCTACTCGTCTCCTTCGATGTTCCAGGCTCAGCGGAATTCTCACAGCGGGTCTTCGAGACTGTATACCAGCTTCTCGCAATCTTCGATATGCAGTTCGAACGCTACAGGCAACGTTCCCAGCAACCTTCCAGCTTCGGGACGGACACAAATCTGTTTCTTTTAACAGCTAAAACTAAGCGTGCATCTGTCCGCTTGGATGATACCCTTGGTCTTCCTAATCCTTTCTTCTTTTCCACATTTCCTTCTGCTTTCCAACGACACCACCACCTCCATACAACGACCCTTGAAATTTTCAATTCTTTCGCAACAGTTGTAGAACTTTGCCCACAACGCATCATCCCAATTGCCATTCCTCTGGTAAAGTTATCGTGCGCCATTTCATAAGTCAAATCTGGTCAGCAGTAGGTGGTGATTCTGTTCAACATCTAGCTGTTACTGTGATCAATATCAAATTTTGAAATTTGATGGTCCTATATCATTTCCCTTATCATATGGAGTTCAATGGTGATACATAGAAAGCGAGATATCATCTCAAACCATAGAAAAAATGAAACAAACTTCCATTCAAGTCAATGATAGTTGGTTTCATTATTTATGTCAGTGAGTATATGTTGTCTATGTGCTGTTAAGCGGTTTCTAGACATGTCGCCTGTTTGTCCAATATAGAATTCGTGGCAACCTCCGCTTATAACATTTTTTGACTGGCAATTCATGTTGCTCTTCACATAAAACGTTCTCTCTTGTCCATCTACAACAAAACTCAATTCTTTTCCTGTTATCAAAGTCGAGTAGGCTTGGCATTTTGATTCATTGCACTTTTCAATTCCTGTTATCGTTTTTCTGTTTTTCCTTCTTAAAATGCTCAACAGTGATTTTGGTTGTTTGTATGATCTAAAGAAGTTACAATTTTTAAATGAGTTCATCAGCTTTAACGTTTTACTTGCTGGAATTATCAGCTTCTGGTAAGTATTAGGATTGTTCTTATTAAAAGTACTCACGAAAGGGATCATTTTGTTCATGTTTCGGTTTTGCAGCAAAGTGCACCACAGCAAAGAGGATGATTCAATAGATGAATCGAACCTAGTCCGGAACCAGTGTTTTTTATCTTTCACATATCAATGAAGAGACTGGGTACACTTTCGTGCAATATTATACAACCGACTCTCAACCCAGAGACAACTTCTGTGGTGAAGTAAAGTATAAAATTGGCAGGTAAAGAAGTTCGTGCTGAGAAGCGACTTCAATTCCTACGCGAATGTCAGGAGCGGCATGTCATTCCGAAGTTCCTTCAAACGAAGTTACCTAAATCCTTGAAAATTTCGAAACAAGGAATCAGGAAGGCGCAACAATCAGCTTTGAAGAAGGAAATTGGTGAGGTAAAACGCACCTTAAGACTAAAATTCACTGATCTCAGTAACATTTTAAAGTGTGTTGATGACAGTCAAAGCCTCATCATAAAGTCGATCATTGAGCATAAGGTTGCTAAAACTAGAAAAATTCTGTCTAATGTTCACTCTAAAAATATTCGCAATCTTGAAGCCACTCAGGCTCCCGTCATTCCTCATAAAGGAAAAGTTGAGTCTTCTCCGATATTGAACATATCTTCGGTTTCTCTTTCTGAAGCTGAAAAAGAAATTCTCTCGTTAGGGTTCTCTATGTGTTTTCCACATACCAACCTGCGCACAAATGAAGAAAAAGCTGAAGCTGAGTTGTTGATGGGTAAAATCAAGCAACTTGATGAGCCAAATTTTGATGAGAATTTTCTTTCTCAATTTCGCAATTCTTTTAAGGCTTATTATAACAAACATAGAGTCAGCAAAGCTTGGCGGTCCAAAGTAAAAGTGATCAAAAATTTGGCAAAGAACAAAAATCTCTTTATCTCCAAATTTGATAAAGGGAATGGTATCCTTATTGATGACAGAGACTCGTATAATCAGAAATTAACAGAAATCTTAAATGACAATGACCGCTTTAAAGAATACAAAGCCGATAAACGCTCGAAGAAGGAGCCCTTCATACTTGAAGAAGATAGATTTAATCGGAAACTTCAAAACTTAAAATCACAGAAGCTGAGAAATGATTCGCTTTTTAAGTTGATGAAAGCTTGTGGTTCTCAACCAGCGCGGCTCTATGGACTCCCTAAAGTCCATAAAAGTGAGACGAGTCCGCCCTACCGCCCAATTCTTAGTATGCGCAACACATACACTGCTAATTTAGCCAATTGGCTTGATAGCCATTTGAAAAAATACATTCCTACCCAATACAGTCTGAAAGACACTTTTCAGTTTGTCGAGTCTCTCAAAAATTTATCTTTGCCGCAAGGTGATTTGAAAATGTATAGCTTTGACGTGAAGAACTTATTTACTAACATTCCCGTGAGAAAGACAATCGACCATATTTCCTCATTGATCGACTTTTCCAAATTTCCAGTAAA
Organism: Prostheceraeus crozeri; assembly: GCA_907163375.1. Lineage (NCBI taxonomy): Eukaryota > Metazoa > Platyhelminthes > Polycladida > Euryleptidae > Prostheceraeus > Prostheceraeus crozeri. Next base: position 32,967 of record CAJQUW010008653.1, read on the forward strand.
TGAAACAGCCTTCAAGTCTCTTATGGAGCTTGCATGCACGAATATTCTTTTTAGCTTTAATAATGCTTTGTATTATCAATTTGAAGGGATGGCCATGGGGTCTCCTTTGGGGCCCACAATGGCTGCTTTTGCCCTCGATATAATTGACAGCAATTTTAGTAAGTACGACGGCAAGTTGCCAATCTACTATCGTCGCTATGTCGATGATTGCTTCTTGATCTTTCATAGTGACGAAGAGGCTAAAGGTTTTTTGAATTTTCTAAATGAAATGGATCAAAACATTCAGTTCACTTGCGAAGAAAGTGTCGAAAAGTCTCTTACTTTTCTTGATACTAAACTCACTCTCAAGAATAGCAAATTTGAAATTGACTTTCATTTAAAAGACACTAACACGGGAGTCTATACTCCTTCTGTTGCATATGCACCAATCAGTTATAAAACCGCAGCCATTCGCTCTTTGTTTTATAGAGCCTTAAGAATTTGCTCAGATAGCCATTTGTATGAAAAGGCTGCTTCTCGTATTCGTAGCATCTTCAAATTTAATGGTTTTGATCGCATCAAGAAGAAAGTTGAACAGGGTGTTCGAAATGCATGCGAATCTGAAAAAGAGGATAAAACTAAAGTCTATTGGTCCATTCCGTTCATTCAAGAAGGCTCAAAAGAGCTGCAGTCTAAAATTGAGAAATTGAACCGCTGTCTTCAAAATTCTGAAATAAAAGTTGCATATAAAACTTCTAAATTAAAGGATTTCTTTCATAACAAAGATCCTGTCCCTTGTGGCGTTAAATCGAATATTAATTATCAATACAGTTGTGACCGCTGTTCCATGCGGTACGTCGGTGCCACTAAGAGACATTTCAATACTCGTATCAGTGAGCATTTGCGTGGATATCCCACCGCCACAGAGATATCTATGCACGATCATAGCCCTAAGGCTGAGAATTTCACTATTGTTGGTCGTTTCAGACAGCCACTAATTCTTGAATCCATAATGATAAAGGAAAACAATAATCTATTATCAAATGAACGGAATGGATCACATGTTCTTCTTCTGAACTTGTAACATCATTATCGATGACGTAGAGTGGAACCATGCTTGATGACCTTGACTCGTGAACAGATGTAAATTTGTATATAATGTGAATTTTATGCAATTTTATAACTTTGTGACCGCTGAGGATGATTCAATAGATGAATCGAAACTAGTCCGGAACCAGTGTTTTTTATCTTTCACATATCAATGAAGAGACTGGGTACACTTTCCTGCAATATGTATGTATATATTTACAAAAGAAAAATAAGACTAGACCAACTAATAACATTTTTATTAGACGATATTTCGTGTGGCACTTGATCACGTCTAAAATTCGTCTGAACAAGTTCTCTGAAAATAATATTCAAATACATAGATCTAAGAATTAACACTATGGCAGGATGAGATAGTCTACCTATACGATTAAAGGAAAAAATTACTATGAAAAAATTTACCATGAAAAAATGTCCAGGTTATATGGTCTAGATGGATGAAGGACCTATAGAAAAAGTCAATTATGTACAATGTTAATATCAGGTTTGCGAGATTCAATAAAAAGCTTTTCAGCTGCCTTTCTTTCACAAACGTTCGTAAACCTTTCTTGCATTATATCACATTCAATATCTTCACTTGTTGGCTTTATTTTATGCTTTTACTTAAAATGTTGGTAAATCATGCTTTCTTTTTGGTTGAGATGTTCTAAAACCCGCTTGCGTAATGTGCATCGACTTTCACCAATTATTTTTCTTTTGTAAATTTAACTGACCAATGGCGATCAAAAGAATATATATATATACCAAAATCGACCCAAAGAAAACTCAAAAATCTCTCATATTCCCTACCTCATATTGGGCTGTAAAAATATCTACGTCGGTCAGACAGGTGATATTTTTAGAATAAGACTAACTGTTCATAGACAGCAGATGTTTCATCCTGAATATAGCATTCTGAACGTTAGTAAGCATATTATGAGCTGTGCTAAAAATCTAGCATCTAAGTTTGAAGCTGCTCCTCTATTCCAAATGTCACCTGCAAGCACTAAGATTGACAGGGAATCTATGGAGCGCCGCATCATAGCTTTACTGAAGCCAACCTTCAATGACTATTGATTTTGAATTTCAGTTTGATATCTTATTTTTATTTATGTATATAGATGATTTTGAATATAATAAATTCATTCCCTTGACAAGCTTCGCAAGTTAGGGAGCGAAACCGGTAGGGAATATGAGAGATTTTTGAGTTTTCTTTGGGTCGATTTTGTTATTATTTAACCATTTTGACTATTTTTTCAATAAAAAAGGAGTAATGAGCTCTATATTTCAGTAAGAGTGTCAGTAAAGGTACAGTAAGTAATACATGCATATCATCAGTAGTATAAGACACGTGCTAAAGACCATTACGAAAAGTCAATTAAGAGTCAAAAATATTAGAACACCTAACAATCAATTTTTCTAAAGTCGGCTTCCCGACAGACAAATTCGATATCAACATTTTGTGAATCGTCGTTGAAATAGAGTGACCTAGATCCACGTAAGCATAAAAGACAAGAACGTAACAGATGAAAGGACAGTCTAGTCCTCACCCAGCTGATGGTCTTGCTGTACTCGACATTCCTTTTTCCAGATAATTTTTCGGATAGTCTTGTAGAGTGCGCGACATTCTTTCTCCATACTACCGGTACATGAAAAGACCAACAAGAGTAAAAGAGCCTTGATCTACTAAGCATATACATATATATATATATATAGATAGGCTATTCATTTTCCTGGAATTTACGAGCATTTCTTAAATTTCCTGACTGTGAATGTCCTTCTCAGGGCATTCGAAAAGCTATGCTTGATTTCAACGATATTCGAGGTCAAGGTTACGACAACGGCGCAAATATGAATGGCAAGAAAGCTGACATCCAAGCCCTTCTATTACAACTGAACTATCGGGCCTTTTTCACTCTGTGTGCATGCCACAATTCTGCTCGGCGATGCTGCAAAAATTTGCACAGACGCTATACTTGTATTTTTCTTCGTTGTAATCCAGCACCTTTATGTCTTCCTCACTGCATCTACTCATCGCTGGTCGGTGTTCAAGAACCATGCTCAGAAGCTTTCTGTAAGCCACTCAGTGAAACAAGGTGGGAATGTCGCATTGATAGTGTGAAGGCTTTGCGCTATCAGACCCCTGAGATCTATGATGCAATGGTTGAAATTGTCGAAACTACAAACGATGACTTGAGTGAAGCGAATCTGAATCCTTGTACAAAGAATTTAAGAGCTTCAACTTCCTGGTACTGCTCATGTTTTAGCATGATGTTACAAAGTACTCTTGTTAGCAAAGACCGGAAAAGGGAACACAAAGAATTGGCAAGTGCGATTGTGAGCGTGGAGAAAACCATCTGTAAATGGTTGAAAGAATGTCGCAACATAGGTTTCATGACTGCCATTACTAATGCAAAAGAAGTAGCAGAAGATCTCGACGCGGAACCTGAATTTATGAGCTGCAGATTGAGGCGGAAAAGGAAAATGTTTCCCTGTGATGAAAATGATAGACCAAACAACGACGCCAAATAAAATTTTCTAGAAAATTGCTTCCATGCGGTAATGGACACGACCATTTCCTCCCTTAATCGTCGCTTCGAGCAGCTGAGAAACCATCAATCACCATTTGGATTCCTCTACACCTACAATTATATGAAACCGGAGGAAATTCTAAACTGTGCGAAAAACATCGAAATCGAACTGTCGCAAGGCGACAATCGTGATATTGACGGGTACATGCTGTCAGAAGACAAATGATCAAACCAACACTGCCGGAAAATGTCATTAACAGTCCTCTCGAGACATACCGCTTCCTTGCCTCCCATAGAGCGGCTGATTTCCCGAATTTCTTCACGCCTCTGCAAATTTTGCTGACCGTCCCTGTAACTGTTGCGTCTGGGGAACGCAGTTTTTCGAAACTTAAATCAATAGAAACCTACTTGCGATCTACGATTCTACAGGACCGACTATGCAACTTGGCAATCATCTCCATCGACATTTCAAAATGGCTAGATTATTCATATTTGATCGACGATTTTGCTTCTATGAAAGCTAGAAGAGAGTTGTTTTAGTTACAAGTGCAACATGACTGGTCTATCCTTGCATAGAGTTACAAGTTTCTTTTATTTAAGCTTCTTTTTCATTGATCTCGTTCATCGCTACATCATTTTATTTAATTTCAGGTCATTTTATCATTTTAATTGCATGCACATTGTAGTTGACGCCAATAGAGGCAAGATTTCCGAATTTTCACATGATGACATGACCGAATTTCATATAAAGCTGGATAGACTATCATGTTCACAACCTGTTCAAATATAAATTTCTTCAATTCTTATGTAATCGAATAAATCATATTACATAGTGCTCACAATTTATAAATTGCACACATGAAACTATCATGAAAACATCTTCCGTTAGAATGTTTTGTTTTGGCATACTTAAAAGTATACACCATATGACTTGAATTGCATGAATCTGAGATCAACTAAATTTGTTTTCTTAGTTATGCAATTTTGAAGTGCTATGATAGCAATTCTTAGTCTTCTTTTCTCTGTTCCGATGCTTGCCAAATACAATATTTTTTTACAAAGTTTTTTTGTAATAAACTCAATGTCTTTGCGGTTGTTGGAGTGATGTCATTGCGAGTGAAAACAACATTGGCCTACTACCGTAGCAGAGACGCTTAGGTGATACAGAGGCCCGCGTTCGCTAGGGCCGACCCTTCATATAACGCATCACACTTTCCATCAAGACATCTGCTGGCGAGGTAAAAGTTTTGCCATGGATAGTTGTCAAGATAGCTAGCGTACTTGCAAATATTGCTGTGGCGATAGTCATACACTTAAGCCAAACGAATCAGCGGAACATTTTGGGAAAGTGGAGAAATGAAAACAGTCAATGGTCTGCATTTCCTCGACTTGGGCAAATTATAGGATTTTTGTAAAGAACCGCTATGGAATGATCAATCAGGATTTTGTCTAGGATTGAGTTCCCTCGAGTGCACTGATCGACAACTTGTCGCATGCCAATATCCAACTTGAGTAATTCGACATTTAATGTAGGGTACTGGTTTACATGTAAGTCTCCAACATCATAAAGTGCTCAGCAGGATTGTTCCTAATAAGTGATTCAAATTTTTCACTGATGAATTCCGTTAGATTGTAATAGTCATTAGTTCTCAGATTTGGAGGAATGTATATCGCCAACATTGACAATCCTAAAGCTGGGAGTCGGAAGAAAATGTGCTCCGCAGAACAGGAAATATTATTTCAGGTGTCGATGCGGTGGTAGGGCAAATTGTTATGGCATTGTCGGCAACCTGTGTGGCAAAACATCAGGTCCGATTGCTCGTAGCTGAGTTCGGGGTTCACTTTGAAACAGTCAATTAATTCATGATATGCAAATACATGTAATTGTTCGGATCAAAAAGCAGAACTTTCGTTTTAAATGAAGAAAGCAAAAAATAAGTCAAAGCTGCTGAAAATAACTTAATAGTAACTTCAACAACAAATGAAAGTTCAACAACAGTTCTCAAGAGATGCGGCTATAAAACTTATAATTTAAGGTCATATGTAGCTCATAGAAATTCGAAATAATGCATGCAAGTTACAAAGATGAAGATTCGCCACAAATGAAAGGTTCGCCACGACCGTGAATACCGTACTTCAAAATAAAATTGTGAGAGCAGTTGACATAAAGAAAACTGCAATAATAAGAAATCGACGAAACGTAGGGAAGGCAGCACCTATTGCCACCTTACATAGACAGGAAATGAAACGTGAGGTGATTCTACAGAAGAAGAAGTTTCGTGAAAGAAACATCTTCATGAAGGAAAATCTGACCTCATTCAGGTACAAGCTACTGAAGAAAACCAAAGACTTCGCCCGAAACCAAAACTATAAATACGTGTGGATGAAGGATAGCAACATCTATATTCGAAAGGCTCTTAATGCTAACTTCCTGGAATTTGAACATGTAATAGGTACGCTTCAAAAAGCAATTGATGTGTTAGTACTAAGTGAACGTTGGACATCAAATATAGATACATACAAAAACTCGATACCTGAATACGGGCTTGTATATTCTGGAAAGACAAACAGATCTGGAAATGTTGTTATATATAGCCAACTCTACTGACGTCATGTCATTGTTCTTTGAAGAGTTTCCAAACCATATAATCTACTACACCTTCACATGATTTCTATGATGTGTGATTTTGGAGTAGATTATATGGATAGGAAATTTACATAGGGGTCATATAATCTCCTGAAAAATAGAATATAGAAGATCTCTATTCCGCCAAATTTGTAACAGATTACGTAGTGGTTTGGATGGATCAAGGAAGTCTAGAAAACTATGCAGGTCCAGAAATCCTCAGATGGATGCGAGCATAGATTTCTAAGTTGTATCGTTGGCTATATAATGTTAAGCTACTGATTTTCGGATTTCAATGGTATCAGAATTCACTCGTCCTTCGGACTCGTGGATTCTGACCATTGAATATCCTCAAATCAGTAGCTTATCATATACTTAATCGAAAAGATTCAATTTCTCTCATAGATGGCCGATTTGATTTAATCTCATGAGCTAATTCCGTCAGCATTACGTTTGATGCGGCAAGTTTAAATCTCAGACAATTATCGGCATCTACAGATCCCCATCTGAAAATGCCGTAATATTTGTACACCAATTAAATAGATGGTTGAAGGATCAAAATTCCGTAAATACCATTGCAATTCTCGGTGTTCTTAATCGATGTAGGTTAAAATACAATACAGACGCAAACGTAGAAGAGCTCTATGATTCCCTTCTAGAATATGATTTCTATCTTCTCATTAATGCATACATGAGATACCCTACATCTGCATCCTATATAAGCTCGATAAATCAAATATTTACTAACCACAACATTTTACTAGAGTATTACGTTTATTTTGGAAACATAAATGTAAATATTACAGATTATTGACTCCGATACGTGTTCGTAAATACAGGGTATCGCAAGCCAGTAAACAAAGATAGACCAGCAGTGTGAATGTACAATGAAGCCAACAGAGCAAAATTTATGAAAAATTCTTAGATGGCATTAATGCTGGGATAGGTGTTATAACTTTGTACGAAAATTTTCAACTCGAAATTCGGAATGCACGGGAATCAGCTTTTCCTCAAATTCGACTTTCGCGAAAGAGAGCAAAAAATATAAACTGGTTTGATGACGAATGCTCGAAAGCACACAACAAAAAACAAACTTTGTATAGAGATTGGATGAAAATTCAAACTTCGAGTTATAAAGAAAAATATGACAAATTCAACCAGCATTATAAGTCCCTTATTAAACGTAAAAAAGACGAATTTAACAAGAACATTATTGATCAGTTAAAAAATGATACCAAATCACCATGGAGAGTAATAAACAAATTATTAGGCAAGACGTCTGATAAGAAAACCATGAAATTGAATATTGTTGATGCAGAAATGATTGATAAAGCAGATGTTGCTAATTGTTTTAATACTCATTTTAGCCAAGTTGGCAATGGATTTGAACCACACAAAGGCTCAGACTTCCGGAGATACTACTTCGGCGAGAGAATAACTAAATCCTTTTGGTTTGACGAAATAACAATGGAAGAGATAAAACAACTTGCAAAACTGAACAAACACAGCAACTAATGACATAGTCCCACTAAATTTTTTTAATTGTGTCCGGACCATGTCCTTTGCAGACTAACGGATATTCTGAATAAAATAGTAGTTGATGGTGAAATGCCTCAATCACTAAAATCAAGCAGAATAATCCCTGTCCACAAAACGCGGTCAAGATCAGATATAAATAGACCAATTTCTATCCTTAGCTACGTAGATAAAATCCTTGGGAAGTCTATACACTCAAGATTATATGATTACTTGCATAAAATGAACTTTTTTGCGAAAATCGATTCGGTTTTAGAGAAGATCACTCAACTGAACTGTCGTTGCTATCTGTAGCGAATAAAATATACAAAGCAATTGATGATAAAGACTACGTTATGATGATATCAATAGATTTTCATAAAGCTTTCGAAGTAATAAGACACAATACACTCCTAAACACATTCTAAATTGGTTTAAATCATACCTAAATCAAAGAGGACAATAGTAGATGGGGCGATGTCTAAAGCATTTGCTACACTTTCTCATACATAAAGACCTTCAAAATATATTTCCGCCTCAGGAATTGAATATCTTTGCCGATGATACCACGTTAATATTGAGAAGTAGAAGCCCAAAAATTCTCTTTAAAACCGTGCATGAACGATTTATTACTTTGAATAACTTTAGAGAAGCAAATAGCATTAAATTAAATGACAATAAAACAGAATACATGATTCTTCTAAGCGTCTAAACAATATTCATCTTGAGCTTTATGATAGTGGTGCAAAAATTAGGAGAGTCGAAAGTTTGAAATTACTACACGAGTAATTATTGTCCAAACCTTAACTTTTAAAGAGCAGTGTCAACCAGCTGAAATTTTTTAATTCCAATTCCAATTCCAGAGCAGAAATTACAATTCCAATTCCAGTCGAAACAGTTCAATTCAATTCCAATTCCAATTCCATAATGAGATTCAATTCCGATAATTGCATGACGCGTATATGTTGATGCATCTAAAGTTTCCTCGCTTCAATCTAACCCATGTGCCCGTATCCGATCCTCGTTATTCCTGTGTGCCGTTCCCTGCGTCGTTCCCATGTGCGTTCTCATGTTCATAGTTCATATTTCTTGTGTACATGTACATGTATATATGTAGCCGGTCAGCCTACGCCATTTTCGTTTCGTAAACGAGATATTCAACATCTTGTGAAAAAGAGAAAAGAAAATTGACGGTCAGCAAAGAATCAAACGCTGAGAGAGAGAGAGAGCATAGAAATTAACAGTACCATAGAAAGTCCTAGAATGGAAATTACATGAAAATTGTGGCACACGCCGGGGGAACTAAGTTGGGGCAAAACTCAAATTGTGTCAGCTGGTTTCCATGTTTTCTTATTTGTATTTATATTTATAAAGCCAAATTGTAATCTGGATTGCTGCCCCTTGTCCAAAGATCATACACAAAAGCAATAATGAATTACAAAATACTGCGGCGACAGGATGACAAAGAAAGAAACCCTTTAAAACGTTCTGTACGTTCATCATTTTGAAATATCGCTCCTATAATCTATCAAGAGTATTATCAGTCACATATGCAACTTGCAATGTCGATTTACAGAACATACATTGCTCCAGCTTGAAATCAGAGGTCAAGAAATCTCAGAGTATTCATTTTACTTGAAAGGGCTCCCCTGTTCACTATATTTGAACAATTTTCAAAATCTTTACATGCTTTCGAATATCAGCTTCCAAAATATGTGTCATTTAATGATTAATTGAAAAGTTCCAGCGACTATTCACTTATCTGAGAAATTATTGTCGGTGAAGAAGCTTTCAATGTGTTTATTCGAGATGCGAATAAATCTATTAATAAACTGACAGAAGAAAGAAATTCAATGTGCGAATAACGTGATTGTTGATGGAAGAAAAAACGACGATAAAAATGATATCATGAAAACTGATTAACGGTTGTCCTACGCGCTTTTCAATAAGCAGTTAAAGACGAAGCGGGTATAAATAACCCGTGTGTAATATCATCGCATTGCATCTTTTTATTGTTCCGTTTTAAGTGTTTTTGTTAATAATGTGTTAGCACGCTTGAACATTGATGAAAATAAAAATTTGCGGTAAGAATATATCCAATAACTTCAACATCATTGTGAATACATGTGTTGGTACATGTAGTAACTGTAATATCATTGATCACGATGCTACTACCGGTAGTTATCACAGTCAGGCATGCTACAGTGCATATTAGACATACCAGTAGATTATAAACTCTCGTGCTGATATGTATAATCAGGCCCATCCCACCGTCTGGTAGTCTATCTTAGCACAGGCTATTCGATACATGTATAAGCTTACATGTAGGCCTACATGTTTGTAAAATGCTATCAATCATCAATAAAATTGTAAATAAAAGACAATGAATTCCTGGAAATCATCTGTTGTTATTGCTGGAAAGAAAAGCTACACACATTCCTTGCAGAGGTCAGATCGATGACTATTGCAACGAGGCTTCTTACATTTTGCACAACAAACGAATGTCTTTCGATCATTGCGCGAAGGACAGAAAGCACATCGAACACTCTTCTCCAAACGAAGTCCTCCGAAGTGTTCAGTTTGAGTAACCGCATAGCCTACGAGTTTCATGGCAGATTTTGTAGATTCTCGAAGGTTTGCTGGTGTCTGGAGGCGTCTTTTGATTTGCTTGTCCACCAGCTGATATCCCGCATTTACGAGAAATTTGTAGTGCTGTTGACATTTTCTCGCTTCTTCAGGATGCTTGTGGTAATACACTATGCAACCGTTATTTCCAGCTATGTCCACCATGTTGGAAAATATCGAGACCGGCCAACGCCGACACTTCCGTTTGCAGCTGAATCCACGAAGTCGCTTGTCCGCGATGTCGACACCTGATTTCGTCCTGTTGTACTCGAGAACAGTGGAGGCCTTCGTATTCACTTCAGGTTCAGGAACATGTCTGTGAAAGTTATCAACAAGTAACACAGGTTTTCGACCCTTGTCCCAGAATGAAACAAGTGCAGTGCCTTGCTCATCGTAGAAAACTTTTGTGTCCTTCCGTTGACGACCCTCGGTGGATTTTGCGACGGCAGGTACTCCACGGTTATTGTTCCTGACGGTACCAATGTACGTGGTATTCTTCTCTCTGAGTGCATCAACCAATTCCATGGAAGTATACCAATTGTCAGCAGTTAGATGACGACCTGTGCCCAGATACGGTGCCATCAAATGCATCGTTACGCCGAGTGTTGTGACATTCTCATTTGGCCTGACAGATCCAACACCAATGTAGACAATCCCATTCAAGATATAGAATGTCTCAGCACAACAAAGCCATAGGAACTTTATACCAAACTTTCCAGGCTTCGAGCTTATATACTGCTGGAAGCGAACTCGTCCGTGGAACTCGAGCAACTGCTCGTCAACAGTCAAGTACGGACTGGGAATGAAGAATCGAGACAGATCAGCGTTAAATTCTTGAAACACATCTCGTACCGGAGCAAGTCTATCACTGTGATCGCGACGCAAAGGGTCATCAAATCGCAGCACTGATTTGATTTGTAAGAATCTTTCTCGAGTCATAGTTGCTCTACAAATCGGAAAGCCATTGCGTGCACCCCAGAGTTCCGTCACATCCCGATATTTCGAACGAAAAGCTCCAAGCAAAATAAGCAATCCAACGAAGGCTTCAAGTTCTGGCAAATCAATAGGAACAAACTTCTTCTGGTTGTCGGGGTTCGCTCGATTCCAGTTGACGGTGATTCGGCGACCTTGCAAATTGGAGTAAAGCAGTGTGGTTGTAAGTGTCTTTGACAAGAACATCAGTATAGCCTCTCGTTCATTCGACGGATTCACACCTGCAGCAGGCCCTTGCGTAAAACGTACAATGTTTCTGGCAGGTTCTCTTCCCGCAGTAACACCTGTATTGGTCTTCCACACACGTCCGGAGGGAGATACATATGAGTCTGAGTGGATAGGCACATCGGCTCTCTCATCACCTGATTCAGTTTCCGAATCGCTGTCCATGGTCACTAAATCATTCTCATGTAGAGATTCGTCGTCCGCAGGCAACTCGTCGAACTGTTCCTCAGGAACCTGTTCATCACTAGCGACGTTGTCAAATATCTGCTTGGAGGAGTCGTCCTCATCCTCATCACTATCTTCGAAGCGTCGTTGCACAATAGCCTCAATGGCACGGTCTTTGCATTGACGCTTGGGACGAGAGGCCATCCTACGAGCCGAAGAAAGGATACACAATGTGGCTTATTCACCGCTTTCCTGTTCTATAAGCTTATGTCAAATAAGAGCATATGGCACTCCCTCATGTCTGTGAATGATTCTGATTGGTCGCTTCATGATGTCGAACAAGTTTGACACCGCAAGGTTGATACAACACTATTCGGTCGTGCGGTGTGTTTCAGCGGTGTGCTGTTCATCACAGAACTGAAAAATCCTTTCCTATTACGAGTCAAGTTATCATTTTGCATATAGTACCAAGTTGGTATTTGTCTTAGAATGACAAATATACATTGAGATGAACTGCCATTCAAAATTTTAAATTTTATGCGTCTTTTCAATGTTGAATTGCGCAGTTTTTCTATGGCTTCTGGCTCAAGATTTTGTGATGTACTATTTTGTGGATTATTGAGCATCAATCACTAGCAATTCCGAGATTGAACTGAAAACGAGCTATACAAATAGTACACGGGTATGACTCACCCGATCCGTCCTTAAACCATTATCTTGTTTTTTCTAGTTGTTTATGTGGAATTGTAACTCAAGACTCTCATGGTCAAATGAGGTCATACATTCGCTAAAAGTCACGAAAGGAAGTTTCGTAAATATAAGTACAAGCGAAAATATATTGCGTTGAAGATGGCGTCGGGTGCTGTATACCCGTAAAGTAGGACAACCGTTAATGGTCCATGTTAAAAAAGGAGATTAAAAATTCCGTGATAAGAACGAAATGTGGTCGGGTCGAAAGCTAACGAGCAGAGATTAAAGGAAACTCTTTCAATTTTCAAAATAAAGTGGATTTATCGACAAGTGTCAAAAATTTGTATAAAATAGAAGCGATGAGAAATTGAAACAACAACAGCTACCAACAACAACACATACGACATCTTCAGTAGCTGTTAGAAAAAAAACTGGCTCTCGCGGTGTAACATGACTACAGAAGTAACAACTACAACTGCCTACCAGCGAACAACAACACAGTAGCGTATGCGGCAACACATCAGCGAGCGTGATTGAAGATTGACGGTATAAGTGACACTGATATTCATGATATTTATGATATTATTTTGGTATAAGTGAGTCCGATCGAATTGAAGTGAATTCAACAACAAGAAGTGAACTGCAAGTTTAAAGTTTTTCTTTTATCGTTGAGTATCGTATTTGTATAACTATAGTCTTGAAAATTAATATTGTCAATTGTTGTGATTGGAAGTTGAATAATATTTCATGTCATTGCCATTTTAATTGAATCATTAATTATTAGAATAATTTGTTGACACTGTCTATATTGTGATTTGAACTGACAGGCTGCCCTTTGATGCAGGGTTAATTTTCCTCTTTCCAAACCGATTGTTTTTCGTGTGTACAACAATTAAGTTAATCTCCAATTTTTGTGCCTATCTAATCAATTACTAAATTCAACAATTGTTTTATTTTGATTAATTATCTTACATGATAAATAGCTAAATAAGAGATTGAACAAAGATGATTATCTTCTCATTGTTTGCTTAATTGCTGAATTAACATTGTCCGGGGGCTGTAGGCCCATCAAAGTCACAATTAGCACCCTTTATTCAACAATAGAATAAAACTAGCTCTGTCGATCTATCTCTCTCTCTTATCTCTGCGTGCAGTTAACACAACGGCCGAATACTGTGATTTCAATTTTTGTACAAATAGATTTATATCAAAAATACAAGTCTATCGAAAAAGTGGAATTAAGCTTTATCAAGGTCAATTCCAATTCCAGTACATTTAAATATCGTCAATTCCAATTCCAATTCCAATTCCGACGAAAAATGGAATTAATTCCGGGTCGGAATTAATTCTAATTCCGACTTTTCCAACTCTGGTGTCAACACATAACTAATGGCAGATTGAAGAAATTCCACCCACTGTTCTACAGTTTACGAAGGTATATTCCGCAGGAATTTCTATTGACGGTATACTATGCGAATGTTCATTCGATCTTAAATTACTGTGTACTTATTTACCATCAAGGAAATCACAGTAACATTAAGAAATTGGAGAAATTACAAAAGAGAATATTAGAAGTCATCTTCAAATCAAACTCATCAGAAGTTGACCTGCACATAAAAATCACAAAATTCTAGGCATTAATCATATGTATCGTTATAAGGTTCTTAACCACTGTCACAAGCTCAAATATGAAAATGATAGGCTGCCCTTATCTTTGAAAAGTATCTGTAAATATAGATTTGATGGAACAAGCACGGAGAGAAATGCTATCAATTTTCCTATACCATATTATAGAACTAGCCTAGGTCAAAAAAATTTTGACTTTTCCGGTGCCAAAGAGTGGAAAACATTACCGAAATACAGTATATCAGAAAAGTCAGTAAGAATAAAATATTCTTAAAAATGCTAGAAATATGCTCACTGGGTAAAATACTCGAAAGGATATCAAATTGTCTGCCATTATTTACGAATGTTGCCTTAATTGCCTAATACCCCGAATCGATTCAACTGCATTATGCGATATAATGTACTTTTTCCTGTTCTGGACCGATCTTCATGTACATTATAAATGCATACATTAGTTAAGACCCTGCATTCAGGGTTCATGCAGGAACCAGCGTGAAGAAGCAGCGCCAAAATGAGGAGATATCTGAGGTGGTCAGAAAATGGCTGAAAGAACCAACTTTCAGCACAAGGATCCCACTGACATCCCATGTTTCCTTCTCCAGCCTTCATTGATTGTTTTATTTAGCTTATTGCTGCTGTACAGGTTGTTTTCTCTCAGAAAAGAGATTTTGAGACCAAAGCGAGCAAGCGAGCGAGCTTTCTGACAGACATTTAGAAATCCTGACTGTAATGAAGGGAAACACGCGCAATATAACGTTGTAGAACTTTAATTTCTTTTTTGATAGAGTTCAATAGATTCAATGTACTTAACTTTATTGCTTTGTTGCTTCAATAGATTATTGATGATGCAGGCACTGTATTTTCTAAGATGTACATGTGCATACAGTATATTTTTGTCATATATCATGTTATTCATTTGGTCATGTTAATTCGATCTGCTTCAAATTAAAGCTCTTGACACGTACCTAACCGAAAACACAGGCCTACAAATTTTCATTATAATATGTTATAGATGATCGCTGTCTAAAGGGAATTCATACACAAAAAATATATCAAACTGCAATAAATCATGCTTTAAGACATGATTCAGGCCAAAACACACACTTCTTTAAAAACTCATGCGCTGTACGTCAATAGGTCGTGCAAAATTTATCAAGCATTCATAACAAGGGAAACGTTATCTACGCACATAATTTTGATAGTCCTGTAGTTAGCTTACAGGTTGTAATAACTGCTGTATGCTAATACTGTTAAGCTTGTAGCAAGCATTCTCATAAAGTAATAGTCGATGGAGCTTGGCTAGATATAAAATGATGCGAGTACCTTGTATTCGGTGTCGGAATAAGTAGGCATATATATGTAACCTGCTGCTTATGTTACGGCCTGTATGGCGTGAGATTAGGTCGCGCATGCTGCACTTCATACACTGCTTATGACTATTGTCTTCGGCAGTGAAGTTTATGAAAAATTGCGGTTGCGACCGCAATTTTGATAGTTTTCGGTTACGGTTGCGATTGTGACCGCAACGAATTTTTCGAAGTATCGATTGCGATTGCGGCGCAATTCTCTTGTAGTTACATGCCCAGCACTACATGCTATAATCTATCATTATATTACATTTTATTGCATCATGTTATATTATATCATATTATGCTGTATTGTTTTATGTGTAGAAAATATTGTAACATTTGTAACATTGTAATATATTTATATATTGTAAGTCTGGCTGCGTTTTGGATGTATCCAACAACGCAACTGTGCATTCTAGACATAGTTCACATTTTAACACAGCATTTCTTATAAAAATCAACATATTCTGGTAGAAGAAAACATCTCATGCCCTATTTATTATTATTGAGTTGATGGACGTCCTCGCTAGCATTTCTAACGGCTTGTGTCCGTTAGATATTCTCCCATCCATCTCATTTATGAAATTTCTTTGTGCGATCAACCAAACTCCCTTTTATCTTTTAGTAATTGCGTTTCAGTCGTGGAGAGTGTAACAGATCTGATAAAACTTCGTTACTTATCGGTAGAACATTTTAACTGTGTCTCATCTGAATTTGATTTCAACAACATATTTTGATAGTTATAACGATAGAGAGGTTATATATATGTACGAGTATCTATCGTTTATGGTCGTTCAGCTTCTTTTGACTGACAGTCTGTCAGCAAGTAATCAATAGCTAATTAGAAGCCCTATCAAAGAGATGAAGTAAAAAATATTCTATAATATATTCGTACTATCAGTAGAATGAATCTGCTCTGAAAGTTTTCATTTCATGAAGCAAATGGACCATAGTGAAAGATAGCGGACCATGCATAGTTCTGCATGCTATGTGAATTTTTGATCCTAGATTAATTTGCGATAAATACAGTTGCTTTAATTATATCTTATGCATCCACAGACATTCAATCCATTAGGTCTGACTGCCTCGGGTGTCATTTCACGTATAGTTATAGTTTACAGATTACATTATAGTGGAGGTTTATGTGCTTTGTACCGCAATTACCAAATTCCGTGTTGGAAAAACTTCATCGCTACCTGCATCTTTCCTATTACTGATTCATGAAATTCCTTTGATGACTTAGCAATTACATGGTGAGTCACATCTGGCATCTTCAAAATGATCATTTTACTACATAATAAAGTGCATTTTGTGTTCTAATAACGTCCGTGGGGCACAGGGGAGTACTCTTTATTGATGACTAGTACGGAAATCATATGTGTCGATTTCTATGGAAATAAGCGATTTTTGAATGAGAATCGAGTGAGATTTAGCTTAAGTGAAGAATAACACCAGCTGACTGCGTAGAAATGAAAACATCAATCGTTGGGGTTTATGTGTGTCATGGTGCGCATAAAAAAATACTGATTATCTGAAGTTGATCAGAATAGAAATTGACCCAAGCTCGCAGTGAATCCGGGGGAACTAAGTTGGGGCATGAATGACCAATTAATAGCTTAGATTAACACATGTGACTGATTCTAACCCAATGATGCAGACGTTGACAGGTGCATCTAAGTGAAAATGCGTGAGATTTATATATCACTCTTGTGTATTGCATAAAGCTTAACTTTCATTCTGTAGGTTTTGATGTTGTTAATTTCTATGATGGTGCGTATGAATAGGCCTACTGACATAATGCACATCCACAGTAGCTTCATCCTGCCTTGATGTCATAGTTATTCTCATTGCTTCATCAGATTTGTGGCTGCAAGTTGAATAAGATACTCGATCGAGAGGAAATATCCATAAGGCTATACCCCGTCGAACATGTCGCTTCTGTAGTCTGCCTAACATATGCGAAGAAAAAGAATTCAGGGATGCTGAGATTGTGCCAGCTACTCCAGATAACCTAAATATTTCTTACCGGACAAGAAAATGAAGAACACGCATTGAATCTTTGATCACAATATGTGAATGCAACAGCGGAGTTTCCTGTAATTAATGGAACTCATCACTTCGGTGGTTTGACTGAGCATTTTTTGCTACCTATTGTTCGTCGATTAGGAATTCCGCAACTTCTGTGCATTCTGACACGGATTCATTCCAACCAGCAATGAATTGAGACAACCGACAAGCAGTTATTAACAGTGACAAAGTGTTGAGCAACAAAATTGCACACCCCATTAAATTAGTAAATAGTACGAATATATTCATTCCACATTTATTAATACAAATTGATATTGAACAAACATTTCAGTCGCGAGAATGGTCATAAAAATGTAAAAAGAAACAAAACTAAAGAGAGTGTGAAGCCACCTCTAGAGGAAGTGCAGGAGTGGACAATTAATCCAAAATACCAGTCATCGAGTTAATTAATATAATAGATAATCAAACCAAATAAGAAAAGATATGCGTATAGAACTCGAATGTATTTTCGGCCGAAAATTTGTGATTTAATTGACTTCATTTTAATACATTCGAGTTCTATATTCGGCCGAAAATTTGTGATTTAATTGACTTCATTTTAATACATTCGAGTTCTATACGCATATCTTTTCTTATATGGACAATTAACATGAGTGGGCAATTCCATGAGTCAGAGGCTTCTATCCTGCTTCTATTCCGACTACCAGTCTGAATTCTAAGTTCATACAGGCCTACTGTCTCATATTTATGACTTTTTTTAGCGTGTAGAAAGAAGCAAATAGCTACAAACTACATGCATATCAGCACACATATAAACTGACTAGCTTAACCAAATATATTTACTGTAAGTGTATGAAACATGATAGGAGGATGATAAATGTGGCAATTCATAAGGTTTCTTAGTCAGATAATTAGGCTGCATGTTGAAATGTGTTCAACCATGTTAGTATGCTACATCAAACATCTTCAAAACGGGTCAGCGCCAAGTTAAACAAACTAAATTTCATTTTCTATAACGGCTAAGTTTCTTTGGTGTTACTTCGAATGAAGGATGGAAATCAGCCGGCGATCCTGTCTAAATTTGTGGCCTCCCGTTTCCCTATGAGTTTTATGAATTCACTTGCTCAAATTAGAGTGGATTGTACCAGACTTAAACTTCTAACATTCAAGCATTCAGTATTTACTTCACAAATTTTGTTTGCAGAAGGCGATGTGTGTGCACATTGTCAGTTCACAGTTAATAATTCACAAATAGACATCAAAATTATTGATAAATATCAGCGAAATTTTGCGAAGTGCGTATTTTCGACTCCACACAACTTCCAAAACGTCGCAGCGAGCTTGTCTTTTTTTCGTCGTCCGTTGTCTAAAATTAAGACGAATAAAATTAAGAGAATTAAGAAGATATAATCCATTTTGTAAGCACATGAAAAAGATGCTATGGGTAGATATTTTTTTTACGAAACGCTCGCATAGAAAATGCAATAGTATAGTGCAAACATTTTTTCACTCTGTGCACATGCATCTTTTCCTAAAAAAAATAAATGGTGCGTGAATGGTGGAAATCGCAAAAAATTAGAACTTTTGACAACATGGTTCAAAAGGATTCGCCATCATTGTTATTGCTGTGAGCTCTTGATGATAACAACAATGAATCGTAACAATTAATGAGCAAGTATAAGTTAATCTTCATATTTTACAGCCTAATGCACTTCAGTTCTTGTCTACAGCAGTCAGTTAACATAATTATCATCCAACGAAATAAGGGTGCGATTAGATTATATAGATTTTTAGTATATTATATTATATTTATTATATTTTTGATTAGATTATATCTATCATTCATGGATTACATGTTTTATATTTTTAGTATAATTAGATCATGTGATTTTTAGCAAGCTACCAATTGACTATTGAGAAAAATTCAAAATCGTGTTCATCATGCGATTATCGTAAAATTTGAACCTCTCATCATGTGTACCCAGTTGCATTTTCATGAAAATAGTGTTCAGTGTTGCAGTTGAAGTTACTGTCTCTTTAGCTCCTAGTTTAATTGCAGATGTTGTTAATATTGAATTTTTAGCTTTTTTTGTACATCATTTTACTCTTCAATGCGGATACAATTTCTGGGAAGAGTACTTGTTTTTTACAAGTAGCCTACTATAAAAGTTACAAGTAATAGGTAATGTGATAGTTACAGGCACCGTCATAGTCATTCACCATTATTATGAATAGTCTCCCGTGCTCCGCAATAAACTAATTCCAGATGGACCAGCACATAAAATAATGGACGAGACATTTCAATATTTTTAAATTCCGCTTGTTCAAGTAACATCAAATAAAGACTTTTGAACTAAATAGCGGAGACAAAGCTTTGAGCGCGGACAGGCAATCATCCTAAGGCACTTTCAAAATGTAGCTTCTTGTCTATGGAGTTCTACGGACAAATACTCCGTTACATTATCTGCGTGTAAACTGAATAATGGTAGCTGTGTCGTCTTATGATTTAAGTAGCGAACGATTAGCGAGACTTTACTTTAAGATAACAATGCCCTGCAATAGGTTAACATCAATTTTAATGCATGCAAGAAATTAGCTACTGAATGACTGACTTTATTCTGAAGATCATTTTGTTCGTTGCAAGTGACGTATACTTTAACAAGTGATGCTATCTGAAATCAACAGTGAAGGAGAATGACGATAATTCGAATATTGAATAAGAAACGTGTTTCGTATCTTCACTTGCTAATGACAATGTATCATTAGCTTTGTTGCTATAAAACCATACACAGTTGTATGGTAGGATTGTTGCTAGATTCAATGATACAGTTCTCCTTTATACACTCGCTTGCGTGAACTCGCAGAATATTCTCTTCCTATCTCTCTCTCTCTCTCTCTTGACAGCGAGAAACAAGCATGTATGTGTATGCATTTATGACCTACCTCGGGCGTTCTCATTCTCTCCTTCTCTCTCCATCTCTCTCTTTTTGCTTTGCCTTGCGACTTCCGGGTAGATATTCGTTGAAGGAAGATCCTTGAAATACTCAGTGACTGTCCTCGAGCTTAATGCCGTACCAACAATTGATTTCATGAGATATAATTTGCTTTCTTGTTGTCTACATTGTCATTTAGAAAGGGATGCGTGTAATGAATGAGATGATGTTGTGACATAAAAGTCATTTATGAATCTGAATTGCACAATCCTTGTCAGAGTATGTCTTACTGATATGAAGTTGAATGATAGTTATCTTTTCAAAATGTATCTACTTTCCCTAAGGAATCGAATATTCCAGTGATGAAAATGAGCAGATTGGAATAATCAATCAATTATATGCATCTTTGCAGTGAAATTATCACTCTTTAGGCAGTGATTCACGTAGAGTTGCTCGCAGACAGTTTATGATGTAGTAAAGCATTTTTTAAAAAAGTCATACAGCTTAGGATGGCAAAGTTGGGCAAAAACTTGGGTCAAAGCCCCAAATCCAAGCCCAAGTATCAATAAATGAGTAGAATCAAGTAAACGAAATGCATTCCTTTTATTACGTTGTGACATAAAGACTCTTCTATAGACCAAAATTCCTATTTTGCGATAATTTCATAACAGTATTGTACTCAATAAAAATTTTATTTCTACGCGGTTGAAAGAGCCTTTTCGAGGCAAGCCTTGTCTATACAAACTTACGTTCAATGATAAGGGAAAGTTTTGCTGCTATCAAGTCAGCAAAATTTAATACCTTGATGCCACAATTTTCTGAGATCACACACTCACACAAAGGATGCCAATTCTATTGATGATGCAGTGGTCGATTGCAAATGCTGCGTTTGTAAGACGTTTTACCGTTAATTTTTGAAGTGTTGTTCTTGTAATTTGGGGTCCATGAGAACCGATTTTTCATTGCAATAACTGTAATCAATAGCCTAAGTACAGTGTGCATGTGCTACGTTATAAAGTTTTCGTTTGTCGCAGACATTTTAGAGATGCGAAGATATGAAATATGTGAAATATATAGAACTTCAATAGGCTCAAATGCAACAAAATTCATCAATATGTACGATTTTTCAAGGTTCGGTATTGTCAAGCCAGAAATGAAATGGCTAATAACCACATGTGCTTATTTGAAATAGTCTGTGAATTGAGTGGAATTTTTAAGAAAAATCAGAACTTCATGTTCTTATCATGTAGTTCTCCGAAGACTCAAATTAAAATACTAACTTTTTTGTGTTTTTATATGCAGCATTAATAGAAAACCCAAGTTTTGTATCACTTACCCACGGTCCAACCTTGATGATAGTAATGTGAACTATTCACTTGAGGATTTCAAGTTGGAATCGGGAGTCAGTTGAATTCATTTTCAGTCATTAGAGCCCGGAGTTGGAAGCGCAGTCATATTGGAGACCTTAAGTCTTTTTCGGATCTTTTTGGATTCTGCATCTGTGTCTCAACTAGAACTTTTTCGCTGGCTGAGCGAAACATCATAGGTGAAACTATTTAAAATTCTGTTATTTAAGCTTGCATACAAAGTAAGCCAACACTTTCCTGTCATTAAAATCCATCATCTTTGTTGAAAGCGTTGTACCTTCTTCCGCCATTCTTTAATCTTTCTGTCCCGTTCCTCGTACTACCGTTAACGAAGAAGTAAGTGAAGCTCACCTTGTAAGCATACTCGTACTTTTTGGCAAGTTAATGTCAATACTCACGACTGTGTGTCATCTTTTCAATCTTCTTTTTGCGAACGAAGGCCTTTTTGCGCATCTAAATAGGATATAGCGCATCTCCCTTTAGTCAGGGCTACGACCGAAAACCAACAGTGTCAACGGAAAAAATATCTTCAATGACGATGACAGCGAATGAGTTTACGGAGTATGCGAACATGGCCTTCCTTTGATCTAATAGCAGGCAGCGCTATGACTGACGCGTCAACGACAGACGAAAAATCGCAAGATTTTCAACTACGTGACGACGCAAAATCTCAGAGAACAGCCTTCTTTGTTCAGGTGCCTATAACTCGATTGAAATAAATCCTAGGCGAATTAAGATGACCAATTAAGAATATATTCAGTTTATGGAGATAACAGCTGATGAGTCTTTTCAACGTCAATTTCGACATTAAACCTCGTCTTTTGAAAGATACCAGTCGAAGCTTGAATCTTTTCAACGTTATGAGAGGCGATCCTTTTATCAACACTCAGGTTGCGTCAACCTTCAGACGGAAAAAATCAGTCCACTGATTCAACGGCAGACGACTACTGAAGAGGATATGGATGCCATCAGCAAAACCTATCATCAAGCTTCATGAACATAATTTATCCAATGCCTTTAAGGAGCAATGTCACGGCGTCCCCGGTCCACCCGACGCGGAAGAGTTGCACAAGGGGCTCTGTTGATCAAATGTTGTGAAAGTATGCAAAGAAACAAATTCAATTTGCGACGTAAAGGAGGACTATTGAACCTCCTCGAACGCAATTACAAAGATTGCGCATGGGATATTATTGGCCCATGTGAAGCGAGAGGAATCGGTGAAAGACAAGAGACAACCAACAGTGGCAACTTATTCCTTTGGTCTGGACATCGAAGCAAACTTCGGAATGGACATGGTGTCGGAGTGCTGATCCAAAAAGCAATTGCAATGCACATGTAAAAATAGCGTCTTAGAAGTCATCGGACAGAAGTATCTATGTTAGAATAAATGCATATCCCAGAAACAAGTCCGATTTAAATTTATGCGTCTGCTACCGATGCTGACCTTGAGGATGTTCATATCTGGCACATGAATCTCGAGTACATTATCGACAATGGGAAAGTTTGCGAATCACACAGGATCTACTACACTTCATAGAGAAGAAAAACCTATGCCCATTCAACACAAAATTCGTGGTCAAGAGCTGGCACCTGACACTCTCCTGACGGTTTTAGATGTAACCAAATTGATCACACTCTGATATCAACATCTTGGAATTGCCATGTAACTCGAAGCAGAGCTTGCCCAGGCATCGACATTGGCTCCGACCACAGAACCGTGATTGCGAATAAGTTCTGCTGTGCCATGTCTGGGAAAAGATGCAAAACAATCCCCACAGTTTGATAAGGCAGCATTAAAAAGAACGAAGCAGCCTTCAAGAATGCTCTGAAGACAGCCCTAGAGAAAGCGCTCGACTTAGACAGAGACACAAATACAAATGAAAGACTTAGCAGTGACGCCATCATCAACAACGTTGAACAAATAATGGAGAAGAAGAAATCCAGAGAACACCCTTGACTGTCAGACACTACAAGCAACCCCACGATCAAGAGACATGAAGCAAGACAAAGTAAAAACAACGCATTAAGAAACAAGCCGAATAAAGAAATCTCAAACGAACTGAGAAAAGACAAAGGAAAATGGATTAGATAGCAATGTAACGAAATCGACAAAGACTTTAGGCGAGATAAATCGAAAAGGCTTGCGAAACTATTGCTTATATTACGATACCGAGAGACACAACTTGTTTACAGATAAAGGAGAAGTTATTTGTGATCAAAGCAGATGGAATGAATATTGTTTAACTCTGTATGAACTAAAACCCATGCAATCTCAAGTTTTACACAACATTTGTAAACTCGGAAGTGTCCATAATACATTCCTCCTTCTTAAGTTGAACAAGTTGAAATGGCACTCAAGTTTATGAACCGAGCTAAATCACATGGAATTGACGGAAAACAAAGCGATCTCCTCAAAATTCCACCAACCTCCGCAATTTTAGACAGACACAAACTCTGTTCACAAATCTGGGAATGCGAATCATGGTTTACGCGATGGTGTCAGTCAATTGTAGTTCCCTTACACAAGAAGGGCACCTAACTAGAATGTTCAAACTATCGCACTATGACTATAACAACATATCCAAGCAAGATACTATTGAAAATTTTGCAATCTCGATTACTTTACTGTGCCAAGATGCTATCGAAAATAAACAAGCGGGTTTCAAGGGAGGACACGGTCCCACTGACTATCTATTCAACATCAATCAAATTAATGAAAAGCATATCAAAATGAACAGACAAGTATGGCACGTTTTCATAAATTTTGAGGCAGCAACCAAAAGTTTTTATGGTAAATATGTGAAAGAATTGGAATACCTGGTAAGTACACTTATCTCATCAAGCAACAAAGAAAGACTCAGAATGCTTTGTAAGACTTAACTCCGACCTGTCGCACAGTTTTACACCACGTGGAGGAATAAGTGAACAAAGTGAACAAGACATCGCTGATAACAAAACTAACAATTTTCGACAGCCTCGTTCTCCGTTGGCTGTGAAACATGGTCTATGTCAGAACAAATCAAGAAGGAAAATCATGGATTTGAAATGCATTGCTGCAGGACAATCCTTAAAGGTGTAATTCGGTCAATTTTTCAACTTTGTCTCATTAGCTTCTTCATTGTATTCCTAGTCAATTTTGCTAACTTTGACGAATTCTAATGCCTCAGCTAACCTCAATCATCAACTTCAGGAGACGAGGTGACGTCACATCTGCCAATGATCTGATACGCCACTGTAAGCATGTTTCGTGACTAATCAGCTATGCGTGAGAGGATCAACGCATTAGGAGAAAATGAACTGCGGGAGCAATGTGCTTTATTGACGGGAAGTCACTGTCT
Source organism: Prostheceraeus crozeri (assembly GCA_907163375.1). Lineage (NCBI taxonomy): Eukaryota > Metazoa > Platyhelminthes > Polycladida > Euryleptidae > Prostheceraeus > Prostheceraeus crozeri. The sequence continues at coordinate 58,043 of CAJQUW010008653.1, forward strand.
ATGTTCTCTGAGCACATACTAAATCTCCAAAGTGACACAATGCTGCGCATACAGTCGTTTATAGGCCTAACTTACAAAACTGACATTCCTACCTGCTTTCGAATGACAAAAGACTGAAAAAATAATATGCAATAGCATTGAACGAGTTCATTTTCATTTTCTGAACATATCAAAGAAAATGATAATATAAATGGATATGTTATGTTGAAGGAATATTGCAAAATCGGGTAGCCTTTACTCCACTTAGTTAAGGGGCTGTGCCATGCTAGAAAATGGGACGCAGATTTGTCACAATTTTCTGTCTGAAACAAACGAATTCTCTAGAAAAACTGAATGAAAGCCGGACCAAACTAGAGATGAAGCTATCAACTAATTCTCGAGTCAAATTTGAGATGTTTTTTCCGATGAAATGGATATGGATTTTGAGTTTCTATATGAGGTACTACTCTTCAGAAAGAAAGAGGGCCAAACTGCTCCAGTTTAGCGTCTAGCTAAAAATCGCTGTTCAAAGTCTAGCTTAACGTTTGGTCTTCCTGAGTAGTGTATTTTTGGACGGACCAGGACAAGTAAGAAAAAAAAAATAGGGACCCCCTGAAATTTATAAAAAAACAGACAAAAATAGATGCAAAAATAAAATAGATACAAAAATAGGTAAGTACCTCTAAAATCACTAATTTGCGGGCTAAAATAGATACAAAAATGAAAAAATACAACAAATAGGAAAGTACCTCTAAAATCACCAATTTACGGGGCCAAAATAGATGCGAAATGGGAAAAATACAATGTTTATGACCCATGAACAAAAATATTCATTTAAAAATGGAAGATGAAAAAACAAAAGAACCATCAGCCCCCTTATATCCTTCATTATCATATGACATAGATATAGCAAAACACAAAGATAGAGTCAGGTACATGAAAGATAAGGAAGCCCAATTATTACTTAAACTAGAACATTATAATAAATTAAGAAAACGATGGACGATAGCTAAGAATGTGATGTAACACAATTCCGCTGAAAACCCAAAAGTGATGAAAGGCGAAAAGCCGTAAGCTACACCATCACCCCCTTTATAACCGTTATGTAAAATCAACCATTTTTGCACAAAATTGTTTCTTATTCAACAAAATTGACGCGAAATTACATACACAATATTTGCACATTTTCAACAGTAATTTACAAAATGTCAAGAAATGTCTCCTGGTTAGGAGAGATTTTACTCTGTAATTAAATTTGAAAAAGTCTCCTATCCAGGAGACATTTGCATTACTATATAATGATATTAGTAGTGTGTATGAATTGACACATTTACAAAATGTCAAGAAATGTCTCCTGGTTAGGAGAGATTTTACTCTGTAATTAAATTTGAAAAAGTCTCCTATCCAGGAGACATTTGCATTACTATATATAATGATATTAGTAGTGTGTATGAATTGACACACTTACAAAATGTCAAGAAATGTCTCCTGGTTAGGAGAGATTTTACTCTGTAATTAAATTTGAAAAAGTCTCCTATCCAGGAGACATTTGCATTACTATATATAATGATATTAGTAGTGTGTATGAATTGACACACTTACAAAATGTCAAGAAATGTCTCCTGGTTAGGAGAGATTTTACTCTGTAATTAAATTTGAAAAAGTCTCCTATCCAGGAGACATTTGCATTACTATATATAATGATATTAGTAGTGTGTATGAATTGACACACTTACAAAATGTCAAGAAATGTCTCCTGGTTAGGAGAGATTTTACTCTGTAATTAAATTTGAAAAAGTCTCCTATCCAGGAGACATTTGCATTACTATATAATGATATTAGTAGTGTGTATGAATTGACACACTTACAAAATGTCAAGAAATGTCTCCTCGATAGGAGACATGGTGAGAATGTTACATTTGAGACTATCAGAACTCCATTGGGCTTTCCATTCTTGGGACTTCCATTCTTGGGGTTTCCATTCTTGGGGTTTGCATTATTTCTTCAAATGTTTTTCGGCGTCGTCCATTTTTGATGTGCGATGAAATTATACGAAAATTGATTTTAAAGAATGTTGCGGATTCATGAGAATCGGCGATGAACGGATATTGTAAATAAAAGTTATAAAGTCTTCTTAAAAACGCGACATAACTCCGGGAATATTGGAAATAGTCACTAAATGTATTTCCCGCACGTAGAATTTTGAATGCACGTCCCTTCAAGATAGCTAGTTTCAAACTACTGTTCTCATGATGATTTTCGTAGTTTTCAATTCTTTGTAAGAAACCACGTAGCGTCGGCAGAGTTACTTCTTTATTCAGTTCCTCGTTGAAATTAAATGATGACGACGATTCACAAGATGCAGTTAAAGATGTTTCAAAAGTTTCTATAATTCTCCATTCTTTGTATAAATAATCTTCCTCTTCTTTTGTCTTAATATTCCTCCTTCTGTACTCTTGGAAAACTTCTTCACATCGTCTCTTCTCTTCTTCGTTTGTAATGATTTTTAAAATATCCATCCTCAAATTGTTGAATTCAGTAAGTCGAGACATAATATTACACTTTTGCAGATGAATCGTGAAAGACACAGTCACGTAGAACACTCACAGAGAGAATGAAAATTGACAATACGTGGCAGCATCAGCTCCTAATGGCAACCGCTACTTGTGGCAGACAATGGTGTCATGCATAATGCGCTAGAGGCCGCCCCGCTAGAGGCAACAAAAGCCCTGAGTCATACAGATTGTGCAATTCTTTTGTGTCATTTCTGAAATAGAATTTATCTCATGTAAAATGACTAACCTGATCGAGTTTTTTAGATTATATGGAACGCAAACTACGACAAATTTCGACCTAAAGAAAATCGCTAATCAATTAGGAATAAAGAATTTTTATGTCCTAATGAGAGACGAATTACAATTGATCAAAAATAAGCCAACTGTAAATTTCATAACGAATCTTCACACTTCAGACCAAAACGGCGTACATTGGTCAGCAGGCGTTAAAAATCATCAGCAGAACTATTATTTTGACTCATACGGTTTTCCCCCTACAAATGAAGTAAAAGAATTACTTGGAAATGGTATTTATAATACGTTTCAAATTCAAAAACCGGGAACAACTTATTGTGGTCAATTATGTTTATACGTTTTGTACAAATTACAAAAAGGAGTACCATTTCTAGATATAATGTTAGAGTTAAACGAACCGTAGGTTCTATGGCTACGACTAATAATAATGATAATTAAAGCTCGGTTTTCTGTAATTCGTTTTCATAGAATCTACCTTTGATATCCTCATTATCTAAATCTATAATTTCATAAGTAAACGGATAAGTTTGATTTATTTTAGAAACTTCAAATATCTCTTTAGTCCAATAGCCAACAAAGCCTTTTTCAAATTTATTCTTATATTTAAATATTCGTACCCTATCCCCAATTTTAAATTTCGGCTTACGTTTCTGTAAATTCGGATTACTCTCATTCGAATAATTATTTTCGAATATTTTCTTTCGTATTAAATCAGGGTCGTCAGAAGCATTCTTTGGAGTTTCTTCAATACCTGAATGAATCTTATTGTTATACTCTTCTACAACTCCTGGTAATATCTTCAACCATTTCTGATTTCTTTGCTCAGTAAATTTCTTAAAGATCTTACCTTTTAGCGTTCTATTAAAGCGCTCTATTACTACAGCCTTTCCAGCGTTTTCAGTTGAATAAACAGTTTCAAATAGTGGCTTTACATTTCGGTTATAAAATTCCGACCCTTTATCAACGAATAGCTTTTTTGGCTTTCTAAAACTTTCTTTAAAGATTTCTTCAAACGCATATTTAACTGACAGACCACTTTTGTTTTTTAAAGGCTTTACCCAAGCGTATCGTGTATATAAATCTATAACGGTCAATGCGTACTTAAACCCTCTTTCATTAGGCATATTAATTAGATCTGCACTCCAGATATCATCTTTATTAAATACTTTTACCTTCAATAGATATTTCGGCTTTCTGTATTCCTTGTGAATTTCAGACGCATAGCGGCTTGGGTCATTCGACATTTCGGACGCGTAGGTTCGAGCGTTGCTCTCAGACAGCTTTGCTGCCGTTTCATCTATCCCCTGCCCAAAAAGCATTTTTGCTTGTAAAGCTTTCTTAACAAACATTCTTTCAATTTTTTCTCTAAATGTAGGATTTTGAATACTATCTAATTCTTGTATCATTTTCTTATCTGCTTCATGACGAGAACTTAGGTCATGATTACGATAAGCTAAATCATGTTTATAAGCGGCGGCGTCTACTCTATTTATTGGTTTACTATTTTCTCTAGGCGTGTCATCATCGTTTAATCTTAAATCTAATCTTGTGCCGGGGCCAGTAAAATTATGCCCAGGTAAATGTTTCTCCTTCGAATATTTACTCCAAATAAAGCCAGGAAAGTTTTCTAATGCTTTTTGTATATCACCACCGAAGTGGTGTGGAACTTTGTTCTTGTCACCTTTGTTCTTGTCACCTTTTAAGAGATAATCCATTAGATCTAGATTTGAAATCCTTAAGTTATTCAAATTCATTTTTAAAGATTAAATCTTATCGCACCATACTAGGATTTAGATATATGCCAGATCCGTCTTTTGTTTCTTTTATTTGAATCAAATCATCAATATTGTGTAGGACATTTTTAAGAACTCGTTTCCCTTCATCAACTAAATTTAATTTGCTAATGAAATTATCTACTATTCCCTCACCTCTAGCAGCTTTCTCTAACTCTCTATTATGACGTTTTTGCTCTTCTAATGCTGCCTTCTCTGCTTTATTTTTATTTACTGCCTGGACAATACCAGCTGTCCCACCTGCAACACTTCCTGCTGCTGCTATACCGCCTATGATTAGCGGAATTAATGGGAGAATTCCACCATTCTTTTCTTCTTGTAATTTGATATTCTCTATCATTGGTTTACTTATGTAATACTTCTTTTTGTTAATCGTAATAGTTTTAGGGGTATTTTTGTCAATGATGTTACGTAGTTTTAATTCAACCGTTTTATTATTCACTTGCGCCATTTTTTAATAAAAAATTTATAGTCTTTGGTTTTACTAACCGATCGGAGCGAAGCTCCTCTGGCTTTAGCCTATCGACGAAGTCTTGGGTTTTTCTAACCAATCCTAACCATCTTTCCATTAATAATTTCAATAGAATATTCGGTGTCTTCTAGCAATAAACCATAAGCCATCAATGATGTTGTGGAATTTGCCTTTTCAATATTAATTGTCACATCACAACCGGTCTTGATAATATCTTCAGATTGTGCACTTAAATCAAAACAGAAAACAGGATATAAATTCTTCCAATCTACAGGATTTAATTGTGCTTCTACTCCAAATTCTCGGCACAAATTTCTATAAGCGTCATATCCTTCCATGAATTGATTATTTGCGTTATCAAATCTCAATGGATCAATAGGATAACGTGTTTGATTTAATGAAATTTGTAAACTTCGAATTGAATTAATATGGAAAAGATTATTGTTCTTATCAAAACTAGGCGTTTCATTCTTTTGAAAAGTGAGCAAAAAATATCTTGGTGTATTTGATGTCCTTGTGAAATGCCAGTTAAATCTTTGTTCGGTAAACGTGACAGAGCTTGCAGTACGCTTCATAAAACTTACTGGAATTGGTTTATTAGTATCTAATCGTTTCGTAATAGTTAATTCAACCTCTAAACTAGGAGTAATGTGCTTAATCCACCATTCAAGTCTATCAATTTTTAGGTATGCTTTCTTCCCAGCCTTTCCATAAAATATTGATTCATTATTTACAGTGCGATGAACTATGAGTTTGAATTTCAAGTGATATGATATTTTAGTGTAATCTAAATACCCGAATAATGGAGACAATGACCAATTAACAGTTTGTTTACTTTTATTATTAAAATTGCGTCTTTTCTGGTATGAGCTATTTTGTGTACTGTTTAACTGTTTCACTATGTTTTCTACATCTTTCGCAATTCCTGCTGTATCTATTCCAGTGTGAGTTAAATCATCTTTAAGTATGCCGGTATGGTTATCAGGTAACCATCCTTCGATTTCATGCATTTTAGTATTTTCACCTATTGTTACAAATCGAAGCATTGAATCAATAATGCCAGGTGAATCACTTATGGTTTCTATATTTTGTGTTGCAACATCTAAACGCATTTGTGTGAATAATCTTGGGAAGAAATTGTTTTCTAATGTAATATTATCCGTAGCAGGTAATGGTGTTGTAAAATCAGCATCAGAATATAGAGAATATTCACAGTGTAAAAATGAATCGGGTAAATATAAATAACTTTGTTGATTGTCAACTTCAAAAATTAAATCACCTCCAGTATTTACTCTACTGGAAGAACCGGGGTTCATAGCAATTCTTATATAGTCATTCTTTTTTTGATTGTAAGTAATGAACGGGGGATCGTCTAATCTAAATTTGCTTTCGATAAAAGTTGACATTATATTTTTTTATTAGAAAAAATCAGTTTGATACTCGGCTAAAGCCTCTGAACAAGGTTCTACTAGAATTTGCTACTAGAATTTTGCTAGACCATTTCCCCTCATTTCTTCAATTGTTTTTTCATCATGTTTACTTTCCATCTTCGCTAATTTAGCAATTTTGTTTTTTGTTTCCTCTGAGAGCTTTTTGTCTTTTTGCATTTCTTTTGCATCATTCCTAAGTTTGCGAATAGCTTCTAGTTGCTTTAATTCGTTTTGTGACTTAACAGCATTCGATATTGCACTAGCTGTACTACCTATAGCAGCTGCTCCTTTAGCAGCAGATGTAATCAAATCTTTATTATTTTTAATCAAGTTAACGATACTTCCGATACCAGAAAAGATGCCAGCTCCTTCTGTTTGGACGGCACCTGCAGTGCCTAGGAACTTTTGTGTTCCAACAGTTTCTATACTATCATAATGGTACACAGGTTTCAGAGATGGTTCATGAGCAATTTTATTATTTGAAGCAAAATGCTTAAGATTGTGTTTATAAATTATAGGCATTTTTTAAGCTTAAATTTGACTTTGGACCGATCGGCTAAATTCTATTAAGATTTACGTTTGTGTATGGACAACAACTTCGCGGTAACTTTATTAATTGCCTGTTGCACTTTATCTATTGCGTCAAGTAGCGTGTGATGTACTTTAATTTCTTTTTCATTTACTTCTATTTTTTTCTCACTTTTCTTTACTTCTGTTTTAAGAGCGGCCAATTGAACTTTAATAGCATTCAACTGTTCCTTATTTCCTTTATCTAAATTCGTTTTAAGGGTCTTCAATTCACTAACCTTTTGTTTAAGTGCTTTAACTTCATTTATCATTCTGTTCATTTGCTTTACTTGTTGTGTGATACGGCTACTTAATTCATCAACACTTTTTTGGAATGTGGATTGCAGCTGTTGTAAGTGTTGTAATAATTTTCGATTCTTTTCGCTTACTTTTTCTAACTCTTCTTTCAGTTGTATATTTTGTTTTGTATTCTTTGCAATGGCAGACTTTAAATTTAGTGATAACAGGATCACAAGTTTTGAATGTTCTGTTATTTTTTTATGAAGTTTTACTATATCTGCTTCTATATTTCCATGTTTGCTACTTAGGTCTGTTAGCTTTTCTTGCAGTCTTTCATCATTCTGCTTTAGAAGCTTGGTTTCTTTCGTTAGTGGAGACAGCAGTGACACAATTCTATCGAACTGTTTATCAACATATTCTTTATTTGCTAACTCAGTACTTTGTTGTGGAAGAATAGAAAGATGTAACGGACCTGTTAAAATGTCTCCAGTTTTCATGATATAGTTGTCTAGTTCTATTTCTGATTCTTGTTTATTCGGTGTGTAAGCACACCCGCCAACATTTGTTAACATCATTTTTTTTCTAGATTATTTTTTTCTGCTAAAAATATGTTAACCAACAATTCATCATTAAATAGACATATGAGAACATGTAGTGATTGTGGAAAAAAGTGTAACATCTAAGAACTTTACGCGTCACCAAAAAACATGTCAATCACCACCACAACCAAAAGTAAAAGATAGACAATGTTCGAATTGTAATAAGTTTTTTACTAGTCAAGGTTTCTTTAATCATTCTAATTCATGTGCTATTAGTACACGAAAATGCACTAATTGTCAAATAGTTAAGCCCAAAACAGAATTTTATGATAGTAAATACCGGTGTAAAGAATGTTTAAAAACACAAGTGAGATGTAACAAGTGTAATAAAGTTCTGTTGGAGAGAAACTTCTCACGACATGCAGCAATTTGCATGATTTAATTAATTTTTTATCCATAGTAGTCCGACACTCACTTGAGCTTCCGTAATAGTCCGGTGCTCTCTTGAGTGTTTTTCCGTCTTTTGGGCCCCGGACTCAATAGTCCGTAGTAGTCCGGAAGTCCTACAGAGGTCAAACACTCAAGTGAGCACCGGACTATTACAGTTGCTCAAGAGAGTGTCGGACTAGTTGAGAGAGTTTGAAACATTTTTCGTATAAAAAAAAGTAAAAAAATGAATATAGAAAAATCGTATTCCAAAATTCCCACGATCATCAATCCACGCAATCAATATAATGAAGCGCAATCTTTATTTTCAGAAAATTCAGATCTCGGTCGTTTCTTTGGGTTTCTAAAATTTCATTGTGTGAAAATTATTATTATATGTGTTCTTATTTATCTTATTTATTGTTTTATAAATTGGTTAGGGTTCTTACAAACAGCAGAACAAACGAAGGTTGCTTTTTATAAAGAACAAACAAAAACCTTTAAAGGCTGGAGACCAGTTACTCGTGACGTAGAGAAACCTAAAGGGCGTGTTACACAAGAGAGCTTACATTTTATAATATATGGCAAAACAGCGAGTGGAAAGACTACGTTTCTTAGAAAGTATATAAATGATCATTATCCTAATGAAACTAATGTACATGTGTTTTGTCTACAGGAAGATGAATGGCAAGGATATTCAAATGTTTATAACGAAAAAGATTTATGTATGTTAGAAGATATGAGTACTTTTGCTGGGACATACACGCAAAAGTCTTTACTAGTGTTAGATGATGTAGCTAGTTTAGTGAAGCAAAAGAACATATCAGAAATATTTACAAAAGGTCGTCACCATCATATACAAATTGTAGTATTAGCTCATAAAGCCTGTGACGTGGATAATAAGATTAGAGAAAATGTGGAAACCTTTTATACAACTACGCAAAATAATGCAGTATTCTTTGAGGATATCAAGAAAAATTATAAACTAACTTTACCCTTAGCTAAATATGTACATGTTAAGTACGGTATAATACGGGTTGATACTATTTTGAATCAAATGCAAGTGTATGATAGCGATCTAAATATACTATTGGATACTGAGCATGATTTTTATAGTAATGCAACAGATTTTGACATTAGTCTCTACGCAAGTGCTAAGAACTTGTCGCCGCATAATATAGAAGAAATAACAATTTTTCTAGAAAACGAATCACTTGAACCACTAACAATCATACCCGAAACATTTTATTTCTATTTCGATCATTATCTGAATAATGTGTTAAAAATTAAAACCCCTGAACGATTAGAGAATAGAGATACACTAGATGTTATTAGAACAGGCATTAATGATTTCCGTGATGTATTGAAAAATGTGAAACCTTTAGTTGATGAGACAAAGAATACATTGAGTGACATAAAACCAATATTAAATGAGTTAAATAATATGTAATTTTTTTTAAAAAAAAAATATGCCTAAACATAATGACTATAGTCAGTATATCATCAAACACATACCAGTGTTAACAGATTATCATCATCCTATAAATCCTATAAATTCCAAGAAAGAAGTTAAATTTCATTATCATCATAAATACATAGAGTTCGTTAAGGACTACAAAATAAAACACGGTTTAAAACCACATATGAAAAATGGATACTTACCACCGTGTCTACGAAGTTTCAGAGTATTCTTAGCGTATAATAATTTATGGTGGTTGGTTAAGAAAGAACATTTAACAGCTTACGATCTAGAGACATTAAATGAATTAAATATTCCTGTGTATAACAAACAAAGACAACGCTTTGCGCCTCAGCATCGAAGATGCAGTTGATGAAATCGAGGTTTTTGTGTAAAACATAAATTTTTTTTATAAAAAAGTAAAACATAAATTTTTATTTAAAAAAAGGTAAAATGGAAGAAGGTAACCTATATTGTACCCTGTGCAACAAACAGTTACAGACGCCTAGAGGTTATAAATCTCATTTAAATAGTCGTATGCATTTACAGAATGTAGAACGACATGATACAAGTAATATAACGAGAATGAATGAATATATAAACTATCTAAAAACATTACCTACTGATATAGAAGTCAAAAGAGTATTTGATGATTATTCGTATTCAGAATATAAAAAAGTTTTTAGTGTAATAGATGAACCGGAAGTAGATGTAAGGTTTTTATTTAATGATGAACATGATGTGTATGATGTGTATGATGAAACTGCAGAAACCGATGAAACCTTTTATGATATTCTATATAACTTTTATAACATATTTAGAAAATCTTTCAAATGTTATATGAATGTAGAAGTACGATACACAAAGACTGGGCCTGATGGAAATATTGAAGAAATAATACAAGGTCATTTCAGTAAAACACAAGAAATTCATAACGTAGGGGATATAGAACCTATATTTGAAATAATGATTAATAAATTAAAAGATGCTATAACTGAAGCTCAATTGCGCGAATCTGGTTGGAAGCTTGTTAAAGTAATATCCAAGAAATTAGTAATTAATAAATATAAAAATAATACTGGAGGTAGTTACATACCCCTACCTTTCAGTTCACCACAAATAATTAACATTCAAAATGATGATCAGTATTGTTTTCTGTGGAGTGTTATAGCACATTTACATCCTGTGCAATATCACAAAGAAAGAATAAGTCATTATAATAAAGAAGAATACTTATATGATTTTGATCTTTCTGATGGGCTAAATGAATTTCCGTATGATTATAATAAGCTACAAAAGTTTCATAAAAAGAACAAAGATTTAATAGAAGTAAATGTGTTCGAACTTAATATAAAATACATTTCTGTTGGGAATATTACTCCCTTATATACTGATAATGTTACAATTAATGACACTGTCTATGCAAACGTAAAAGAATTTTACTTAAGTAACAATAGATTATGTGAAACAGAAATACAATATAATGAACGCGGTAATTATATACACCATAATATTATTTATCAAGACGTTGTAATATGTACTGAAAAATATGAAATTAAAAAGACATTAACGCCCATAATGATTAATCATAATAATTATAAAGGTCGTCCTGTTACTTCTGGAGACCAACAATATCAACAGCAGTTACAACAACAGTATCAACAGCAGTTACAACATTTAATACAACCGGCACAAGCAAATATACTATATTATCAAGGTCATTACATATTATGTAAAGATATTTCTATATTTACAAGAACTTCAGAACATACTAATTTCCCCTGTCTCCAATGTATGACGAGCTTTAGAACCAAGCAAGCATTAAATAATCACTTGGTAAATTGTCAACAAAATGAAGCAGTCAGAAATACGTTTCCAAAAGAAGATTATTTAGAATACAACAAATGGCACTATAAGAACAAAGTACCATTTGTAATATATTGTGATTTTGAAGCATATAATGTTAAAATTACAGACAAATGTAACAATAATTTATTTGAACAAAAACCATTATGTTGGGGAATGTACATTCATTCAAATTATCCCAATTTGTTTCAATCAGAATATTACCAGTACTATGGCGAGGATAGTGCTATAAAGTTTGTTAACACAATAGAAGAATTGCAGGAGCGTTTTTCACAATTGCTTAAAACAAATAAACCAATGCTTCCATTAACGTCTGAACAATTAGTACAATTTAATAATGAAAAGAATTGTTATTACTGTGGTAAAGAGTTAGTCACTGACAAAGTAAAAGATCATGTTCATCTAAATGGTTTATATAGAGGTGCAGCACATAATTCTTGTAATCTTAATGCAAATAAATTTAGATATAACTTTGTTCCTTTATATTTCTATAATGGTTCTAAGTATGATTTCCATCTAATAATAAAAGAGTTATTCTCTTCGAAAATATTACAGCAATTAAGAACGAACATACTGTGTAAAACAGAAGAAGAATACTTCTCAATGCAATTTGGTTGTATTAGAATATTAGATGCATTTAGATTTTTTACTCCTTATTCATTGGAAGCCATGGGTAAAACATTAAAACCTGAACAATGTAAAGTATTAAATAAGTATAACTTGAGTCCTCTTAAAGGCATATTTCCATATGAATATTTAACTGGAGACATAAACAGGATAAATGAAATAATGGAAGAACAACAACTTCCACGACGTAACAAATTTAAAACAACATTGAAACAATCAGAACTATCAGAAGAAGATTATGCAGAAGCACAGAAGAATTGGAAAGAGTTAAATTGTAGAACCATGTACGATTACACAATGAAGTATCTTCAGATAGATGTGTTAATACTAGCTGATCTATTTGAAAACTTTCGTGATATGTGTATCGAATATTATGGAATAGATCCATGTTATTGTTATTCTACACCAGGTTTAACATGGTTAGCAGGACTTAAACATACTGGTGTTCAAGCCGATGGCTCTAGGACAAAGTCCGTTAAACTTAAACATTATAAAGAAAATACATATGATAAATTATTATTTTTTGAATCTGGAATTAGAGGTGGAGTTTCATCAGTTTTAGGTAATAGATATGTTAAATGTTATAACAAGAAAGTAAACCCAAAAGAATATGGAATAATGAAACCTTTGTCACTAGAGGAGAAAGAAAAGATATTAGAAATTTTTCGAACGAAACGGGAAGGAGTAGAACGTGAAAATGCAATTGATGAGTTTATGAGAGAGAACTATTTGTTATATTATGATTTTAATAGTTTATATTCTTCTTGTATGATACAAGAATTGCCTACAGGTGAGATGGAGTGGTGTGACAAATTAGTTTATGAACGTACTGTTGAAGATGGATATGGATATGTGTATGAAGTTGACTTAAAGTACCCTGATGAACTAAAAGATACGACAAAGTATTTCCCGTTCTGTCCTGAAAATAAAATACCTAATATGGACGACTTTACAGATTATCAAAAGACCATAATCCCCCCAAAGTACAGGCCAACCAAGAAACTCATGTTAACTCAAAGTGATAAAGAAAAATATGTTATTGAAGGAAGGATGTTAGATTGGTATTTAGATCATGGAATGATTCTCACTAAAATTCACCGAAAATTAGTATATAAGAAATCTAAGTGGTTAAAAAATTATATAGAATTTAATATAGAGAAACGTAAAATAGCTAAGAGAAATAAAGATGACTTTGGTAACGTATTTTTTAAATTAATGAATAACGCATTTTATGGAAAGACTTTAGAGAATGTACGTAACAGACAAAACATAGAAATAGTTTATAATAAAGATCGTTTCCAAAATTTAACTAGGAAACCAACATATAAAAGAACTACTAGATTCAGTGATGAACTTTGTGCTGTTCATCTAAGAAGAAGCATTGTGAAACATGATAAGTTTAATTTTATAGGATTCACTATATTAGAACTAGCCAAACTATTTATGTATACATTTATATATGATTATTTAGCGCCTGCTTATGGTGAAAACTATAAGTTACATTTCAGTGATACGGATTCAGTTTTCTTAGAATTAACAGTACCGTGTAATTCTTCACTTGATAAAGAAATAGATAAAATAAAAGATATAATTCATCCTTCTGATTTATGTAAAGTGAAAGATGAACTAGAAGGAAATGAGGAGTACATAACAGAAGCTGTATTTCTTAAATCTAAATGTTATTGTTATACGACTAGTAATATTAAAACACATAAAACATTAAAAGGAATTTCAAAGGCATCGGTGGTTAACCAAATAACATTTCAAGATTATAAGAATGCATTATTTAATAATGAAATAAAGGCAGGATGTAATTATAGACTTAATTCAAGGAAACATAAAATGTATTTAAAAGAGGAACATAAATTAGCATTAGATCCATTTGATGATAAAAGAAAGATTTTGCCTGATGGAATTACTACTTTACCTTTTTAATTTCTTTAACATCTAGTCAGGGCAAAGCCCCTCGAGGCGAAGCCTAGTCGGGGCAAAGCCTAGTCGGGGCAAAGTCCCTCGAGGCGAAGCCTAGTCAGAGAACAAATGTTCTATAACTCTATCATGTACTTTTTTATCAATATTGACTGTGATAAAACCATAGTCGTTTGCCCAAGCATTGTTACACGATTGTTTAAATTCATCTTTATCTCTTATACATAAGTCTCTTAACAAATCACTTAGGTTTCTTTGGTTGATTTCGAAAAGCATAAAAATATTAGCATTCTTTCTAATAACACTTCCATCTAATGAATACATACTTTGTGTTAAATAAAAAACACTACAGTTATTATGTCTGCCTCTTGTAAAATAATTTCTCTGCACTGCCTGATTTCTGTCATTAACACAATCATCAAACACCACACAATGTTTTTTCGTTTTATTTAGTTTACTAGGATCTTGCATATTGCCACTATCATCTATTAATTGTATCGTTATGTGTTTATTTCTATTGGGTTCTACTAGTTGTTTTTTTTTCGCTGCTTCTTCACACCAGGAACTTATTTCTTCTTCATACTCCGATTTTTCATATTCTTCAAACAGTGAAGCTATAGCTGATTTTGTAAGATTGTTTTCAAAACCATATTTCAAAAATTGATAAATAGGTTGTTCTGCTGTTGTTGTATAAATGATAAGATTGTTATAATCCAAAAATTTGGGTGTCGTGAGAATTTTAAATAATAGATATGTTTTTCCACAACCTGATCTTCCATAAATAACTGATAAAACTTTATTTGACAAGTTATGATGATGATTGAATTTCACTTTCTTGTTTAGTGGATATTTTTCACAACTGCTTTCACTCATTTTTAAGTCAATATTTTTTAATTATACCTCCCGAACCAAAAGATCTATCATAATTTCTTCGCCTCCAAAATTTATTTCCTTTCCTTTCTCATCTGTTATTCTAATTGTAATTGAATTAATTGTTTTTCTTGTAACAGGGAAATATATTAATGATTTTGGGATTACATTCAAACTGTAACCAATCGGAACTGTAAATGCTGGATAACTGAAGATATTATTTGACAGCTTTCCATTAACATAACCACCTTCTATAATATCACATTGAACGTTGATTGAATTTATTTCAGTTACTTTAGGTATATTTTCACTTATATGAAAACCTTGTGCATAGAGTTTCTTTTTAAATCCTAATAGTCTTGATAAAGATTTGTCAATATTAAAATCAACTTGATGATCTTCATCTAAAGTAAGAGAAAATTTATTTACTGCTGGTTCAACTGCGAAATGTAATTGTTTCTTGTCTTTAAATTGAATGCCTAAATGTCTTTTTATTTCATTGGAAATCGATTCAACTTCATAAGATCCAGGAAGAAAAGTTAATTCTTTCCAAGTTTTACCTTGATCATTAGAATATTTAAATCGGTCATTTACATCTTTGATAATATTTTGTATAGTGTTAAATGTTGAAAAACTAGTTAGTGCTACTTCATAATGTTTGTCTTGTTCTAAGTGAATAATAGGATCTAAATGACAGGTATGGGATGAAGTAGTTGTTATAAATTTTAATGTCGTACTAAATTTTGATGAGGTTAAAATCTCGGTTAAATTTTCTAAATGCTTATTAATTTTTTCTAGTTCTGCCGAAGACATTTTTTAACTAAATTTATGTCCTTCTTGCGCTGAGGGGCATAATATAATTAGAGTAGTATTTGTACTCTTGTTCAGTTAGAACGCCGTTTTGGAATAGTTTATCTAAGATTGCATGCATTTCGTTAAAACTGGAATTATGTCCTTGTTCTGCTGCAGCTAATAAAATATTAAATCTATTTTGTAATACTTGTGAATCGTTTGGTAAAAATACAACAGGTGTTGAATAACCAGTTGCTGTTGGAACACTGGTTGATGTTGATAATAAGTGTTCTAATTGTTTATAACGCTTAAGATGTTTCCCAGTTCCAACCTTGTCTAACATAGTTTTGTATTTCAGTAGATCATCAGTATGATAGTTATCTAAATCCGCTCCTCTTAATAAATCCACGAATTTTCTGTCTAAACTGAAAGCTGTTTTGTCTGGTGTGAAAATTAAACTTTCTTTAGTATTTATAAATAATTCTTCTCCACCTAAGTAAAATCTAAGAGATGGCTTTCCATCTATAAATGAAGTAGAATGTTCAAAGAGCATAGATTTGGGTAATTTCTTTTCTATGTTTGCTTCTAACAAACCATAATCATCTATGATGGTTTTCTGCACTGGATCCGCGATATCAATTCGTTTATCATGAACTACAAGTTCTTTCTTAATATCAGATTTAACTTGTTCAACTAATTGGATTTTGTCTTTCATATCGGATTGAACGCCAGCTTGTAGCATTCGATATTGTCTATATTTTTTCTTCATAATATTTTTCTGTTTTATTAATTCTTCTAGTTGTTTTATTTTTGCCTCATTTCTGCTCATTATTTTATAAGATAATATTTGAATTTTGTGGTAGCATAGAGACACAGCAAAAACACTGCACCAAAGGTGCTGAGACTTGAAGAGACAATTTTACTGATGTTCTAACGTTTTTAATAAAGTTCTTATTTCTTCTAAAAAAGCTTCATTGTTTACTTTGTCTTGAGGTTTAACAGGAATTTTAGTTGCTTCTCTAGCTATTTGATCAAATTTTTCAATCTCATCTAACGTAATAACATTGTCATCACACACTCTCTGGAAGTAGTAATGTAGTTTATCATATACTTCTTTGACATGTGCATGTTTCTTAGTTAAGGATTTTCGTTTCTTAGTCATTAAAGATTTATCTATCACTGTTGCAAGTGTCGTTGTGAAGACACCTGTGCCTGTTAAAACTGTAGCGACAACAGGAATTATAAGAACGCCAGACGATATGACAATAGTGAGAGCGCCTAAAGAAATTGTTAAACATGCACCAACGCCTTGTGTCACATTCTTAGCTATGGTCCATCTCTTTCTTAATTTATTATAATGTTCTAGTTTAAGTAATAATTGGGCTTCCTTATCTTTCATGTACCTGACTCTATCTTTGTGTTTTGCTATATCTATGTCATATGATAATGAAGGATATAAGGGGGCTGATGGTTCTTTTGTTTTTTCATCTTCCATTTTTAAATGAATATTTTTGTTCATGGGTCATAAACATTGTATTTTTCCCATTTCGCATCTATTTTGGCCCCGTAAATTGGTGATTTTAGAGGTACTTTCCTATTTGTTGTATTTTTTCATTTTTGTATCTATTTTAGCCCGTAAATTAGTGATTTTAGAGGTACTTACCTATTTTTGTATCTATTTTATTTTTGCATCTATTTTTGTCTGTTTTTTTATAAATTTCAGGGGGTCCCTATTTTTTTTTTTTCTTACTTGTCCTGGTCCGTCCAAAAATACACTACTTTCCTGATAATTGAAAACTTTTTGTGTTTAATTGCAGTATCGGTATATTTCTAGTAGCTATCGCATATTCTGACTTACAGTGAATGTGGCTAACGTACATTTTGAATCTGACCTCTAATAAACAGTAAACAATTAGTTGTTGTATTTTGCCTATCGTAGGCGTGAGTGTGTTGTATCGTGATCAGCAACATGTATATCATTGTACTATCTTTCGACAAATCTCATTCAAGAATAATCCAGTCACTCTAGGTTCATTCAGATATTTGTTTGCTTGCACACTACATGGTTCCTCTATCAGCCAACCACAGCGAACCTCCTGTCTAGTGTGCTGCGTTCCACTTCTCAGCAAGATCGAGTTGGTAGCTGTGACGTCATCATGAATCTTTGGCATGAATTTGCAGGCAAACTAGTGAACAGACAAGTTGGAATGAGACAGGAAATCGTCGTAGTGATTCAATGCTTAAATATTGATGTGAAGAAGACGTGTAGTTAGCAAAAAGTATGCACCACCAGCCACTGCAATTACTCGACGACAACTGCAATGGTTGGGACACGTGATCAGAAGAAATCCCAATGAATTGACGAAGATCTCCATGTTTGGCTTAGTTGAGGTAAACAGTCTACGAGGAAGACCTCGAGTTACCGTGTTGGACCTCCTACGAAAGGAAACGGATGGGAAGAACCGAAGCGAGGACGAAGGCCTGCGATCGATCAGAACAGAGAGGAGTGATCAAAAATGCTACTCTGTGACATTGTCTGTCACCCTCCAGCTTGTCACTCGTTAACCACCGCTTGACGATAAAGACTCTCCCCTTCTAATGACCAACTCAGAATCCCACCTTTCTTGTGTAACCTATCGTGCTTATCCTTTGTGAAGCTCACTCTATGACGCTTTCAGTAACAGTTCATTGATGTTGTGAGTCAAATATATGTACATGTATTTCAGATACTACGACATCTTTTTACTATATGCTCGATCTGTTCATAGCCATTTAATTGCCAATTCAGCTGCCTCCGGTTTGAAAAAGATTGCAATTATCGTAGGAAAACGACACATTGAAACAACTGCGAGTGGGTTACAAATGAAGTTTGTAATCTCACTAAAAGCAGTTAAGCAGGGATGGCGTTATAGCCCTGTTGAGCAGTAAAGGACCATTCATGCTGGGAAAGGTGGAACTTGGGACGTAGAGAAATTTAAAGATTTTTTAAGAAATATAAAAAGTAAGCGTAAAGAGGGCGGAAAGAAATTTTGTTGACAAATCATAATGTCGTGATGCGCCTTGCTCAGTGTGAATCGACCTTAATATTCAACTCATATTTCGTAATTGGAAGTTACCGACCATCTCAACGCCTTCAGGGATGGGAGCTGCCGAAACGTTTTGTAATGCAACTTGTGATTTCCAAACATAGCGCACAAATCAGCAATGTAAACGACTACATAGCGAATCAGTCTCTAAATAATATTAAGTAAATACATGTGGATTGAAATAGAAACTTTTTGCTCTTATGCCTCTGCTGTGTTGTCTGTGCATGGATGGCAGCCTGCACTTCTCAAATGTAGGCAGCAGGATAACTGAATGAGGTAATATATGCTCAAACCGCCGGCGCAGTGTGCAGTAATAAAGTGAAAGTCTGATTTCCTATATCCTATATTTTGTAAATTCAAAGTGAAAAATATCTGTTTATTTTTGTAGCGATACTCCAAGTTTGTCTATTGAATGTCATCAATTCTAAACAAATTCATTCACCATTTACTTCAATTTTAACTTGTTATACTACAGAATATATATTATTAGAATGAATTGAGTTATATTTGCATTTTTAAAAGCTATTGATGTTGATCTAAAAGTTCATGAATTTTTCAAATGGTTTTCGCCTTGCTGAAAATATGAAGAACCTTCATGTATATGTCCCTAGACGTAATTCACGAAATTGATATTTATCAATTTTTATTGCATCGTTAAATTGTGCACAATTGCCTTTCAGGAAGTTGCTCTGAAATCATTGCCAATTATACAGCATTATCTCGACGATAACAGTATCGAAAAGCTCATTCTGCCCAAAGCCAAGGCTCTTTTTTCTAGAAGTCCCAATACAAAAGTAAGTCGCTACACTTGACATGAAACAGTGACTTCTATTGTCTCCTAAGGTCGGAGGCACATGCCTGATAGCAAGGGACCTGATGAGGAGCAAGCCTGATAAAATATACTGAATTGTGCCTATGTATCAAAATTTTGCTAGATATTATGCACATTTGACTATATAATTTCGGAAGTTTTGCTTTTCTTGCCTATTTTGCATATGCGAGGATATGAAATAAATTCAGAAAATTTTGGAATTGATGCTCAAGACATTGCTCGAATTCATTGGACCAGATTTCTTGAAAAAAAGTTAAATAATGGCTCTTCGATTGTATTGAAATTTCAACTAACAAATGCTATTTGATATTTATACTTGTGAATGATGAGAATTTTCTATACTTGCTAATTAATTGTAACAGGCATTAAAATGACTTCCGCTAGCGTGATAATGTTCAGCCGGGATATACTCTACATCTGTCGTGCTCCCACACCAAGACAAGTCCCCATTTTGTGCGGATAAAGTAAACCCAAATAGGGACTAATGCTAAGTTTGTCGCCATATCATGAGTCTTGATTTACGACCAAAAGCAGGTTAGCTGCAAAGTCAGCTGCAGGCCCTATTGTTGAGTGAGCCAGCATTCCTCGCAGTAGCTGAACATGTAAGCAACACATGGTGGCAGAACCTCACTCAACTGAAACCCACTCAGCAGAAACCTACTTAGCTGAAAGTCTCGATCACTGCTGTCTCTCTCTCTCAAAATTTCAAAATTCAAAGGGTTTTATTTCGATAAGAAATACCCGGTCAAACAGTACAGATGAATCTATCATCACAATGTCAATGAGCGAAATGTTGCAAAAATGATCCAGATGAAAATGATTACACACTACATGAATGAAATGACACCAAGATAAGTAAGTAAGTAAATAAGCGTTTATTCAGTCAGTGAAAATCGTAAAATACATGAAAGTGACATGAAATGAGAGATAATAACGAAACGCTACAACATTAGACCAAATCAAAGATGCTTGAAAGGTACGCATTAACATAATACTTGCTTTATGCATTGTACTACTCATTAAAAGAAGAATCATTTAAGAGTACACACATCCAAGGAATGAATGAGTGAATCTTCGAGATGTTCTCACGCTTGGGATTCACAAATGACCACTTCTTGGTAAACGAGAAGGAATTAACGGATGAAGTGGATGGTCAGTATGAATTTCACAGTTGTTGAAAAATTTAATAGCACGTTTCTTTCGAACATATGCAAGCAAAGGAAAATCGTCACAATCACATGATTTGCAGCAGATGGTTCTGTGGGCCCGATTTTGAAATCTTTGCACTTTAGTTTCAATACAGCTTGGTAGAAAAATAAATAAAGGGACACAGTAAAGCAATAAGCTAGTAATTATAGAATGATACACAGTGACAAGCTGTTTTACTGGAATAATAGGTTTCAATGTTCTGATCACATACAATCGTTGAGAGGCAATCTTCAAAATCTTGTTGAAATGTGTGTTCCAAGTTAAATCGTGATCCCAATAAACACCTAGGATCTTGATACCACTAACCTGCTCAATACAATCATAAGCAGCGTGAAAAGAATCACCGCGATGTAATATCATTTGCCTAGATTTTTGTAAGTTCAACGCCATTTTGTGCTCCAAAATCCAATCATGAATGTGTGACAAATTATTTGGGTTATTGTCAGATGTTAAACGCTCTACAAGAGTTATATTATCAGCATATACAATTATGGAAGCGTTAGATGGTACACTAAGAGATCCCATGAACGCTGCAAACAAGGAAGGTCCAAGAATTGAGCGTTGTGGTATGCCAGAAGGCACGCAAAAACTTGGTCCGTATATACCATTGATCTTCAGTCTCTGAGACCTATCACACAAATAACTTTGTAGCCAATTAAGGACGCTTCGGTTGACATTATTTTCCAAAAGGTGATTCAAAAGACAGTTATGACTCAATTTGTCAAAAGCCTTAGTAAAATCGAGACTTGGGGATTGGTACAACTTCCGCACGTTTCCAGCACACCGGGTAGATTCAACGGATTCAACGGATTTTTGGTAGATGTGATATAAAGGATAACAAATCCAATCGGCACCATCTTTAAGAAGATCCAATATTCATCTGAGATACGGTGCTGACGGATTCAGGTTTCATAATTAAAATTCTTGGAAAGTTCATCCTGAATAGCTTTGAGGACATTTCCATCACTACCGTATATTTGCTTAAGGTTGTGAAAGACTTTGGAAGATGCTTTGCCACGTATCTCATTCACCACCTTCCAGACATTCTTGGCTGTTTCCACGTGACACTGAGACCAAATTTTATTAGACTTAATAATTTCGCACTTTACTTTCTTTTTATAATGCTCATATTTGTCCCATTGTTTATTTGGAAAAGCTCGCCATCTTTCATTAATCAAAACTTTGAGTGTAGGAGTGATCTAGGGTTTGTCACTGGTAGACAGTGTAACAAAGGTTGACGGGATGAAACTCATAGCAGTGTGTAGAACATGGTAGAACATATCGCACATATCATCCAGAGCTAGCTTGGGATACAGAGCTACCTTGCAAATCGACATCAACGCCTCAAGGTCAACGGAGCCTTTGGTCCTACAGCACCCGTGATTTCTGGAATTCCCCAGGGATCAGTCTTGGGGCCCATTCTTTTCTCTGCATTTATGGGGTTGCTAACTACATGCTCCGATGCAACCTTGATAATGTATGCCGATGACATTACTATAGTGGAACCAATGTCAAAATTTCAGGCCCCCACTTCTGCCTTACCTGAAATAGAACGATGGATTAGTGAAAACAACATGCAATTGAACTTGAGCAAATCAAAACAAATGTTTTTTCGAGGCAATCGCAGCGAAGATACTCATTCAGATTCCTATCCAGGTATGGAAATCTGTGATTCTGTCAAAATCCTGGGTGTTCTTTGGAGCTCATCGCTGTCTTGGGAAACCCATTTTTCAGCCAAACTAAAAATTGCTTCTCAGAGACTTTATGTTATTCGCTCTTTGCGACCTATGTTTTCTGTAAAGCAGTTAGTTGATGTGTATAAATCTATCATTTTGCCTATTCTCCTGTATTCTTCACCCTTGCTTTGTCGTTTGCCGAAAGGAATTGAAGTTAAGCTGGATAACTTCCAGAAACGTGTACATAGGATTATATACGGTAAGCGTTGTGAGTGTCAAAATTTTCCCCCACTTCAATCTGTAAGAATTCAGCGCGCTGTTCGTTTCTTTTACATGTGTTCATACAATACCATGCATCCCCTACACGAACTTGTACCTCAGAGAATGTCATATTCGGGACTTTTTCGCCAACCTTTCTGCAGAACATCTCGTCGTTTACATTCATTTTTCCCGTGGACTTGTGACTTTCTTAATCAAAGCCTATCACGACCGATCTAACCACGTACTTTGCATGAATGTTATGCATGTATGCATTGTAAAGATTTATTTGAATTTTTGTGATTTCCATTTCTTGAAAATATACACTTCCTTACTTACTTACTTATTTATCCACAGAGACAGTATCTAAGATACAGGAGAAATCAGTGATTAAAAGAAGGAATAGAAAATCCTCAATGTTAGACTTCCTGAAGTCCCACAGTTTAACAATCTGCTTCGTGTTAATGCTTTTTGATTCCCCGAATAAAACAACAGTATTATGGTCTGAAGTACCCAGTGGAGGTCCGATAGACGCATCACCATAGAAACGCTCTTTCAATATTTCGCTTATCCAAATCTGGTCCAGTATAGCGTTTTGACGAGTTGGGACTTTCACCGTATTAGTCAGGGAAAATTGCTCCTCAAAAATCGATACTGAGTGAAATGAATTGAAGTCACCGCAGATAATAAGACTGAGATCCGGATTTATAGTTAATTCATTATCCAACATTTCGATGATAAATTCCGCAATAATATCCAAATCATTAGATCTCAAGTTGGGTGGTATGTACAAGCATACTATAAACAAATTCAATGGAACAGACTTGAATGGTATCAGGACATCTATAACTAACTGTTTGGAAATTCAAATCGGCCTTTATCCAGGCACAAACTCCACCACTTCTTTTTCTATACTTGCTAATTAATTGTAACAGGCATTAAAATGACTTCCGCTAGCGTGATAATGTTCAGCCGGGATATACTCTACATCTGTCGTGCTCCCACACCAAGACAAGTCCCCATTTTGTGCGGATAAAGTAAACCCAAATAGGGACTAATGCTAAGTTTGTCGCCATATCATGAGTCTTGATTTACGACCAAAAGCAGGTTAGCTGCAAAGTCAGCTGCAGGCCCTATTGTTGAGTGAGCCAGCATTCCTCGCAGTAGCTGAACATGTAAGCAACACATGGTGGCAGAACCTCACTCAACTGAAACCCACTCAGCAGAAACCTACTTAGCTGAAAGTCTCGATCACTGCTGTCTCTCTCTCTCAAAATTTCAAAATTCAAAGGGTTTTATTTCGATAAGAAATACCCGGTCAAACAGTACAGATGAATCTATCATCACAATGTCAATGAGCGAAATGTTGCAAAAATGATCCAGATGAAAATGATTACACACTACATGAATGAAATGACACCAAGATAAGTAAGTAAGTAAATAAGCGTTTATTCAGTCAGTGAAAATCGTAAAATACATGAAAGTGACATGAAATGAGAGATAATAACGAAACGCTACAACATTAGACCAAATCAAAGATGCTTGAAAGGTACGCATTAACATAATACTTGCTTTATGCATTGTACTACTCATTAAAAGAAGAATCATTTAAGAGTACACACATCCAAGGAATGAATGAGTGAATCTTCGAGATGTTCTCACGCTTGGGATTCACAAATGACCACTTCTTGGTAAACGAGAAGGAATTAACGGATGAAGTGGATGGTCAGTATGAATTTCACAGTTGTTGAAAAATTTAATAGCACGTTTCTTTCGAACATATGCAAGCAAAGGAAAATCGTCACAATCACATGATTTGCAGCAGATGGTTCTGTGGGCCCGATTTTGAAATCTTTGCACTTTAGTTTCAATACAGCTTGGTAGAAAAATAAATAAAGGGACACAGTAAAGCAATAAGCTAGTAATTATAGAATGATACACAGTGACAAGCTGTTTTACTGGAATAATAGGTTTCAATGTTCTGATCACATACAATCGTTGAGAGGCAATCTTCAAAATCTTGTTGAAATGTGTGTTCCAAGTTAAATCGTGATCCCAATAAACACCTAGGATCTTGATACCACTAACCTGCTCAATACAATCATAAGCAGCGTGAAAAGAATCACCGCGATGTAATATCATTTGCCTAGATTTTTGTAAGTTCAACGCCATTTTGTGCTCCAAAATCCAATCATGAATGTGTGACAAATTATTTGGGTTATTGTCAGATGTTAAACGCTCTACAAGAGTTATATTATCAGCATATACAATTATGGAAGCGTTAGATGGTACACTAAGAGATCCCATGAACGCTGCAAACAAGGAAGGTCCAAGAATTGAGCGTTGTGGTATGCCAGAAGGCACGCAAAAACTTGGTCCGTATATACCATTGATCTTCAGTCTCTGAGACCTATCACACAAATAACTTTGTAGCCAATTAAGGACGCTTCGGTTGACATTATTTTCCAAAAGGTGATTCAAAAGACAGTTATGACTCAATTTGTCAAAAGCCTTAGTAAAATCGAGACTTGGGGATTGGTACAACTTCCGCACGTTTCCAGCACACCGGGTAGATTCAACGGATTCAACGGATTTTTGGTAGATGTGATATAAAGGATAACAAATCCAATCGGCACCATCTTTAAGAAGATCCAATATTCATCTGAGATACGGTGCTGACGGATTCAGGTTTCATAATTAAAATTCTTGGAAAGTTCATCCTGAATAGCTTTGAGGACATTTCCATCACTACCGTATATTTGCTTAAGGTTGTGAAAGACTTTGGAAGATGCTTTGCCACGTATCTCATTCACCACCTTCCAGACATTCTTGGCTGTTTCCACGTGACACTGAGACCAAATTTTATTAGACTTAATAATTTCGCACTTTACTTTCTTTTTATAATGCTCATATTTGTCCCATTGTTTATTTGGAAAAGCTCGCCATCTTTCATTAATCAAAACTTTGAGTGTAGGAGTGATCTAGGGTTTGTCACTGGTAGACAGTGTAACAAAGGTTGACGGGATGAAACTCATAGCAGTGTGTAGAACATGGTAGAACATATCGCACATATCATCCAGAGCTAGCTTGGGATACAGAGCTACCTTGCAAATCGACATCAACGCCTCAAGGTCAACGGAGCCTTTGGTCCTACAGCACCCGTGATTTCTGGAATTCCCCAGGGATCAGTCTTGGGGCCCATTCTTTTCTCTGCATTTATGGGGTTGCTAACTACATGCTCCGATGCAACCTTGATAATGTATGCCGATGACATTACTATAGTGGAACCAATGTCAAAATTTCAGGCCCCCACTTCTGCCTTACCTGAAATAGAACGATGGATTAGTGAAAACAACATGCAATTGAACTTGAGCAAATCAAAACAAATGTTTTTTCGAGGCAATCGCAGCGAAGATACTCATTCAGATTCCTATCCAGGTATGGAAATCTGTGATTCTGTCAAAATCCTGGGTGTTCTTTGGAGCTCATCGCTGTCTTGGGAAACCCATTTTTCAGCCAAACTAAAAATTGCTTCTCAGAGACTTTATGTTATTCGCTCTTTGCGACCTATGTTTTCTGTAAAGCAGTTAGTTGATGTGTATAAATCTATCATTTTGCCTATTCTCCTGTATTCTTCACCCTTGCTTTGTCGTTTGCCGAAAGGAATTGAAGTTAAGCTGGATAACTTCCAGAAACGTGTACATAGGATTATATACGGTAAGCGTTGTGAGTGTCAAAATTTTCCCCCACTTCAATCTGTAAGAATTCAGCGCGCTGTTCGTTTCTTTTACATGTGTTCATACAATACCATGCATCCCCTACACGAACTTGTACCTCAGAGAATGTCATATTCGGGACTTTTTCGCCAACCTTTCTGCAGAACATCTCGTCGTTTACATTCATTTTTCCCGTGGACTTGTGACTTTCTTAATCAAAGCCTATCACGACCGATCTAACCACGTACTTTGCATGAATGTTATGCATGTATGCATTGTAAAGATTTATTTGAATTTTTGTGATTTCCATTTCTTGAAAATATACACTTCCTTACTTACTTACTTATTTATCCACAGAGACAGTATCTAAGATACAGGAGAAATCAGTGATTAAAAGAAGGAATAG
Source organism: Prostheceraeus crozeri (assembly GCA_907163375.1). NCBI lineage: Eukaryota > Metazoa > Platyhelminthes > Polycladida > Euryleptidae > Prostheceraeus > Prostheceraeus crozeri. The sequence continues at coordinate 85,025 of CAJQUW010008653.1, forward strand.
AAAATCCTCAATGTTAGACTTCCTGAAGTCCCACAGTTTAACAATCTGCTTCGTGTTAATGCTTTTTGATTCCCCGAATAAAACAACAGTATTATGGTCTGAAGTACCCAGTGGAGGTCCGATAGACGCATCACCATAGAAACGCTCTTTCAATATTTCGCTTATCCAAATCTGGTCCAGTATAGCGTTTTGACGAGTTGGGACTTTCACCGTATTAGTCAGGGAAAATTGCTCCTCAAAAATCGATACTGAGTGAAATGAATTGAAGTCACCGCAGATAATAAGATTGAGATCCGGATTTATAGTTAATTCATTATCCAACATTTCGATGATAAATTCCGCAATAATATCCAAATCATTAGATCTCAAGTTGGGTGGTATGTACAAGCATACTATAAACAAATTCAATGGAACAGACTTGAATGGTATCAGGACATCTATAACTAACTGTTTGGAAATTCAAATCGGCCTTTATCCAGGCACAAACTCCACCACCGACTCTACCGATTTTGTCACAGCGGTAAAAATTATAGTTTCGCAATCTCAAAAGATCATCCGAAATTCTAGAATTAAGCCAAGACTCGGTAACAAAGACGAAGCCTGGAGATAATGAAGAGACTAGTAGCGAAAGTTCATCGATTTTCATGAAAATTGAACGTGCATTCAGTAATACAACACTTGGTAAGGAAGTATGCAACTGAGGGCAGCTAAAATCATTTACAGAAAATTTCCATCATTTGCAATCGAATTCGATTTAGCAACTATGCGCCCTCTATACAGAACAACGTTCTCTCCGTGCTTATTGCGGTCGGCTACTTCGTCACGCAATTTCCGATGCTCCATAATTTCAAATCGTGTTCGATCAGGATTTATAAAGATGCCTTTAAAATCATGTGAATTTCTCAAGGACTTCGCTCGTTGCAAAAGCAGCATTTTTGAATGAATGTCATTGAATACGATGCGCATAAGCCTCGGTTTGCCGTTATTAGAACAACCAACACGTTGTAACCGCACGATGTTTGATTTCAAAACATTTTTCACTTTTAGTTCTTCCAGTAGTTTATCAATTAGGCCATCATCATAAGCAATCCTCTCATCTATCGAGTCATTGGATTCATGCATACCAGAAACGATGACATTATTCATTCGTAACATTCTGTCATCCATCTCTTGCAGAAAAGTTTGAGACATGCTGTTCATCATGCCACTCATATTGGATTTGATTGAATCTAACTCTACTTGGTGTCGACGAGCAGTTTCTTGAAATTTATTCAATTCTGATTCGATGTTCATCATTCGAGTGTTTACAGTTTCGAGAACATCTGAGATCTTCTGTATTTCGCATTGAAAAGTCAGCATTTGCTGCTTAAAATCATCCAACAATCTCTTCATATCATTGATACTAGTAGTGTTATAGCTGCTTGTGGTATTTGAGCGAATCTCTCTACGAACAGGGGTAATAGTTGGAGGCATGATGAAAAGACAAAAGAAGAAAAATAAGCTCCACCAATGCAGTCAGAACCAAAATAGCCAGTCTCGAACCCAGTACTTTCAGGTTGTAGGTAGACACTTAACAGATAGGCCACAACCACTCGTATCCGCTGAGTGACAAACAGACGTACTTATTTCGAGAATAAGAGATTCCAGTGCACGAACTGTCCGATATCATGTGATATGCGTCGCACCAGTCAAGACCCAATACTTGCAATGGATGATCACAAATCACAGAATTAAGCTGAAGGTCAAATGCGAAGATCCCCTGATAGCGCCGTTACTATCACTGTCGGATGCCCGTAGACCTCAGCAGTAGATGGACGTTGATACCAGGATTCACGTGATATAAAAATATTCCAGATACGACGAAATATAACACGAAGAGATCACGAAAATCAAAGTGATCGACGGAGACACACAAGTACGACCAGCACGGGTGTATTTTGGTGAGATGCCATGACATTAAATGACTTATACATATACAGGAGGCAGAATGAGTCAGAAAATCAAATAATTGCTATGTACACTGATGTATAATGAAAAGTATGACGACAACGATGAGAAACGCATTGGTCGAGGCAAGGTGTCTATGTAATGCACATTTGAAATCTGGGAGAGGAGGTTCATTCAACGAATTCGGAGTTTTTTCATATTATTTGTGATTTGATTATGAAGATGAACTTTAAATTAATATTATTATCGTGACCGTCAACAACACATTGGATCTACAAACAACTTTATCAGCATCACATCATGAACTTTTTATAGATGATTAATTACACTGAAGAACAACCAAATTTTTATTGGAATAAATTGAATAATTTCTGGTTAATTCGGGTGTGCTGAACACGATGGTGAGCTTCATTTTAACGTCACAGATCAGGATTTTGAGAAAAAATTATTTATTTTTTATTACGGTTGCTGGGTTTTCTGTATTTTATGATATATTTCTTAAGTTGCAAATATGTTTTCAAATTTATTCTAGTAAGCCATAGACAGTTTTTCTAGTTTAGGCAAATCCCCTGATTATCACCACATTTCCCATTGTCAAAAGAAATAATTTGGTAGATGTTAAATTTTTTAATTCAACAAAGTACAAGTATGTATCTCGACTAGGCTATATACAGGTAGAAGACATGACTATACAGAAAAGTATATTGAGTCAGAGATGCTTCTTCTGTGCTTTCGTCTATGTTCAGTTTGGTGATCTTCCCGCATTAGTGTACAGCAGTAATCGGCTAACATCACTGGAGTCCACTGAGAACTGTACCTCCTCTCCATACTTGCAATAGCCTGGTGAAATTGTTCACCATGCTCATCACTCACATCACAATTGTTATCAGGGAAAACGTCCAAATGTGAGTGAAGAAAATGAAGCTTCAGGGACATGGTGGCACCAAATCTTTGAAAATCAAGCACCAGCTTCTCAATTATCTCTTTGAAATGAGGATTGCGATTCCTGCCAAGAAAGCCGTCAACAAAAGACCGGAATGATTCCCAGGCAGCCAGTTCTGTTTCAGAAGAATCATTCAGGGACTGGCGAATCTGTGGTCCTACAAAGACGCCAGCATCAATCTTCGCTGATGAAAGTTTAGGAAATTTCTCCTTGAAAGTAGTGATTGTTTGGCTGCTGTTCTTCTTCAGAGCTTTGACAAACTGACTCATTAATCCCAGCTTGATGTTTAAGGGAGGTAAGATGATCTTGTCTCTGGACTAAAGGCTCATTGACAATATTCTTTTCGCCAAGTACGAAGGTGTCACGCGGTTTCCAATCCTTCTTGACAAAGTGGTTGGCCTTGTCACGACTGTCCCATTCGCAAATGAAGCACTGAAACTTAGGCCAACCTGTTTGCATTCCAGTAACAATAGCGATGACCTTTAAGTCAGCACAAATCTTCCATTGATGATCAACGTATTTCAAAACTTGCAAAATTCGAGCAAGGTTTTCATACGTCTCCTTGATCTGAGTAGAGTAAGCAACAGGAATGGATGGAAGCTGATTGCCAATATGGATCAATGCTGCCTTTATGCTATATTTTGAACCATCCATGACTCACTCCATTCACATGGCTGGTGTCTTGTCTTGAATTTAGAGAAAAGTTCGTTGATGTCGTTGCAATACCAGAGATCGCCTGTAAACATTGAAAATATTGTTGGAATATACTGTATATAGCATTCGTGTTATTTGTTTTTTTATACCTACCTTCCATCGTAAAGAGATGTTTTAAACCATCCGTCCGCTTCCGAAAGTGTGAAATGGCAACACGATCCTCCAGCCATCCCATCTCCTTGAAACGTGAGGCCGAAATTTCTACTTTCTCCTTCGATAACTCCATGTCTCGCACGTAATCATTCAATTGGGCCTGATTCCATTTGCGCAAGGAGTAGAATTCTTCATCGGGAAGGTAATCTTGGTCGCTTTCTATATCACCGGTACTAGTCATTGGATCTTCTATGTCTGGCAGATACATTGGGGTATCGGAACAGGTACATCATCAGAATGCGGTACGGGACGATTAGATGAAGTGTCAACAGGATAAGTCACTTTCTTCAAGGAATTTTTGTTTATATTCCTCGGTTTCTCGACACTGCAGAAATAACAGTCAGAACGGTGATCCTTTTGCTCACGCCACATCATAGGAATTCCAAATGGCATCTTCTTCACCTTGCCGCGATACCACATCGATAAACTGCCATAGCAAACTTTGCAAAAAATTTTTAGGTGCCCAAGTTTTGTAACTTTCCTGGTCTACAATTTTGCATGAATGAAAATAAGTTGCATATAACTGTTGTAATCTTGGGTTAGTCGAAATTGGCCTAAGATCAGCTTCATTTTTATTCTCCCCGCATATATAACAAAAGTACTTGGTCTGATTTACACAATCGTTCCGACTCATTTTCTAACCTGCAATGATTAAGCGGAACAGTCTGTCTAGTGCTTCGGCTACGTGAGATTCAAATTTCAGCCAATAGCAATACGATTGAACTGTGATTGGCTAATTCACTGCGCATGCGCCATGAGTTGAGATTGAATTAATGAATACAGTACGTAGTTATGAAAATGGCTTCGTGTAATGTCAATTAGGCCCATGCATGCATGTGTACATGGCACGAATGCCCCGAAGAGCAGGACTAAAATATAGCTGCGCTGAACTGCTTAGAATCTAATTCAATGCTAATTTTTTATGGATTCAATTAAGGACTTCAACAAAAATTGGGGGGCCTACTGATCTGTGTATCAAAATTCACAAAGGTTTTGAAGAAATACATGATTTTGCATAAATATTGATGCATTATTTACCAGGGAACTTGATCTGTTGGAGCAAAATGAATAGCACCATTGGTCTTAGGATGCTCGAAATATCCAGAAAAAGTTGGTTTCATGCGAATAAATTTTTTTCTTCTGCATTTGTGAATCAGTGTTATTAATCAAGTCTTGCAAGGACCAGCAGAAAAGATGTGTACATATAAATATCTGATACGACGACATGAAAAACTAGAAATAGCCATAATTGAATAATATAGATTCCTCTCGAGATGAGAGAGAGTCTATCTTTTGCTGCAATAAAGATCATTTATATAACCTGACTCTTTCCGACTCACATATTACGCAATGACTAGTCAGAGCATTTTCCAAAGATCATTTAGGATGATCTTAATAATCTTAAAACACTATAATGCTGCTTTATATCCGATGCATCAAGCTGTATCTCACCTGTAACAGATTGACAAATGAAATATGATCCGAGTAGATGTATTAATTACACGTTAGAGCCGGCCCTTGCTTCAACTTGTCTTCTTCAGTAATTCACATAGACTCTCTCCCATGTCAACATAGGCACATCACATAATTCTCTGAAGATGCAGTGCGCGGTTCCTTTCATATTCTTCAAGCAACGGAGGGAAAACCACGATTGACCGGTGTAGTCGTATTTAATTCAGCGACAAGTTTCGACCGGTGCTTCGGTCCTGTTCACGCAAACTGGCACATCAAATGCTGCCTTGATAATAATTCACAGTACATAAATGAGAGAGGTAAAACGTGACCTTCAGTTCACGTGCACTAGACATTAAAATGACCTTCCTAAAATATAAGAAGCAAATAATGACTTCTACTGACTAAAATAATAGTAATATGAAAGAATGTCTAAAAATGATACAGAAGCAAAATCACTTAGAGACTAATCGTGTCCATGTGTCATCCACCACACACTTCACTCTGTTTGAGGAACCGAGCTTCTTTGTCCACCATGCCTCCTTGAATATTCTCTTCTTATACCATGACTGCTCCCTGTCCAGTGTAGTCGCCGCCTCCCAGTCCATGGTGTGACCCGTCTTCATAACATGTGCAGATATTTCTGAGCATTCGACATTCATGTTCCTCACCATTCTTTTGTGCTCCTTGACCCGCTGCTCCAAAGTTCTTCCAGACTCGCCAACGTATGTCCACTGGCATCCCATACACCTTATTTGGTACACAACACCCAAATGTACTCTCCCCTCCTGACGCTTTCTTACCAATCGGTCAGCCAACCTGCAAACCGGTCTGCCAGTCACTCTCCTTCCAAGTCCACCAAGAATCTTGGATATCCTCTCGTAGACCCCTGGGTAATATGGTAACGAATACCTTGGACCTTCATGCAACTCCTCCTCCTTCCTTCCACTAGACTTCCCCATGACCAAGAGATCACTTCGCCGGTAACCTCTGCGCGTCAAATCACGTCTAATTCTTCTGCGTTCATTTTTCTTCTCCCCAACCGAACAAATCTGGTCCACCCTTCTGTCGAGAGAACCAACAACTCCGCGAAACACCGATTTCGGATGACACGAGTTTCTTTCCAAATAACTGTTACGGTGCGTGTTTTTCCTGAATACTCCGAACACCACTCCCTCACGACTTCTCCTTATTGCAATATCTAAAAACGGCAAAACCCCATCGCTTTCTTGTTCCACCGTAAATTTAATCGAAGGTCTCAAGGAATTCAAGAAATCAAGATATTCCTGAACATCCTTTGGGTCTCCTTTGAATCGCGCCAGTATATCGTCAATATATCTCATCCAAACATCTGGCACTCGCAGCCCCCTCAATATAGTGGTTTTCCCTCCGTTGCTTGAAGGACATCACATAATATAGCCTATGTAGGCATATGTATCATTCATATATTTACAGGCAATTTAGTTTTTTCTTATTGCAATAAATCAAGACCTTGATGTTCACTTCAAAGATTTTTCTTTGATGATGCGATGTCTTGCTAGCCTCAAAGATATGGATTAGTGATAAGCAGACAACGTATAATAAGAATCAATGAGTGTTTGCATTTATCAGCATGTCAAATTTGCAGACCTGATCACGAGTTAATGACAATCGATCATTTAAAACGATTTCGAAGACGGATCATTCGACTCTGTCTTGCCTTTTTGCCAAGCTTGTTATTCATCAGATTTATTTACGACATGTTGACAAGGATTAAAGAGAAGAGACAATGGCTGAGACTTTTCACATAAAACCCAGTGTCGGTGATGTTTTAAAGACGCTAAAAAACATGCTTAAACCATGTTTTTTTCAACCATGACTTTTTCAATCCTATTACCTAATAGTCCGGGAGCTAGCGTGAAGTTGTGCAGGGAACGAGGTAGTACATAAAACTTTCACATAGCATAGTACACCTCTAACCTACTGCAAAACTTCGCGTCTGCCGGATCAGATCATTTGCTTTTTAGAAATAGAGAGGATAACACAATCCTATGTATTTCCAGTGGTAAAATTGTGACATTTAAGGTGTTGACTCCATTTTTTCGAATTTTTGCTCATAAAAGTTACACAAATTGGTATTTTGTTGAACTGGTTATTATAGAAATCATCTACAGATCATGATCTTTCAAATGAGTTATCATTCAGTGACAGAGGATGAAGTAACGTGTACAAACAGACACTTTTCGTTGGTGTAACTGCACATTTTAACATAGAAATTTCAGGAAAATTGTTGATATACTTTAACGAAAAGTGTCTGTTTGTACACGTTACTTCATCCTCTGTCACTGAATGATAACTCATTTGAAAATTTGAAAAAGCGCTAGTGCTTAATTGCTGTTTTGATTTTTTTGCGGGCAGAAACATTTCTCTCTCTCTCTCTCTCTCTCTCTCTCTCTATATATATATATATATATATATATATATATATATATATATATATAAAGCAAGAAAAATATTAATAACTATACTCAGCAACCGGTGAAACATATAATGAAATTGAAATAGGAAACACGACTTTTACTTATAAGCATAAGCGCCTTCTTTTCTTCAAAAAGAAAAAAAGCATCTAAACATGCCGAGACCCCGAAAGGAAAAATTCAAGAGGTGAGAACAAAATCTGACTTAAATCATTACGGGAACTACAAACGTTTCTGGCATATTTGCCGTCATCAGTGTAGTATGCCCTATTGTAGAGAATCAGCAAATCAGATGCCGATAAATCGTCATCCGACCTCCAGACATCTAAAATTAATGAAATAGTTCAAATCTTGTTCTCAGAGCTCGGGCTCAAAAATTTGAACTTGCAAACACGAATGCAAATAGCTAGTTCGTGTTGCGTTCTATGCACAAACCATTGGTATGTTTTTTTTTCTTTCGGGGTCTCGGCATGTTTAGATTCATTCTTTCACTTGCCAAATGTGTCAGCTGCCGGCTTTCTATGTACATCCACCTACCAATGGTTTGTGCATAGAACGCAACACGAACTAGCTATTTGCATTCGTGTTTGCAAGTTCAAATTTTTGAACCCGAGCTCTGAGAACAAGATTTGAATTATTTCATTAATTGTAGATGTCTGGAGGTCGGATGACGATTCATCGGCATCTGATTTACTGATTCTCTACAATAGGGTATACTACACTGATGACGGCAAATAAGCCAGAAACGTTTGTAGTTCTCGTAATGATTTAAGTCAGATTTTGTTCTCACCTCTTGGATACATATATATATTTTTTTTAAGGAAAAAGAAGACGAGGTCAATAAAAACATTTATTGGAAAGCTTTCGACAAGTCTTTTTCAATCCAAATGCAACAACAATTTTAAAACAAGCGAAAAGGAAATTCCTAACATTCTAACAAAACTGTTATTCCCTTCATAAGAACATACAACAGAAATAATCCGGATATTTTCAAAGAGGTGATCAAACCTTTGTCCAGTACCTTGCCTTTAATAAAATCCTTCTGTAATTGCGAGCTTAGGTCAACTTTTCACCAACCCAGACCATTGATTTCTATCCTCTCCAACAAAAATAGAATGACTATTTCGGGGTCCGGCGCTGTAAAGCTTGCGACACCTTAATTACCGGCAAAAGCATAACATTCCAAACCCCTTTCGGTACCAAACATTTTGAGAAAAATCAGAACCTTTCCTGTACATCCTGCAATGTCATTTACAAATTGCAATGTCGGAATTGTCGTGAATATTATATTGGCCAAACCGGGGACACTTTTAGAAGGCGTATTACCATCCATCGACAGCAGGTTTATAGTGCTCACTATTCTTTCCTCAAAGTGAGCAAGCATATAGCCACGTGTGGCAAAGACTTCTATGCCACTCCTTTATATCAGCTATATCCTAATGCTTCCAAGATAGAAAGGGAAAGGAAGCTATGTTTATTAAAAAATTTCTTCCTACCTTAAATGCCTAATGTATTATATAGATATGCATGTATCCTCTTCTCACTTTTTATTCAATGCCTTGATAAGCAGTCAAACTCTGAAATCGATCGGCATAATGCATTATTTGAGAATCTGGCTGATTTTTATTTTACCTATATATATAAATGATAAAGCGATCATACCAAAAACACGTCTTTGCGTAACCGGTTTCTGTGGTTTATTGATGGTTTCCACTTCATCAGTCGAAAATGAATGAATTAAATTTGGCTCATTGGCAGTTTAAGGGAGGTTTGAATTTCAATATGAAATATCTCTCTTTTGCCTCCCTTTCTACTCTATGAGCTGTCTAACAACTGAAATATAGGCACAGCTTCAAACTTGATTTCTTGATTGCGGCAACACTCTCTGATGTGCTTGCTTACATGCAACATAGAGATATTTGGATTGTTTATATATTGGCGGTAAACGGTCAAGCGGTTCCGAAAGATATCACCAGTCTGCCTAATGTAGAAATCGTCACAACCTTTGCATTTCAGAATGTATATAGAGTTACTAGAATAGCACTTGAAATAATGCCGAATTTGAAGTCAATATAGGTGCCATTGATTATAAGTTTCATATGATCACCAGTGATCAAGTGATCACAACATTTTCACTTTTTATCATCGCACCGACTTATAATAATATCTTTATTTCTTGAAAGTGAAAATCAAAAAACATTTCAGTAAAAGTATGATCGACATAACAGCATGGATGAAAGCAAAAAAATGACTTAAGTGATCGAGAAAGACAGGAGAAAATTAACGAAACTTCAGTGCATGCCAAGCATTTCATTGATCACGATAGTGGAGAACACAGTAAAACAATTTCGTCGTCTTTCCGTACGGGAAGATGGAACCGAGAAAGCACGATTGCCAATTGGTTTAATACAGTGATTGAGAGGATGTGTTGGTTGAATCGCGGCAAGGAGGAGTTTCCTTATAGAAGTAAAGTATTTCCGAAAAAAGTCATCATCTGAATGAGCACATGAGCAGTTGTTTCCACAAATTATCCGGCGAGCACGGTTAAAAGTTCGTTTGACGATTTGTCGGCATTTATAATTCAAATTTCCAAATAATGGAGCACAGTAAAGAAGGACACTTTCTATTACCGATTCGTAAATCAGCCACAAATCATCATGTGAAATAAAGGGCTTAAGGACACGAAGCAAGTACAAGCGTGTTGAGCTTTTGATTTTGAAAATGGTGGTTCCAGGAAAGATTTGATGACCACGTAGCCCCTAACAGCTTCATTTGCGACACTACAGAAAATGGCAAAGAAAGTTCGAGAACAACATTTTTCTTGTTGAACACCATGGCACTGGTTTTTGACATGTTGATATTCAGCTTGTTGTTTGAGACCCAATCGCATATGTTATTGAATTCCATTTGAACTGTATTTTGAATTTGATTTATTGACATGTTCTGTTCAATTGTGATCACCTCACTGACGTCGTCAGCATACTGAAGCAGAAACGTATCTGTGAATTTCGGGAATATGTCACTGCAGTAAAGCACAAAAAGATATGAACCAAGCAATGATCCTTGTGGTACTCCACTTGAGACTGATATGAAGCTACTTAGAACATTCTTTATCCGAACAGATTGAGCTCTATCAGATTGAGCTCTCAGTCAAGTAATGCTTTAGCCACATCAGAAAACCTGTCGGCAAATTCAGCCTGTATAACTTCTGAAGGAGATTGTCATGTGGAACAGAATCGAAATCTCTTGTGAGATCATGGCTTAGTAATATGCATGATGTTACACTTCATTCGTCCAGTTGCTTAGTGACATGATCATGAAGTGATATCAGTACAGCGGTTGTACTGGATTTTGGCTTGTATCCGTACTGAGTAATAGGAAAATGCAACAAGAATCTCGGCTTCAATGCATCCAGAATAAACTTCTCCAAAATCTTACTGGGAACACTGAGAAGACTTATCGGACGTAGCTGATTGAGCTTTGGTGGTGAAGTCTTTGGAATCGCAGAAACATGACACTGCTTGAAAAGGATCGGTACTTTGCGCTCAAGTATGGACGAGTTAATTATATTGCATATCGGACCTGCGATAAATGGTGCTGCAATCTTGTAGAGCTTATTTGAAACTCCATGTGAACCAGTAGATTTGGACACTTTAAGCTTATTGAGCTCAATGCGCACATATTCAGTGTCAATCTACGGGCATCACAATTCATTATCTTCAGTTACTTGAAAGGAGGAAAAAACACTGCTTTGGAACGCTTGACAAAAGGTTTCATTGATTGCTTCAGCTGCCTCGTCAATACTACGACATGTTGCCAGCAGAGAACTTAAAGGATTTTGAGTGCGCTTTCCTGATATCTCATTCACAACATTCCATGGATTCTTATCTTGATTCTTGACCCTTTTGTACCAAAGCATCTTTGCTCTTGAAATTTCTTTCTTGCATTTAATTTTCAAATTTTCGTATCGTTCAAAATCTATATGTCTAAAAGCTTCCCACCTTTCTGTAATGAGCAGTTATAGAAAAGGAGACATCCATGGCTTTTCACGTGGACCCATCATAACAATTCTTTGGGGAATTGAAGACAAAGATTGACAAAATTTTTCATAAAAAATCTGAGTCTTGTTGTCAATATCACTTTCTCTGTATAAGTCAACAAAATTTATGGATTTTAAACAGTTCAGAAAATGTTGCATATGATGGTCTCTGTAGTTATAAACAATATGTGTGGTATATTCAGAAGCTGAGGATTCCTGCAGAGATTTCAAGAACACTTGCTGATGAGAGCCCTACGCCTCGTAAACAGAGGAGGACCAATTTCCGCTGAAGGATATTTGTCAGACAAGCTATCACTGACGTAAAAGTGATCTAAGATAACCTGATCTCGTGTAGGATCCAAAACCTTTTGAATCAAATTGTGTGCGTTTACAATGTTAGTGATATCCAAGCGATTTAAATCTCCACAGAAAACTATTTGATAGGATGGGTTATCATTTAGTATGAGATTGAATTCACGAATAAAAAAGTCATTCAAACAGTCATTGGTCTCACTCTTTCTGTTCGGCGGAACGTACGTAGCACATAAAATGTAATTAAGACGACAGAAATTGAAGGTAAGAAAAATGTGTTCCCCGAGTGGCGGGTTCGACATTGGCACATGCTGCTCTATCCTGATTTTTGATTTAGACCAAATTGCTACACCACCACCTGTTTGATTTTTCCTGTCAACACGAAAAAGGTTGTATCCCTCAATCTGAGAAAGGACAGACTCGTGTTGAGAATTCAGCCAGGTTTCTGTTAGGATGACAAATTCGGGTTGTTTTACTCGACATGTTAACCGCAATTCGTCCATTTTATTTGGAGTCGCAATACTTCTGGCATTGAACATCAAAAAGGAAGGATAAACATCACAGTTTTGATTCTCAGAATTGGTAGAAAAATCATTTAGTCATTCAGACTGCAAGATACATCGCAGCGGATCTTCAAAATCGACGATCTGATCACCTACGAATAATCTGCCTTTTCGAATGTAAATATTTTGGTCTGGATAGTCATTTCTCAGGCTTTTGACTTTGGTCCGCAGCCTAGCACTTTCTCTACGATCAGCAAAGCACTTGTCGCTATCAAAGAAAATCCCTTGAAGTCTGGAATCATTTTTTCTTTTTCGAGCACTCTCTAAGTACATATTTCTCACAGCTCGACTGCTTGTTTTAACTTTAATTGGTCTGTGTTCGTTAGCTTTCTTCCTACCTACCCTGAGAATCGACGTGTTTTGCAAATGATTTCTCAAATCAGCATTAACGATGTTCAAAATGTCCTTTACTTTCATCTCAGTGTCATCTAGTTGACTATCAGAAACTTCAGGGATTCCTCTTATGATCAAATTCGGACTTAGCTCATTTCTAATTTCACGGAGCTTAGTGCGTTTAGAATTGACTATGTAGCTTTTTATTTGTTGAATTTCTTCTTCATGGCGATTTTGCACAATCTTGATGTTATTCACATTTTCATCTAGTGTAGCAATTTTCTGACTTACCGTTTCTAAACGATTGAGAATTGTACTTAAAATTCTTTCTTCTGATTCTTTTGTTAGTCTTTGAAATTCGCTCAACGTCAAATTACCTGTTATAAAATTCTGTTATCAATTTATACCATTGTTTTGCTTGTTTGTCTCATTTTTTTAATATATTCAGTAAAAATTTACTCTGATGAAGAGACCGAATTATTTTTCTATCTGTGAATTTATTTAATAAATTAAGACAGCCAATCATAGGACTTATTATTTGATTATATACAGCAGGGTTGCTTGGATTATAAGTACCTGTAGTAATAAAAGGTAAAATCGTTTGATCATTCTTTTTACCATCATTTTCAGCATTTATGTTCTTAGCAGATTTGGCTTTCACAATTGCGTCATTTATCAAAGTATGAGGATAGTTTAACTTTATCAATCTGTTTTTTAACTCGAGCAATCTATGAGATTTCCTGTCTTCATTTGATACAATCGCAGTAGTTCTCTTGGCTCAAGTGTATGGTTCATTATTCAAAGTGTGTCTTGGATGACTCGAATGATACGGCACATAATTCAAACTGTCCGCTGGTTTTCGGAATATATCCGTCTCAATTTTTTCCTGGTTTTTATAAACAGTGACATCAAAGAAGTTGATATATTTCTCTCCAGTTTCTTTAGTAAATTTTATCACAGGCTGAATATCCTTTAAAAACAATGAAAATCTTCTATGCTGCCGAAATCGTCATTCCATAAGACAAAGCATCGTCTAGATATCTTATCCAAGATGATTTAAAAACGTCTATCAAAGAATTATTGCAAACACTCGTCAACGAATTATATAAAATTGATTCAATATATCCTATAGTCAAAGATGCATAAGAAGACGCCATCTTGGTCCCCATGGCAGTACCTGAGATTTTTTCAAAAAAGTCTTGTCATTAAATATGAAACAATTATTATTCAAAATTATTTCCACGCCTTCTATGATAAATGAAGCAGTAAATCTAACTGATATATATTCTCTTTGGCTATCAATCCAAAATGTAATGGCTTCCATACCTTATGTGTGAGGTATGCTGGTGTACAATGAGATCACGTCAATAGTTTCGAACATGTCATTGGTTCCATCTTCGGGTAAGTTATTTATAAAATGACGGGTGTCCCTACAGTAACGAGGAAGCCTTTGGACGAGGGGCTTCAAAACCTCATCAGTCAGCTCGCTTAGCCTACTAGTAGCAGAATTAATGCTACTGATAATAGGTCGAAACTTGGTTGATGCGGTATTAACGTGCGCGTATCCAAAATTATCAGGTTTGCATTTTTCAAATAAGTCATTATGTTTATGAAGTTTAGGCAAACCATTGAGTGAAATTTTATGATATAATTATGCTGTTTTTTGGAGAGCAAAAAAGAAATAAAAAAGCAAGCACATCAGAGAGTGTTGCCGCAATCAAGAAATCAAGTTTGAAGCTGTGCCTTTATTTCAGTTATTAGACAGCTCATAGAGTAGAAAGGGAGGCAAAAGAGAGATATTTCATATTGAAATTCAAACCTCCCTTAAACTGCCAATGAGCCAAATTTAATTCATTCATTTTCGACTGATGAAGTGGAAACCATCAATAAACCACAGAAACCGGTTACGCAAAGACGTGTTTTTGGTATGATCGCTTTATCATTTTTTATGTATCTATTTGAACGTCTCCATTTACTGATATTCCTATATATATATATATATATATATATATATATATATATATATATATATATATATATATATATATACCATGGCTGCTTTTGCGCTAGACATGATAGAAAGTAAATTTCATAAGTGCGAAGGCAAATTGCCTTTCTTTTATCGTCGTTATGTGGACGATTGCTTCGTCATAGTCAGAGACAGAAGCGAAGCTAGCGCCTTTTTGAATTTTTTGAATAATGTGGATGATAACATTCCATTCACTATTGAGGAGAGTAAGAACAACAGTATTACATTTCTGGATACTGAGGTCACTCTTCAGTCTGGAGAATTTCATATCGATTTCCACATGAAATCTACTAACACAGGAGTATATACTCCATATTTCGCTTATGCTCCCGAGAAGTACAAAATGGCAGCAATTCGATCATTGTTGTCTCGTGCGTTCAAGATTTGTTCAAATTGGGATCTTTATCAGTCTGCTGCTGACAAAATTATTGAGTTCAAAGATAACGGTTTTCCTGATGATAAACTATTCAAAATAAAACAACAAATTGAGCAGAAAACTTGTGTGCAGACAACTGAATCAAAATCGGAAAATGATAAAAAAATCATTTACTGGTCACTTCCATTCATTCAAGAAGGCTCTAAAGAATTGAATAGCAGGATCCACAAAATTAACCAAAGTCTCTCTGAAGCTGTTATTAAACCCGCTTACAAAACTTCCAAGCTCAGAGATTTTTTTCAAAATAAAGATAAGATTGCGAGTGGCTTGAAATCAAACATAGTCTACAATTATGCCTGTGACCGCTGTTCGATGCGGTACATCGGTGCCACCACTAGGCACTTTAACACTCGCATTAGTGAGCACCTTAGAGGCTACCCAACTCACACTGAAGTTTCGATGCACGAGCATGCACCGAAACAAGATAACTTTTCTATCTTGGGTTACTACAAATTTCCGTTTATTCTCGAATCAATTTTGATAGCTAACAATTCTGATTCTGACTGCCTTGCGAATGAACGGAACGGATCGTTTCCACTATCACTTAGATTGTGACGTAGAGTGTTTATGACACCGGTTGACATGTGACAAGTGACGTATTCGATTTGGTGACGACTTTTATTGCAAATGTAAATGAAGATTACAATAATAATAATAATAACTATATAATAATAATTATAAAAAAAATGATGATAACACAATCTTCCAAATCAACTAAAAAAGTGCAAGTGTCAAGAAACGAAATTTCCGTTTTCCCCTCACCAGGTGTTTCTAACGTAAATCTGATGTCCTTAGAAATGGAATTGGACAGGGAGAGTAAATCTTCAGGTAGACCGGCAAAGACGAAGAAAATATCATCAATGTACCTACGCCAGTATATGATATCCGTTCACCTCTCCATAATCTGTTTTTCTATGAAATTCATGTACACGATGGCCAAGATAGGGGAAAGGGGGTTACCCATTGCTAAACCCCGACACTGATTGTAAAACTTGTCTTTAATACAAATGATATCAGATTTGATCGCTAAACCCAATAAATCAAGCAAAGATTGCCTATCTAGTGAAGACCACTCAGTAAGGTGAGCATTTACCAAGAAAAAACTAACAAAAATATCCAAGACATTGTTGATACCGGTAAGAGGGATACTTCCATATAAATTGGAAACATCCAGAGAACCAAAAGAGAATGAATTTTGATTCATCTTACTAATCCTAATCTTTGTAATGGATTGAACGAAGGCGCTGGTGTCTTGAAGATGAGCATCAATCTTATCAAGAATGGGTTTGAAGACCATCGCAAGTAATTTACACAATGGGGTAGCCGGAGTATCTGTAGCACTAACAACTGGTCTGCGTCTAATAGGATCTTTGTGATCTTTGATGAGAAGATTCATATTACTCGGAATAAGCTCACTACACATCACATTCTGAAGGCAAATCTTTATCTGACTGTCCGTTTGCCTATTAGCAACCGCTTTCAATTTGCGGTTAAAGGATAGTTGTCTCGATGAAGGGAGGGTGGGGTTTGTCTCAACATAATTATCCATGTGTTCCTCAAAGAGTTGGTCATAATGAGACGTATCAATGGCTATTAAGCGATTAGACTTATCAGAGGGTACAACCCTAATATCAGGAGATTTACGGATATCACTGATGACCTTAAACATAGAGTTACTTCTGTGAACAGATTTAATTTTGTCAAACTCAGTCACAAGCTGATACTGCAAGTCATCGATCTTACTATTAATCTTGTCAGGAATGGTAGTACACAACTCACGAGACAAAGTCTTCGATTTGGGATCCTTGCATTTCCATAAAGAGGATCTCACTTCACTCTGTTCGCTGGGTGTCTCCGAAGATTTGTCATCTTGAAGATGGTAGGACATAACACGACGGATCTTGTCTATTGAAGCGTTGATGATGTTTGAACCGCTGTTGAAATTCTTCCCGCTTGCACTAGGGACAAATGAAGGTCCTTTATCCAACACCGATGACTGTTCATCTGAGAATACGTGAGAAGATTCATTGGTGAAACCGTCCACTCGCGGAGGCTGGTCTTCTTCCATCCTGTCAGTAGAATAAGTTAGCAATTTATGCAGTTTGTTGTCCTTTCGTTGCTGTAGCTGTTTCACGATGATTGAGACCGTGTTTGAGTCCTCCTCCGTCAAAGGTCCTGCTGCACGGCTTTGCCACCTCACCAAGTTCGCGTAAGTCCTTTTAATGGCAAGAGAAATCCACTGTCGACTCTGTCTCCTGGCTAGAAGATCCGCTTCACCACAAGGGTATGTAGAAGCTAGTTTGTTAGCCACTGTCAATCCATTCGGAATAACCTCACGACGTTTACATTCCTTCATGAAATGTAAATGCGATATCAATGCAGTCAGTTTCACTTCGCGCAGAAGCAATATATATTCGCGCAGAAGATATATATATATTTGAAATTGACCAGTATGTCTTCTGACTCGTGGGTTGCTTTTTGTTGTTACTTGGACCATACTTGATTACGTGATTGGTGGGAGTGTAAATTCACGTATGATTTGTCGGTGCTCAATATACCGAGAAAAGAAAACAATAATTCACACATGTTTCATCTTGCTTCAAAGACTTCCTCAGGTGTAACAAGATGGCGTGAATGGAATCACTTAAATATATTGATCGACAACGCTCAGTAAAATGGTTTAGTCGTAACAAAAACAATATCGACTATTTTTCGACTCTTTTCGGCTGCTGTGAGGAAACTATAGCACCGATTGGCCTGAAAATTTGTGCGAAAATAGCTGGTTATGTTACCTAATCATGTAAGTTGGGTTGAAGTTTCTGATTAATTTCGTTTAGCTGATGGGTGTGGGTCTTTCCAACCTAAAATACATAGGTATCATCATACTGCTTATAAGCATATTTCATCAACCATTAAAGTTAAAGCTCCAAAACTTCACACGTCGACATTTTATTTGATACAAGCAATCTATTATCATCACAATAGTTTCTTTTCAATCAATTCACTTGATTTCTTAAAAAATGAGGCGCAGACACAGTGTTCACCAAGATAACCAAGAACTAGAAATGCATTAATATTTATATATTTTGTTCCTATGAATATTGTGAAATCAGTGTTATTCAGCATTCACTAAATCACTCCGTTGATATTGACATTTAGTAGTCAAGCATTCATATAGGCACAACATGCATAGTGCGCCACGATTTAAGATATACTTATTATTACAATTCCCAGTCAACTTTGATTTGCTCCCAATATGCTTTATATCTAACAAATGCTATAAAAAATGCTACATAATTTTCCACATTATTGATGAAAGGAAAAACAACGATTTATTCGATGATATGTGTCATCTAAGTCACATGGATGTTCACTCGAAATTGAAATGTTATCAAAATATTTAATGTTATCATTAATTTCGATTCAGACGCTTTAAAATCTGGTGATTTTCAAAGATACTGAATTTCAAAGAGCAATACATAAAAATTCTCTTTTTTCTGTCATTGGAAAGAGCCAAATTCATTTGATAGAATTATCTATTATCTATGGCTTTCATCAGGCAATGAATCTAGGAAGACATAAAGATGCAAAATTTACATCAAGGTATGAAAGATACACATTTTCAAATTATTGCTCTTCCACCTGATGCTCGATAGGAGTAACGGGGGTAGCTGAAAATGGTAGATTTATTTTGAAGTCTGACATTGATTTCCAACAATTTCGTTGTGCTTTCACCATTTTCTGTAGGGAGACGACAAATATCTCTCCTATGCTCCGCTATAGGCAAGTTTTCGTAGTCAGGAACAGATACTGGCAACACAGTTGCATTGTCATTTTAATACTGCTCGCTATACCGGTAGTTATGCCGTACAGTTGAAATAAAGTAATAGCTCAATTTCAAGACCACAATTTCATCAATTTCATGTTTAATTTTAACTTGGAGAACCTAGCCGAAATAATAAACTTGAATATTAAGGATTATATCTATCATTCTGAATCAAACTCCATTACGTTTATCTGTGTTAACGGGCTCAGTAATAGATCATAATGCATTGCAATGTCTATTTGATAACTTAGAATTTCTTCTACTACGGATCCAGAAAATAGTCCAGACATTTTGTGCTAGTAATATTATGAAACATCATTTTGCTAAAGTCAGGCTACATCCGCTAAAAGTAACTAATGTATTGGGTTGCCTTTTGGCGCCACATGCCATATGGGATAATTTTCAAAATACGGTGAAAGATCTGAAATTGTGAAAATCGTGCTCACTTACGATTCGTTTCCTTTGAGTAAGTGACGTCTTCAGAATGACTGATCTGGAACATTTTTGTGAACATGTATGATCTTCCCTTTCTTCATTACCTAATATTGAACAACGTCTATAATTTTCAGTTGATGAAATGAAGTTAGTGTCGGTGGCGGTTGCTGCAGTAATGTTTAGGACTAGGCCTAATTCTTTAGTTCATCCCCTGGTCTTTCCTTGTGTAACCTACGGTGCAACCTGACTGATTTATCTACATTTGCAATCTACATTTGCATTTCACGCAACAATTTGTCGTCCTTATAAGTCTTAGTGTCATGGTCTCTGTGCCATTTATTGATGCATCTGCAATTGATCGGCCATGCATCTGACACCTGCCAAATTTGAGTGTGAATTTATCGTAAATAACATTATATAATGGGATAAAAATTTCGGTTGGTTAGTTAAGCTTGTTTCACTGATTTAATTCGTGTTGTGAGGGGAATTCGGAGATTGCCCGATCTCAGTGGCGAATGAGCTCCGCACAACAGTTACATGGTGTGAAGGTTCGTGAGTGCAAAATAATTAGTGAGATCTATAAGTGGCATTGTAAAGGGGTGATTTGTGGCGCGGAGTTGTGCGCGTGTTCTGTGTGTGTCGGGCATTTGCTCTGATGAATGTACTGTAGGGAGATAATTTTGTTGTTTTTTCAGTGTGCGAGGTAATCACCGACAATGTGTGTTTATGATTATTATTTGCTGACAATGTGTGTGCATGATTATTATTCGCCGACAATGTGTGTGCATGATTATTTCAGTAACCGCTTTATTGTCACATAAGGTGGTTGTGTGTGTGCGTGGGTCTGTGGTTCACTTTTGCATGTTGAAGATGGTGGTGGTCGAGGTCCGAGGACATTTTAAAACGATCTCACTTATTTAAGCATGCGGACAGTAGCAGCCAGACCGTTTTCTGATATTGGTGCCGATGTAGGTGTTGTCCTTTGAACCTAATGCCGATGTTGATATCGTCCTTCGATCCTGATACCGATATAGGTATGCATTGTGTGGTGTAATTGCTCTAACTGAACTCATTGGAACCAAAGATAACATCTTCAAAAACATCCGGAAAGATTATGTGTGTGTACAATGAGTGTTAGTAACAAATTCCATGTTAGAATTCGCTGTATGTTCATATATGGATGTGAAATTGTCGCTTTGGAATAGAGTCAGAAATTCATGGTTTTGTCATCCTCTACTAATTTCAGTTCGTTATGGAAAGCAGACACTGCACTCTCTGTATATACTTGCAATAGCAGAAATATTAATGACAATGTTTATTAATTTGAAAGAAAACTAACACTAAAATGGATTGGAGTTGCTTGACAACTCCAACGAAAGAATGTTATCAGAACATCAGTGCTTACGAACCAAAAGAAAAGAACAAACGAGGAGTACGGAAATTCTGCTTAAAATCATTGCGCTTCCTAAAAATGTGTAAAAATGCTCGGTGATTTCATCAAAAATTTCAGTGCTTACACAAAATTTCAACTGTGTTACGGTTCGTGTACACAACGGAAGCGCATGGTTAGCAGCTACTTACTGTACATGATTCTGCACACTGTTATTTAATGGGGATGATCAATGCGATGTCGATTTATGTCGAGATAAGGACTCTCAGCAATGGCGTAAAGGAAGTCAGCATGCAGAGGGTAATCCAATCTTTTATCAAGCATCTTTGCTTTCTGTCGTCACTCGCCTCGCACTCTGATTAAACAACAAAATTATCCTCGACAGTACACAAATCAGAACAAACACTTGGCAGACGAACAAGCAAAACACTCGCACGACTCCTCGCCAACAAATCACCTGTCTACAGACAGGTCTTCTTATGAGAAGAGTAGTTGCAGAAATAAGCCTGTCGGCTCACTCTTCCCCTCTTCGTCCCATCTTTATCTGTTGTCAGTTATTAAATGAAAGTAGTATAGCAAGCAGCGACTTGAAAAAACATCATGTCATTCTCGAGGAAATTGTGAATAATGAATTGAGGCTATATTTTTTTCTCATCAAATTTAAACATTTAATTGCATGTTTATTGCATGAGGTTCATAATCATGGCGTCTAAAGGAATTTTGATATTTTGTTACTTCACTGACATTACATGATATTTCTGCTTGATGATACACTATTACGTCCGCTATATCTGGACTACAATAGTGAAGTATATTTTTTTGATAAAGGGGAAGCTGAAGTATCGATTTTGATATGAAATCACAGCAAATTTGCAATTTAAGTGTCGAAAACTGTTATTGTAGCCAGTCCTAAAAGTAGTGAAGCTCCTCTGCAGATATGAGATAATCTAAAGCAGTCTACATTGACATGCTTATCGCGCTTCCCGTTGGTAACTTGTTGGTTGATTACATTGACAAAACAATACTTATGAATGAGGTTTTTCTTTCTTTGACTTGACATTTCAACCGGAAATAACTATCGCATGCATGGCTTCATTAATGGTGAAGCATGGAAATTTATTAAAATGTGATGGAATACGTTGATGTGTTAAAGTGAGCATTGCATTATCATTTTTTGATAGAGTTTGTTTAAATAGTTAATTTCTATTGACAAACATTTCTAATGTTTACTATTTCATCAATTTAATTTTGCTGCTTGAGGTTGTTGTCATATTTATCTTCAATGTGAACAACTATGGTTTGTATGTAGGGCGTCGGCTTCTTTTCCCACCTTTTTAAGTACCTATTCATTTGTGATATCGGAGGACCAGTGAATTGCATCATCCTCTGAAGCATCTTCTATTGAGAAGTCTCTATCATTCTTTGTCTTCTTTTCGCATTGTCCAAACGTCACAACCTTATGTTGCAAGTGGTCGTGTAAGTTATGTTTGGGGTTAGAAAGGACTCCGGCTTTTGATGCGACTTCAGGACTTGACGAAATTCGTAGTTGGAAAATCGATTTTTGATAGCACTCGACTTCGGGGTTTCACAAACCTCTGGCTTTTAATAGGACTCCGACTCGTACTTCGGGTTTTGAAAGGACTCCGGCTTCTGATATGACGCCGATTCCCGGGTTTGACAGGATTCCGACTCTGCTCCGGGAGTAGAAGTAGTAGTAGTAGTAGTAGTAAGTAGTAGTAGTAAGTAGTAAGTAGTAGCAAGTAGCAGAAAAACATAAAATTACATACCCGACCTACTCTCTGCGATAGGCGTCAATGCCAATTCACCGTATCTATGGCATCATTCATTGCTCTACATATATATATATATATATATATATATAATAAATAAATAGAATCAAAAATGGCAATAATATAAGAAATGATTAA
The DNA here is from genome assembly GCA_907163375.1 of Prostheceraeus crozeri. Lineage (NCBI taxonomy): Eukaryota > Metazoa > Platyhelminthes > Polycladida > Euryleptidae > Prostheceraeus > Prostheceraeus crozeri. The sequence goes on from CAJQUW010008653.1 coordinate 107,981, forward strand.
ACCAAATCAAAACAATCTAAGTATTTCCCTACCGGTATCGTCTCTTCTCGAGACTTTTCAACGGAATGATGCTTTATTTTTTAAAAATAGGGCTACAAAATATTTCTTCTTGAATAAAAATATCTTCTCGGGAGAAGAAAGAAAAATATTTCATTACTATGCTTAAGCCAGACCTTAATTCTGACACGTGAATTATTTTTCGTTTAATCTCTATGCTCAAAGGTAGCCATGTAATAAGTTTATATTTTTGTAGATTTCTATTATGATGTAGCCTTATTTTTAAAAAATAAAGCATTATTCCCTTGAAAAGTCTCGAGAAGAGACGATTCCGGTAGGGAAATACTTAGATTGTTTTGATTTGGGTTAATCATTTCTTATATATATATATATATATATATATATATATATATATATATAATTAGAATTTAAGTTAGATCAAAGATTTATTGACATTACTCCAAGTTTCACGATAACAAAATGGTCATCGATCATCAGATGTCAATATAGGAATAGTATCCACTTTTAGAGGACATAAATGCATAGATTCCGAGGACACGTTAGTGTCCGAGGAATTTTGCATTTAGTGTCCGATAAAAGTGGATATTATTGGTATTCTAACCCAAAAATGATGAAATCTATATCAATGCTCTCTATCAATGCTTCATAGTACTGATAGTGCTTCATAAATTACTCATACTCATACTACATCTCCTAGATATGTGTACATTATTTTTCTAAATCTTAGTTTGCGCCTAGACATCCATAAAGGGATCCTTGACATCCATGTTTATTTAATAAGAAGTCCATGGGTCATTTCATAGTCTTTGAATGATAGCCTCAAGAATTCTATGACTACAGTTCCTAGATCTCCTTCACTAGCATAATCTGACAATATTGCAAAGGTTGACTACCTTCAAAATTCAAAAAATCCATGGATGACAGTTTTGTAAACCGTAGCTTGATCACTTTTCTCGAATCACTCATACAAGAAGCACGCACGGTAGACAGTAGACTTAACTATGCTCAATTCATCAAAAATCAAAAGCAACCAAATCAGTGGTTTAAGCTCAGAAAACTTGAATTTTCTTGAAATTCTAACAAACGATGACACTAATAATTATGTGTATGATCAGTTTACGGGCTTAATAGATTCGCAGACTGCGGAGATAATTGAGTCGACAGCAGATTTTGACGACACTTCTTATCCCGATCTGAGTGATGAAATTATGAGGGAAATTGCAAAAACAGAAGAGGATGCGAAAAACAAGCGCACAAGTGACCAGACGAAGCAGTACATTAGCAAGTTTAAAAAAAGCAAGTTTCGGATCGGTGAATACTGCTGCTTAAATCATGTGATACCTTCATTTTCTTTGTTGGTGTTACACGTTTAATATAGCGCTGCACCGAATCATTCCTTTTATGACCAGTAACCGTTTGAATCTGGTCCGTTGTGCACCCTTTTGAGAACATCTCCGAAACGACTGTTGCACGCACACAGTGATTGGTGTAAATTGCGTTTAGGTCTGCTTCCCTTGAAATGATTTTCATTGCATCATTCAACAAATACTTCCCCACGACTTGTGTATCCGAGTACCATGTAGCATTACTCTCCCAACCGCCACTCTCCATTTTTGATTTCTGCAGCGGCTTCGGGAATAAGCATGTGCAATTATCGGGGCTCTTGCTCAAATATAGTCGGATGGCTTCAACAGGACATTCATCTTTCTTCTCTGGTTTTGCATACATCACAATGTCTTTAATATTCTCGTAATTCCTTTTATTGAGTGTTGTTGATCTCACATTTTTTTCTTCAAGAGTTTTATTACACACAATGAATTCACGATTGTCGCTATCCACTGAGAAGACAAGAGATTCCTTTTGGAGATTCCTCATCCACTCTCTTCCTCGATAGGCAAAGTGGTAAATGATTAGAAAAATTACCTCGTGTTGCAAAACTTGAGGATTTTTTCTTGAAAAATAGTCACCAAGATTCAACAAATCAGTTGAATCAATTGCTCGCGCACTGTTTTGATTGTTGATCGTTTTCGTCGACTTAAGATATTTGGCAATCATGCATTTTATCATGCTATTTGCTTGATTAAATTCAACGTCTTTCAAAATATTGACCTGTCGTCCAATGTCTGCGTTCAAGTAACGGTGAATTCCCGCCCGCATACATATTATTAGCGTAGATGGGCTGTAGAAATTCCCGTCTTGTCGAACAATTTACTGTACCAGAAGCGAAGGTATTGTGACAGATATTTCACTGGCATTTCTTCAATGTTTGTTGGTAGCTTTTCATCACGAAGAAATGATTTAAACTTGCTAATGTACTGCTTCGTCTGGTCACTTGTGCGCTTGTTTTTCGCATCCTCTTCTGTTTTTGCAATTTCCCTCATAATTTCATCACTCAGATCGGGATAAGAAGTGTCGTCAAAATCTGCTGTCGACTCAATTATCTCCGCAGTCTGCGAATCTGTTAAGCCCGTAAACTGATCATACACATAATTATTAGTGTCATCGTTTGTTAGAATTTCAAGAAAATTCAAGTTTTCTGAGCTTAAACCACTGATTTGGTTGCTTTTGATTTTTGATGAATTGAGCATAGTTAAGTCTACTGTCTACCGTGCGTGCTTCTTGTATGAGTGATTCGAGAAAAGTGATCAAGCTACGGTTTACAAAACTGTCATCCATGGATTTTTTGAATTTTGAAGGTAGTCAACCTTTGCAATATTGTCAGATTATGCTAGTGAAGGAGATCTAGGAACTGTAGTCATAGACTTCTTGAGGCTATCATTCAAAGACTATGAAATGACCCATGGACTTCTTATTAAATAAACATGGATGTCAAGGATCCCTTTATGGATGTCTAGGCGCAAACTAAGATTTAGAAAAATAATGTACACATATCTAGGAGATGTAGTATGAGTATGAGTAATTTATGAAGCACTATCAGTACTATGAAGCATTGATAGAGAGCATTGATATAGATTTCATCATTTTTGGGTTAGAATACCAATAATATCCACTTTTATCGGACACTAAATGCAAAATTCCTCGGACACTAACGTGTCCTCGGAATCTATGCATTTATGTCCTCTAAAAGTGGATACTATTCCTATATTTGTATTGAGGACAACAGTGGATCGGCATCATCCCAGGTTTTTTCAACTCATTATTCTGTTTCTGAAACAAAGACAACTGTATCAAGCGAGTCTGGAACTGTTCGGCGCCCGACCTCAATTCTGAGAAGGAATGGGTATGTGCTAGAATTTTATTTGGATTAGAATGGACAGCACTTGTAATATGAGTAATTTCTATGTTTGCACAGTTTGCGTATGTTGCACATGTTCTTTCAGATTTTTTGGCATAGAGTTTTCTGCCGGACAATAATGCGGTTTTTAATTCAATGCAAATTCATATATCAATCAGCGGACAATAATGCCAACTACGGCATTAGTGTCCGCTGATTGATGTAGAAATCGACAGGAATTTCATCATTTTTGGGTTAGAATAAATGAATGGACAGATATTTAGGTAGCTAAATCATGGTTACTTGATTAGAAAACAGTGAACTGTGATGTTAGGGGTCTGAAACTAGACAATAGATATTTTCTGCGGTGTCTACACTTAGATATCATTTCACTTTTTTTATTGATAAGAATGTCTGACTTTGATGTTATGATGTAGAATTTTTCTGTTAAGCACAGATTGCAGAAATGACTGCCACAAAAATACGGTTTGGTCTGTTGCACGATACTCCATTTAATGCTGTATGGTGATCTTCGACTTTTGAGGGACCAGATATACGTTGACAATGAGGTTTCGTTCTTATACCGGACGTTGTTGAATGATTTTTTGTGGTTGTTATACCTTGCTTTGAATTCACCTTCACACATACCATAATATACCTTTGAGTCATTTGAACCAGATGAAACTGTCGCTTTATAAACCAAACATTTTGACAAGCAACTACCTGAAAGTGGACATTCATTTTTATTTCTGCAGTTGCATGTTGATTTTTCAGTATCTTGATTTTCGCTTGTTTATATATATATATATATATATATATATATATATATATATATATATATATCGCAAGGATAGGTTATTAGGTTTGTCAAACCATGGTAGATGACTCAATCAATATAATTGTATAATTTGTACGAAAGACAGGAGCACTTTCAGCTATGCGTTCCATGCATTAGTGAATCCGTATTCCAACAAATTGATCCACGAGCTTTGTTGCAGTAAGACTTAGCGCTTTATGTTTAGTTGTTGACATAACGCAAGTTTTTGGAGGATGCCTTGACTATGTACATTCTGTCACGTAACATCTCATCTCATTGCAAATGTCATTTTCAAATTCCAAATATTTCAAACTTCTGCATACCCCTGTCTTTTGTACTTCAGGATGACTGCTGGATGGCAATCGAAAACTTTTACGCATCTTGATAAGAAATGTTAATTAAAATGTCTCAAAAAGCCTGACTCAATCCAACTCTTATAATACTCTAGCAATAATTTCAGCGTAGGTTTTGTATGTTGGTGTCAATATTCACATTGTATCTGCTCCGCATGTTTGATATAAACATATCATTCATACGTGTATTATATTAATAACTATCAAGACATATAATTGCAGTGAACCATGTAATCATGAAATGCTAATAGCATAGTGAAAGATAATGATCACAGCATTGATGATGTGGTCATATTATAGCATGAATAGCAATCATCAGAAGGATTCCTATGTGCTGTGAACCGATTTATGTTTTAAGGATAACATACATTTAAAATCATAAAATTGTCTTTGGGGGAGACGATTCGAATGCTGATTTGAAAAGTTGATGGCTGATAATGAAAACAGGCGTTGCCCCTGACTTCCAAGTGATATCATGAGACGCTGTCGCTGATAAGGACTGTTCAAAAAACATTATCCGACACAATTATATAGACACCTGTTGATCACTTTCGCAAAAAAAATTTGGAGGATATGATGTTTGCGAGAACGTCGTAATTAAATCTCGAAGATGATGTTACTAAATGTTTCGGATAAGAGTGGAACAGCCGCTCTTATCCTTCATTATGAATAGAAAGACATACAAAAATTCAAATGGTACAAGCATTAAAAAACTTTGCATGCATAGAATCATGGACACAGAAGAGATAGAATAACACATAGATTCTTTAAGTCAATTACCAGCCAGACATAGTGGTCACAGAAATAGGAGATTTAGGGTCAAATCATGGACTCCCAGATATATAACACCTGGACTGAAAGCTGAAATTCATTTATGCACTAGACGGCCGGACTGACTCAATACCTGTCGATGGTGGAAAGCAATTAGTCAAGTGAAAACGAAGTGTCTAAAGAAAAGTAAGCTGAAGTTTCTGGAAATCGGAAGAACATGGGGTTGCAACTAACTTATCATCGTTATCAAGTTAATGAAGCAAAATGAATTAAAATGAACTTGACTATTGTCATCGCTTTTTAGTGGACAGCTTTTTACTACTACATTCTTTTTGGACAGTGAAAATACGAAATATAGTGACACTCATAGAGTAGTCACGGTTGGTTTGATTTTTCAAAGAAAGGACAGGCACATTCCCATTTTGATTGCAAAAAATGCCGATGCATTTACAAAAGCAAAATCACTTCCTGGAACATCTAATGAATGTATGACGATTGGAAAGGTGCAGTGATAGGAACTGATGAATTCAAATCCTCATATGTTGATTCAAAGATCGAGACATGGATAAAGGACATTGAATATCTCAGTGATATAGCGTCTGAAGATCCACAAGCTGCTTTTTCAGAATGCACAAAAGGTCTCTGTCACAGGAAGACCTTTATGCAACAAACAGTTGATGACATCAGTAATAACTTTCAGAGGTTGGAATAAGTTATACGTCAGAAATTCATCCCTTCAGAAATGCAGGTATGGAGGTTCTGGGAAATGCTGATCCTTATATAACTTCAAAACGCGAGTGTATGGTGAAAATTACAGAATGTTTGACAAATGTACACGTAATTTATGACAAGGAAAACAATCTACTGGTAGATTGACTTGACAGAACGGAAATAAGAGGTGCATCGCACATGTGAAAAGAGAAGAAGAAGCTTTTTTCAATGAATAATAAATGACTATAACATGAATCTTGATGCCGATGAGATGAAGAAGGCATTGACTTTTGCGAAGGAGAAAGGCTCTAGTTCATGAGTAATATCATTACCCATAGAAACATTGGGATATTCTCTAAACAAAACGGAATTCCAAGATGCGATCAAATTGCGCTACAACTGGCCGGTTATCTTTCAATGAATTGTGTTTGTGCTGAGAAAAATGATTTAAATCATGCCCTTAGCTGCAAAATTGGTGGTTTTGTGAATCTTCGGCACAATATTATTTTTGACACGTAGAGTCTTTTTTTGAGTGAAGTCTGTAAAGATGCTCGCATTGAGCCCAAATTATTACCAATTGAATCATATCACTTCATCAAAGGTGGTAATACGGACGACCAGGTGAGATTGGGTAGTACTGCAAGAGGGCTGTTGGCGAGAATGGGATGTCATTTATTTATGCAAGAATAACAAATCCTCCCTACAACATTTTGTAAAGAACACGAGAATGAAAAGATGCAGCAGTAGGAAGAGAGAATTTTGGAAGTAGAGAAAGGGACATTCACGCCTCTCATATATTCCACAAATGATTGATCAGGTCCTTTGGCTAACCTTTGGCTAATTTATTTTACAAAAGAATTGCCTCTTTAATATCTGCAAGAGAAATAAAGAGAGGTATGACGGCATCATGGTTTGGTACTGTTATCTCTCGGAGATTTTTATTTGATTCGCTTTATGAGATGCACAACTCGTAGACTGGAATGACAATAGTAGCGGATTTTACAAAAAGTTGCAGGATGAGGGCCATGCACGTATCAATCTGCTCAATTACCATCATTTTTGAAGAAGCTTCCAATTTTACTTTTCTTAACAGTTTAACTTGCTCGATTGATTAATGAGTTCAAGCACCCAAACATCTGATCTAATCGGGAATGATCTCATCATTTTTCGGGCATATTTGCAACCTAACCTCATGATCAAGTGAATTCTTCGATTTAAACGGATATCTGACCTTAATTGTAAAGTATTAAAATGCGAAAATTACTGAATCAAGAAAAATGTCTCAATTGTTCAATTTTGAAAAGTTACATTGTCGACGATTTCCGAAATAGTGAATGATCAAATATGTCTCTATCTTTGGAATATTTGATTAGTAATAAAGTATGTAAGTTAACTTATGCATATTAAAATTTCGCTAAAATTTGGATGGAATGCTTTTTTATCGTATCATATTCATTGATTTCTCATTGAGATTAATAGAGCTCTATTCATCTGAATCGGCGTCTTCGAATTATTTCCACACCCAAATGCACCACGCTTTAGATGACCGATGGGGACTTTTTAGCTGTTGTTACTGAAACTTTTCTATGGACCACAAGCTTGCTCAGTTCGCACTGTCAAACCATAGCTTGATTTGATACAGTAAATATTCCATGTTCAGTGATAACGATGATAAGTTAGTTGCAACCCCATGTTCTTCCGATTTCCAGAAACTTCAGCTTACTTTTCTTTAGACACTTCGTTTTCACTTGACTAATTGCTTTCCACCATTGACAGCTATTGAGTCAGTCCGGCCGTCTAGTGTATAAATGAATTTCAGCTTTCAGTCCAGGTGTTATATATCTGGGAGTCCATGATTTGACCCTAAATCTCCTATTTCTGTGACCACTATGTCACAAACTACTAAGTTTTTTAATGCTTGTACCATTTGAATTTTATATATTTTTGTATGTCTTTCTATTCCTAATGAAGGATAAGAGCGGCTGTTCCACTCTTATCCGAAACCGGTAGAATAAACATTTAATAACATAATCTTCGAGATTTAATTACGACGTTCTCGCAAACATCATATCCTCCAAATTTTAGCATCGTCAATCGATCCGTCGTTCGGAGTTGTTTAACTACTTACATGTAAAATAAAATTTGAAACACTTTCGATCTAATTTTGCGTCAAAATTCTGAAATGTGCTAGATTATGACCGATAATTAGTTTTTTGAATTTTGTGAGCCATTGCTTCTAAACTATGAACAATATACTTTTCTCAATGAGACACTATTCAGAGAAGATAAGTATATATTTTTATGCTTTAGGAGCCACTACTCACAGAATTGAAAAATTTTGAAAATCGAATGCAGTAGAGGTAACTATCGGTCATTATTTATAGCACGTGTCAAAATTTGTTGGCAAAATTCGATCGGGAAATATCTCAAATTTCGTTTTAAATAAAAGATCAAAAAGTGTCTGGATAATTTTTCGAACGGTGCATTCAGTAAATTTGCACAATGTATGGGATTTTCATATTGGAATTAGCCCTTTGGAATTGCGAACGTGCAACTATGAAATCACTTGTCTTATACATCCTTGTAGAGATATAGTTTCCGCCCATTTTGGAGATAAGATTTCAGAGGGCATCGGTAAGTACTCGCATATAGGGGACCAACCTCAACAGCGTGGCTATACAGCGTAATTAGTATTAACATAACTTTTTCAAAGACTTAAGAGAATAAATATGAAATGAATCCGTGTCTGGGAAACTGCTTCTCTACTATTTTAGACCATGCATCACTGGAAGTCACATTCAATACTTGCTGAATCAAACAGAATCTTGCATTGGAACTCTCAAATAGACTTTAAGCTAAACAACTCTCTGGACTGTGGTAAATGGCTCATTGAATCAAAGGAAATTTATTGACAGTTACTGAAATCTTAATTACATCAGTCAGATACTGATTGGGAAAATATTATATACTCACTGACATAAATAATGAAACCAACTATCATTGACTTGAATGGAAGTTTGTTTCATTTTTTTCTATGGTTTGAGATGATATCCCGCTTTCTATGTATCACCATTGAACTCCATATGATAAGGGAAATGATATAGGACCATCAAATTTCAAAATTTGATATTGATCACAGTAACATCTAGAAGTTGAACAGAATCACCACCTACTGCTGACCAGATTTGACTTATGAAATGGCGCACGATAACTTTACCAGAGGAATGGCAATTGGGATGATGCGTTGTGGGCAAAGTTCTACAACTGTTGCGAAAGAATTGAAAATTTCAAGGGTCGTTGTGTGGAGGTGGTGGTGTCGTTGGAGAGCAGAAGGAAATGTGGAAAAGAAGAAAGGATCAGGAAGACCAAGGGTATCATCCAAGCAGACAGATGGACGCTTAGCTTTAGCTGCTAAAAGAAACAGATTTGTGTCCGTCCCGAAGCTAATTTTGTACTAGACGGTTGCTGGGAACGTTGCCTGTAGCGTTCGAACTGCATATCGAAGATTGCGAGAAGCTGGTATACAGTCTCGACGACCCGCTGTGAGAATTCCGCTGAGCCTGGAACATCGAAGGAGACGAGTGACGTGGTGTCAAGGTCATCAGTCGTGTAGTGACAGTCAGTGGGAACGTGTGCTCTGGACTGATGAATCGAGGTTTACTCTCGATTTCAACGATGGTCGGATCCGTGTTCATCGCTTGCCAAGTGAACGATTTGCTCCATGTTGCGTCAAAGAACACGACCGGTACGGCGGCGGTAGTGTCATGGTTTGGGCCGGTATCTGGCACAATGGAAAAACACCAGCAATCGTAGTGAAAGGAACATTGACAGGACAGCGATATGCCGACGAGATCGTGACACCGGTCGTGGTTCCAGCAGTGACATCGAATCAATTGATTTTTCAGGATGACAACGCAAGGTCCCATCGCGCTTCAGTGGTCTCTAAAAGGATAGCAAGCAGTGGAATCCCAACCTTGGAATGGCCCTCACGTTCTCCCGACCTCTCCCCCATCGAGCACTGCTGGGATGAACTTGGTCGCAGAGTGAGGGAGAGGTACAACCACCCACCAGTGTCTTTGAAGATGTTGGCCGACAGACTGATCGAGCAGTGGAACCTCTTAGACCTGGCATTCATCCAGCGACTGTGCTCATCCATGCCCTCACGCATCGATGCCTGTTTGGATGCTCGCGGTGGTCACACCCGTTTCTTACTTAAGTTGATAAAATCATGAGTATCAAATTAAAAGTTTTTGAGTAAAGCATTCGAGTTCTCCTTTTACAAACAACAAACAAAAGTACAGTACAACCAAGTTTAAGTCATAAGTATTCATATCAGGACTTGTTTCATTCTTTTTGTCACTGAGTATACATACATAATACTATTTGACAAGTTGCCCAATATTTGAGTGACATAATGATCGGAAAATATAAACTGGTGTTACGATGATGTGTAAGTATTTATTACTTCAAGAAGTAACAATTTTTATCGCCAGTATAGCTAAGTTGATATATCAATTTGATATAGTTGTTTGTAGACATTTGTGACGGTTCAAAATGTGTGTTTATTGAGACGATGTTAGCCGGAATATGAAGTCCTATCGCTTGACTAAGTAACTTTGACTCCACATCCTGATTCATATCATATATTTGTATATATCATAAATGCCAAATATTTGTCTGCTGAATTGCGCAATGCATGCATCTCATTCAGGCACTGTATCTTATGCAATTACCTTGTTTATGAAAGCATAAGAAAAAATAACTAGGAAAGCACATGTCAGAAGTCACAGTAATAAATACTTGATTATAACAAAGTAAATAAATTCTACATATATACGTCACTCAACATACCCCACTTAATCCATGTACAGTTCCAGTTTTCATTGCATTATGCATAAAGTGCTACCATAATCCTTTGAATAATTTGAGTGCGATTTTAACTACCTGGAATATGACAATCTGCGATAATGTGCACGATCTGCTATGTTACATTGAATCGATTAGGATGTTTAATGGACCGGTATTAATTAATGGAAAGATCAATTAATAGATTAATCGCCGTGTTATGCTCAATAAAATTGAGGACATCAAACAAAAATCAGACATTGCTGGCGATCATTCCGAATTGTCAAAAATGATGATAATGCAAGACTCATGTTGACCATCACTGTATCAAAGCGGCAATTATTTGAACTACAGAAATTGATCACATTCCAGGAATTAGTTACAGTTCTACAAAGTGACGTGACTGATTGCTGCATAATGCCATCAATACATGCAGTAACAAAATCATTTTATAGAAATGTAAATTTTCTATGGTATGCTGGTTCAGTGCTGCATATATCAACGTTTTATAAGAAATATTATCATCTGCTGATATCCTACAGATGCATATGGCTAAGTTTGAAGTCCTGAGTGAAGTTGAAAACTTGGCATGAGAAGCAATAAGTAAACAAATAAGTGAAAATACTTTTTCAATTGAAGATCTTATATGATTGTCAGTTTCATATCACTAAAATCGCTATGTAATCGGATTGTAAAATTGTTCTATGAGCACGAATTGGATAAGTAGATAATATTATTTCCATATTATTGCCTCTTAAGATGATAGATGAATTCCAACTTTTCATTTATTTTGATTACTTCTAGAATACTACGAGCATTCCCGCTAGAGAATTTGGAAAAGTTGAGCAACACTTAAGAATCCAATTTTCGGTCTAGCACACAATTCTATTTGAGGACAATTCGACTCTATGATCATACTATTTTCATCAGCTAAACCATCTGAGCTGGTTCGTCAGGTTTTGACAGTCAATTAACCTACTAACTCACTAATAGTCTTTTCTCGATGAGTTTTTCGAAGTATCCTCTTATCCTTCCCAGAGGTCAGTCAGCGATAAATTAATAGGCTATATTCTCAGTCTTCACATGTAGAAGTATCAATATTATGCTTCAATTTTCTTGCTTCTCTAAGCGAATGTCATATATAAGAAATGCAGATGATAGATTGAATTATATAAAATCGCAGATAACGCCTATTGGTTTCGTCATTTTGAAAGACTCTTCGATTTTTCAGACCCAAATTACCGCTTTGCAGTGCCTCGGAAAACTCGTCCCACGTTTGAGTAAGGTGGTAATCCTAGACGAACTCATTCCTTTTCTCTCACGAATTCATTTCGCTGACTCGGATATGTACAAGACAACCCTTGGTGAGTTATTCAGTTGCTCTCAGAATCTTGGCAAGTACGCATTTTACTAGGAATCTCTATTACCATGAATAGCTAGCGGAATGAGAAGTTGAGACGTGTTCTGTAATTCGAGATATCATATTTTCTTCTATTCGTTTATCTTATTATTATTATTTATCAACCTCACACGAGTCCCACTCGAAAACCTTACTGTCTCGTCATTTAAACTCTCTATGCTTGAGTTCTTCATTATGGAGTAAGAACAAAGGAAGAAAAGAATGAGTGTACCAAGCAGGTACACGATAAATGACGATTCTCATTCAGCTGGACAGTTGGGATGAGATGAACGAATGCTAATCAATTTCTAAACTAATTATCGCTCTTATTATCATATGATTCGATGTTACAATATGTTGCGGTCAGTAAAAGTTTGCTGGGTTTATTATAAACCGAGAAAATGCATATTTTGACTGAATATGGAAGTACAACGCAAAATTACAGACACCATTCTGTATTTAAAACTGAGACCAGAATGTCAAGTTGATATTCTGTTAATTATTTAATTCAGTATTATGTTAGCATTTGCGAAAGACATCACTTCATCACTAATTCACGATGTGTCAATGGCTGAAATGGCATTCAAAGATCATAGTCGGAATATTTCATATAAAAATAATAGTATATTATATTTCATACAAGCCTTCAGTTTACCAATAACTTTCTTGGCAGTCGTAGCTTCCTTGTCGAAATTCGAGATATGTGCTTGTAGCCTCCTACGAACTCATACATAAAAAAGGCTGAAATGCATATAAATTGATTACAATGAATGTTTGTTTCATGCATTGGGTGCAGGTATGATTCAATGGTTTACAGGCCGGCCTACTGTCGTTGCTTATTGCCACAGACATATTCTCCGATGCAATTATCTTTTTCAGAGTTTATAATTGTCTTCTTCATCTAGACCATGATCGTTAACTTTAATGGGAGCCATAAAGTGGTTATCCTGAAATAATGGAATTTTTATGTAATTTTGAAAATCTTGCTTACCCTACATCTCCGGAGACAAAATTATCAAATTCAAATGTGTCTTGAAAAAACATTAACATGCTGATCTATGTTGGGAGTAGAAAACTACAGTTATACCAACTGCAACGCTTCAAGGAAGGAAATAGTGGTGCAGATATGGCAGAGTATGTCCATCCCCTACAAACAATAGGTAGAGGCCTACAGAGGTTGAGCCTGATCTCATATGGCGTTTACTTCCTGTAACACGTTGCCCACCACTTGCATATTACAGAATAATAGAGGAGCCAAACAAGCTGATAGACTACTCACAAATTTGCAGTCGAACAATTGTGGCTGTAGGCTATTCGATAGACATGCTCGTATTTGTACATGTAGAATTAGGCCCACTTGATATATCATCGTCAAGACCACCTTCGTCCTCTTCACCATCTCATGTTGAAGCCATATTTCCTCTCCATTGCTAATTAGATCATAGAGCGTATTTCATAGTTCGTCCGTACGGGAGGTTAGTCATAATTGTGTGAAAAAAACAATCGCTCCCTTTGTTTGACGTAAATCTATTTTAAAAATTTTTTTTAAAAAATCACCCGACGCGCATACTAAGCCCTTGAGACTGTCGGATTGACGAAACCCGTCGGGTGACTTTTTGAAAAAATTGTTTAAAATAGATTTACGTCAAACAAAGGGAGCGATTGTTTTTTCACACAAACATAGAGCGTATGAATCACTGAGGAGTTTGATCTGAAATGCTTATCATGACATTCACGGTAGCGGATATAATGGGTTAAGAACCATGTTTAAAGGGTTAAGAATTCAACATATATGTATACGCACGCATATATTGTTCTCTCGTCGGGTTTAAGTTATAGCAGTCAAGTGAATTGGTGAGCTACCTTGCCAGCAGACGATGAAGTAGGCGCGCTAGATCTAAGAGCACTGTTTCTTCAGTTCCCATTTTATTCGAGTCAAACCAAAATTGTTAGTCGAATTCTACACATGGATGCAGTAGGGGTGGGTCGATGTGAGCAGTTATTGCACGCTTGTGTATAATGTCAGTATCATGATCTTCATTAAATAGTTCATTTGCGTCATTGAAAAGTGAAGGCCTATTTCTATAGTTCGTAAATTTCAGGAATAGCAACGAAAGAATATTGTTGCATTAAGATGATTGCGGTCAGCCCGACTGTAGGCTATTCAAGGCATATATGCTCAGAATATATTCTTTGAATATAAACTACACATACTTTGACTATACAAAAGGTCCCATTCTTTTGAATGCTATCATTGCACTATACATTTTAAGTTCCCACGAATGGAGTATTTCAATTCAATAATGACTTACTGCGGAGTGAAAATCGGACCGACTTTGGCGCGGTGCAGTTTTTCATTTATCGGTCTTGGCCCGGCCCGTGATTTTCAATTTATTGTAAGCTAGTGACCACTTGAATGCAGTTGCAAATTATGCTTAAATAATCAATTATCATGTTTCAAGATTCAATCAAGACGTTTTCCAGCTCAAAATCAATGCATATTAATACTCGAAAGGTCACATACATGGCCACCGACTAAATTCGGTGTTCGACAATGAAATGTATGTAATCATATGCGTAAATATCTGATTCATAATTCGAAATGTGCAAACACATCCATTTTTCAAACCGCAAATATTACTAACACTCGCAAAGGAAATTGTCATGTTGTCAATAGCTTATCCCGCCAATAAAATGTTTTGAAAATTACATTATATCTCGCAGAAATATGTTTTTGGTCTTTGAATCCAAAAACATGTTGGAGTGATTTCTCAAATGAGAGACATGGTTGCAACCGAACAAAATAAACTCGATTATCAAGTAGAATACGATAAATGTCGAGTTGAATAGGGCGATACGGCGTCAAGACAAGGTTATTTTTAAATCCGCGGGTCGATAATCTCTGCCGACCTGCATTATTGAATCGCAATTTAACCGCGGATGGATCTAGAAGGAAAACCTCCAGGAACGATTGCACGTTCCATTATAGCTAAGTCACACTGCAATCTTCAGCAAGCGTATTTACGCTAGAGACAAAGTGTAACAAATGTGAAGAAGTTGCTTTTTATTGCACTTTTTATTATTTGAAATTAACGTATATGATGTCATTTTATATCATTCTATTTTTTCATAATGAAAATATGCTACTTTTTAGTGAAACATTAGTAGGCCTAAACCTTAGATATATTTACTCATACGAATGTTTCGATTTTTACACTACCACCATACTACTTTTACTGCTCTTAGCAATGAAATTAAAATTAGATTGCATGCAACATCGATGTATTCCAAAAGAAAGCAGTTTAGTCATACAAAGCTTCTTGTATATCAAAACTTAGGTAGGGCCTATGGCCATCGCAAGTTTTGATTTAAGATTTACACTCGCATTACAAATATGCATACAATATGCAGTTGATCAGGCCAACAGTATCTTAAGTACGAAAAAGGCTAAAAATATTTCGGTCAAGACTGCAAAAACATCGAGACAGTTATTAATGAGTTCAATTTTCAATCATACACCTACTCCAAGTCTGAAGTAACCATCAATATATGAGATATACCATGTACATGTAGAGCTAATCCCAGAAAACCGTTGTCTTTATTAACCTGAATCTTAATTATTCAAGTGCTTCAATACGAAATGAGAATAAGTTATGATTAGAAAATATAATGGAACAACAATTTTTCATGATATCATTTTGTGTCACTTTTCAAAAATGAAATGATATAAAGTGATATCATTTTTCCTCAGAATAAAATGCACATTTTATCATTGCCGATCTTTGCTGCAGACTATAAGGGCTTAGTCCCATAGTGCACAAGGTTGTACATGTGCGATATGTACCAACCTATAATGTAAGTGATTCTACATCAATTGAGGTTGCACAGTCATGCGAATATGAGAATGACACTGAATCAATAGATATTCTTCAGCGGCGAGCATGTATTTATGGCCACGAAATGCAGATCGGACTTATCGGACTTTTCCGCCGTTGTGCAAATAAAGTTATTTGGCGCTGTATGATCTGGAAAAGGCAAACATCGTTGACCACATCACATGCGCTAGTGTAAGTTTCTGTAGCATACTTTGCATTCTCACTGCTTCATTCCGATCAGTCTGACACTTTTTCGTTGGTATGCGACTGATAGATGTCCATCATATTGTATTATAACCCGGATTGTTCTGTTGTCGCTCACATCACACCACACGACGGGTTTTAAATCTTTTGACCCTCTGTATTTCTTACGGATAGTGGTCAGCCCTTAGTATTGATGAAATTAGAGCAACAATGCTCTGTTTAATGCGGTGCCATGCTCACGCAGACATTTGTTGCGTTAACTGATTAAATATTCTAGGCTACATGAAAGGTTATACGAAAGGAAAATGCACAAGCCGATTCATCACCGGTTTTACCTTCAAATTTTCAAGCATGCACGTGATGCACTTTGTTAAAATTTATCCAAAGACCCAGAAATACATAAACGTCAGGGTACAATCAGTGCATTTACCAATGACTGCTTCATTTGAAAACAGTTTTGTCTTCTCGTCGATTGTGCAGGAACGCTCAGGTTTATCAGTGACAGAAGAAAGGTGAAGGTAAAAATTATTTTCATGTGAACAAAAGCGGCAGGTGAAGAAAAGAAAGACTTTGTAATTTTATTGTAAAGTTGAAATTTAAAAAGTAAATAGAGTAATTAAATATTGAGCTGAATCTTCAGTTGAAAAATGGGAGCAGACCTGAATAGCAGTCATTTCATCCAAAATCAGAAATCATCATCTTAGGGTCCATTGCGGAGTGTAGACGAATGGCTACGGACATTTTTTAACTGAGGATACAACTCAATATTTGACTGTTCTATTACTTTGTGTTTGCAAAAAAGCAGATTTAATAATTGTGACAGGCGCAATAACTTAGACGATTTGTCAGTAGTGTGTTTGAAGTGATATTTCATAAATATCGGCTGAAATTTCACTAACTTGCCAATTACGACCCATGTACTCTGCATATAAAAGAAATTTCCTACAACTGCATTTTTCTTATATTCAAGTGTCGCTACACTGTAGCTACGTCACTGGACCTAGGTGATTATCCTAAAATCTCCCAGGCTAAATCATATTTTTCAATTTTATGTTCGTCTTGAAAAAAACATCAATTTCGTAGCGGAGAAACATAATCTTGTAGATTATTTGACATTTTGAGATAATTGAAGCGCTGGCAGTACAAATGAAATAGCTCTCAGTTGTCGGATTTGGGCACGAAATTGTCGAAAGTGGGTACGAATACACGAAAAATGAGTGTGGACACTAAAATAAGACCTCCTGAAATTTGTGACCATCTTTTTCTGAGAATCACCTGAATTTTCGAACACAATGTATATTAGTAGCTATATGCTTCATGTATTAGCTCATTGTATGTATAAAAACAACTTAATTCGTTGCTCATTCTGGAAATGAAATATCTTTCAATTTTTTTCAAAAAAATAAAGCGAAATAATACTGGTATACGTCATTCGATCGAGCTATGTTTACTCCTCAGCGTAGTTCAGGGAACTACTTATGACTCTAACACACCATTGTTTCATTTACGTACAGAAGAAAATCAATCAGAAAAATGATAGATGACTCGGGTAATTTGACGGTAAAATCTAATTAAAGCTAATTTGATGGTATAGCCTAGTCTTCCAATTTGGTGGTAGTGAAAGGAATTACCAGAGATTGATATTATAATTATTTCTTTGTTCATTCAACAGATCAATAAGGTTTACCATTAATTTTTCTTGATAATTGATGCTGCCAATGAGTAGTAGGCGTATGTCGAATCTGAAACTCAACTGAATATCCCATAACTTCAGAATAGAAATAGTAACACAATAATCCATGAATATAACTTATTTTTGATTGCCACCGGTCACCTAGATCCTCCCGCCATTTCAAGTCTAGTTTCATCCAGATTGTATAGGCCTATGAGATGCGACTTATCTTCCAGATGCAGTTCGGCTCCCTAATAGTTCTTGTCGACAAAGTCGTCCATCATAACGCGCTTCGCAATCGTTTCTCGATAGTAGGCTACTGGCTCGAGCGCTCTCACTGAAATATTGTCACGTCTTTTGAAAGAAGACCGCCAGGTCCAGTCAATTTAACTGTTATTTCCAGCCATAGTATTCGCATAAACGAATCATATCGACTGTTTTCAATCCGAACCCTAAGCGAACCATATCCGTCGAATAGGTCATCAACTCTCGCTCTTGGCTATCGATAGGGATCGTCGGTTACCAGGATTCGGATTGATAGGAGTTTTGACATGTCTTCTCAATGCAGTCTCGAGAATGCCGCATTGCCTGGAGGCTTTATAGATTGATATTCTGCTGACTGTTGCTGCCTTCATAGCAGCAGCAATGCGTGTTTACCGATCCATCGTCAGCCAAGTAATGAAAAAATACTTGCTTTTCAATGAATTACCTAAGTATCCAGCAGGCGTATTTTGATCTAGTTTGATTTGCATTGAGTTTCTAACTTGCAACAAATGTTCAGTCAATGCATCTGTCGGCATTATATCACAAAATGTTGACTTTTCCACGATGTGTATGCATGAACAGCGAATTTTGTCACGTATCTATGGTTATTTATATAAAGAATATCGTGTACTATCACTTCCGCAGTAGAATTCTTGATCATTCTAACATGATTGGCAGGCCTTCATATGACCTACATACTACATATTAGGTATCCATGCATGAAGTGTAGAATATCGGATTTCTTCAAGCAAGAAAATAATTTGATAAAATTAAATACCTCCAAAATAGAGGTGCCTTCAAATTAGCCGAGTTTGCCCTACAAAGATGCACGGGTCTCATTAGCGAGCTGATCAATTGCCTACATTTCGTTTCGGTTCCTTTAACATCTTGGGTGATCAGCAGGAGGCGAACCCACGACCAAAGGCATGCCCCACAAAGCTTATAAAATGCTTGAAGTAGTACAAGCCAACTTACAAGCCAGCATTACAAAATGAACGGAAAATCAAAGACGATAAAACGAAAAGACTCATATCAGGAAGATATGACGAGACCCTGAAAATTCTGAAGGATTCGTAGGCAAATCTGAAGCCTCTTCTGAATGAAATGTCGAAACTAATGGATGAGAAAAATCTGGAATCAGACAGACTTCATGAGTTCTTTCAAAAGTTCATGAAAAGAAGGATCAGTGTGTACCTTGACAGTGACGATGACAATGCTGTTCCAAATAAGAAATGATTTTTATAAACTTTTCCACGTAATATGCGTACTATGAATAATACTCGTACTTGTAGGTAAATACAAAGTGCATTTCTAGGCATTTCGGCATATTTTCAGTTGACTAGTTTCTATTGCATGTATATGCATATGCAGCAAATGTGCATTTACGGACTCAAAAAAAATAATATGAAGATAATGCAATTCAATTGCAATGCAATTTATAGTAATGCACATGAAGCAGTAAGTTCTTTGAGCTGATGGCACTGCATGGGCACGAATTTCGAGGACTGGGCACGAAAATCCTGAAAAGTCTAAATCCGACCACTGAGCTCTATCTGAAAATTCGCATCGGCTGTGTCTGCAGTATTTGGAAGTCTGTTCTGAACTATAAGAATTCTATTGTGAATTACAAGATATCTGTTTCGAACAAAAGAATGCAAATTTTACAGGTCTACATTTGAAAGGGATATCTTGTTAGCGAAATAGAATTCTTATCTTCTGTATAAGATATCTTGTAATCCTTAACCCATTAGGCGCCGAATTATTTTTGAAAGTAATTATCAAAAATTTGAATGGAACTCAAAAAAATTGAATTTTCAAAAAATTCAATCACGTTTTGATACTTTATGACGATCTTACCGAAAATAAATGTTCATTTCATCGTTTTTGATGATGTTCCACATGTGGAACATTGGCGCCTTGAGACTATGCATTTTTTTAAGAATTTTTGAAGAATATAAGCCGTTGTATATTTGTTTATACTTGACAGATTGCTTATATTTGACATATTTGTTTATACATTAAAATAATATTCTATGCTTATGCGTTAATTTTAATTTTTATGCAAAAGTAGTATATTAAGAATTTTGATGTATTTTGGTAAACGAAACAGGAAAAATACAGACAGAATCACCAATGTATTTTTTTGAAACTAGGTAACAGTAACATCTTTCAGAGTTCAGAGATGGTATTGGACGAAGCAACTTGTATGCAACAAAGTGTTGCATGTGTCACACTTCATTTTCGTGTTTTTCATGCAGAATTTTCAGCGGCCCTGTTTACCGGCTGATATTGGAAGATGACCAACATTTCCAATTCAAGTGAAGAGGTCAGGTGTTCGTGAAAGTCCAGGTCGAATTTCTTGAACAGTCAGAAGACTCAGAAGATATCTCACAATTTCTCTGAAAGAAAACGAATGTTTCACATACATATTTTGATAAAATGAGAGCATAATTGACTAAACACAAGATGACTTAAAAAGTCTATATGCATTATTATTAGGTTGTAGCAATTTGTGTTCAACTTCGATAAGCAGTAACAGCGTTTTCATCTCTATAGCCAAATTATCGAATGACAGATTTACATTGTAAAGTACATGTGTATATATCATCTACTTTCTGACGACCTTATATTTTCTGATTGATTTATGACAATTATATGTTAAGTTCTGCTATTTTATTAATTGATTTGATGCTCATATTCATGTCTTGAGACCCCACGATTTCTATTCGGCTTTTTGAAAAAAACGTCATATTTATTTATTTATTTTGTAACACAACAAAATCTTTAAGTTTTAACTCAAAATATAAGACAATACAAAATATAGATCTAACCTTCGGAAATCCAGATGAGATGTAGGCCTATTGACTTGAATGTGTCTTTGTAACCTCCAAGCAGCCACCATGCCCATATTGATGAAATTTGCGAATAATAGCTATCACCATTTCTTTGATCGTAGCTAAGGCCGATAATCCGAAAGAAACCTGTCCAATAGGTCAACTCCGCCCATGTGACAATTATAGGAGGCAATCATAGCTGGTTGTTGAATTACAGTTCTCTTCCTATCACTTCGACTCCAGCGTGTCGCCTGACTGATAGGAGTAACGCCCTCATTTGAACTGATAACTATAACGGGGGTATTATCGTTCCAGTGGCAGACCACGACTGAACAATCACTGTAACTTTCATGAAATCCTCTCTGAGATTTTGCCATCGCCTCTTTTTGATATCAGAAGGCATTTTTCTATTCTGTTGCGCCTGACAGTACCAGTACAACGTAGACGGTTTACTTGAAGTTGTTCTCTAAACATGTTAGTAAATGAAAAAAAATATCCATGTAAAGAACATGGTTTGCTTTACAATCAATGCCCTGTGTGAGTCGCTCGGTCACTTGTTCACCAAGGGGAGAACCTGGGATAGAGGAATTTGATTTGCCAGTGTACACTTCAAAGGCGAACGGAAATCCCTGTGAGCTACAATAGTCGTGGGAGCTAAAGCACGGCGATGCATCTGGATAAAGCATGTTCGAACCTGTGTAGGTTTTCCAGTTTTACTACTTTAGCATGAATAGTTTCATCTGCCTTTTTGACTGAGACTAAGTTCTTAGACTATATATGTACATGTACTCTTAAGTTATAATTGACATATTTCTTTTTAATAATTGTTTTAACTAAAGATTAGGTCAAACCTCTATCGCAGGGGCATAAATTTGGTAAGTTCTATGCCGCCAAATACCTCACAATATTTTATTTACATAAGACTATAGATAAAATAAAGCAGAATGAAATCACAAGACTGTCTATATATATCAACTCTGGCAGCATTAGTTAGAAGGAAGGTTGCACAGACATCCTACACTTACCATGTAAAGCAGCAAAATATTTGTCACAGGACGTTCTTATTCAGATCAAAACAAAACTTTCACTGCTTTTCAATTTTTTGAATTTAAGCAAAATATGTAAAATGGTAAACTTTAATTCTGATTATCAAACTAGCAGACATTACTATTCATATCAGAATGACAGGCAGACCAAGATATTTCATTATAAATCCTTTCGAAATATTTTGTCAGCGATCTAATTTGTATAGGCCCAAGGCGCCAATGTTCCACAAGTGGAACATTTTGAATTTGTCACTATATTTCGAAAAATATAATAGGAATGAAATTTTTTGTATACAGCATACCTATATGAAGAGGTATACATGTCATAAGTAGCTAAAATTTGAAAACCAATCAATTGCTTTTGCTTAATTAGAGCTGCTGAAAAATCGCTGTAACCAAATTGAACATTGAAAAACATAACCAATCTTTTTTGATTGAATTGTACGCATAAAATCTAGAGATATGATATTTTAATGAGTCAGATCACACCAAGACACACCAAGAATGCCAAACATTGTAATTATTTACTGTAAAATATCATATGTCCCACATTCAATAAGACAGATTTCCAAAATCTAGCGATGTTCCACAAGTGGAACATTGGCGCCTAATGGGTTAACAGAATTCTTATTATCGAAATATAAACCTTGGTGTTCAGTATATACTTCCAAATGGGCAATCGGCTAGTAGCGACGTTCGTTTCAGGATTGGTGTTAGCGCTGATGTTAGCGAAGTCAATAATTTTTGCAATTGACATTGTCAATTTATGTCAATTGACGATTGATATTACTCTGTACTCTTACAGCGTCATGCAGAAAGGGGATCATTGCTGGATACAGACACGTTTTTGAGTCGACACTCTACCTATCTATACTTACTCTATGCTAAAAGCTTTTCTGCAGAGTCCATAAATAATTTGCAGATACAGCATGCGTATACAGCAATATTTGTTGATTAATATTATATACCGGTAAACACCCTAGGCCTGTAAATATTTCAAGAATTCTGTAGCAAGGCTCATAGTTTTCATTTTAATATTATAAAGCACTTAGTCAAAGGACTCTTCCTGTATTCTTTTTTGATAATTAGGTGATTTTCAACCATTTGTAGAGGGGATTGCAGAAGGCATTGATTTTCTGTTTCGTGGTGTATAATTTTGGCTTGATATTTTTGTGACTGAACATAATCATTTACTGTATAACAAATATACAGGAGACATCTGCTTTCAAAGATGAACCACGCAGCTCCTTTCATTGCAATGTACTTTCACTCATGCGGTCGCAAGTCTAGGCCTAGCTGGGGTAGCGATACATGTGCTAAAGACGGCTACCTTAGCATTTTATTATACAAAAATGTCAAGCTTTTTTCAACTAAACGTGCTTCATGCGAATATGTTGAGTGAGAGCACGTCGGAAGCAGTTGAAGCTGTCCAAGGTTATTGATCTAAATGAAGAAATAGTTTTCAGTTTAAATATCGTCTTACTCTTCATTGTTATTCCTTTATTAAACGAATTTGTTTGAAAGGTCTAATAATGCCTTCTGAATGACTCCTTAACAGAACTACATTACGGATGGACAAACTAATTGACTTATTGCGCTCTCTGACTTGTTGTCATTTTCAATGGAGATGCAAGTTATCATCAAGCTCAAACGGTGGCAGTCTCAGTTGTTCTATTGACAATAATTCTCTCCTCAGCCTTGGGAATGAATCTGAGGGAAAAGCCATATCTAGTTGTATTGGTTGTCAATCAATTAATCTTCGTTATGTCATCAATGCATTTTTGCGCTGAAAGGAGTTATGAAAGAAATTAAATAGAAATTTGCATTCAAAATTATATATAATATATAATATATATTGCCTTGAAAAGTCGAGGTACTCGACGAAATGCATTGGCAAGGCCTTTGAGTCAATTTTCTTTATATATATATATATATATATATATATTTAGACAAGTAACCTGGCAATTGATAAATTTATCAAATCTCAACAGATGTAACCACCACGAGACATGTTTCGGCCTGTTGGGCCTCATCAGTCGTGGGTAGGTTTGAACCAGGTTCAAACCTACCCACGACTGATGAGGACCAACAGGCCGAAACATGTCTCGTGGTGGTTACATCTGTTGAGATTTGATAAATATATATATATATATATATATATATATATATATATATATATATATATATATATATATTATATTATTGCCACTTTTGATTCTATTTATTATTATGTATATATACACGTATATATATATATATATATATATATATATATATATATATATATATATATATATATATATATATATATATATGATCATAATTAATCGCCATGAGACTTAATAATAAAGATAAATTAAAAAAATCAACGTAGTCTCAAGATAGAATTGTTTATTCACGAATTTTCGTCTAAGACTTCTAAGGTGAACGAAGTAAATGTACATGAAGTGAAATGACATTACATTATAAAGAAAAGTAACAAGAGTTCAACACGTGTATGCCCAGGCGGCATCATTATCTTCTCACATTTATCTGAGGCTTAACGGCTTCAATTGTTGACATTTCCACACGGCGGCGATGATAAGAATCAAAGAGCCCTCGGGAGATAATTGAAGGAGAAATATGGCGTAACAGTGGGGAGCAATTGTGTTTAATTTTAAAATGATGGAAAACTTGGCTGCTGGTTGTATGTAGGTGTTCATCAATTCTTTTTCTGAAAGTGCGATGCGTTTCGCCTACATAACTTTCCGAACAGATATTGCAGACAATTTTGTAGACAATATTTTTAGAATTGCATAAATTCTGGCCTTTACAAACACAACGACTTTTGCAACTGATGGGTGGTTGTTGATAAAATTGTTGGGAAAGAGGGGCTTTAGTTCTAAAGATCGGAATGATGGGAATCGGCAGATTAGATTTCCTTATACAGTTATACACTTTATTAACCCAACGATCATTAACATACGGAACGTTAATCCGAATAGCGTCTTGTTTCGTATTTCTGTTTTTAGGCACAGTTTCACTATAAAGATACTTATCTAGGACTGACAAAGGATAACCATTTGCTCTAAACCTCTGCGAAAGAAGATTAAGAGACTGCTTGACAAGCGTCTGGGACGATGAGTTGCGTGAAGCTCGTAAGCGTTCAGTCTTAATAATATTCATTTTCCTCATCCGCGGGACGGCACTATCCCAAGGAAGAATGTGACCACTATGAACACTTTTGATAAAAAGGCCGGTTTGAAACGTAACACAATCTTCCAAATCAACTAAAAAAGTGCAAGTGTCAAGAAACGAAATTTCCGTTTTCCCCTCACCAGGTGTTTCTAACGTAAATCTGATGTTCTTAGAAATGGAATTGGACAGGGAGAGTAAATCTTCAGGTAGACCGGCAAAGACGAAGAAAATATCATCAATGTACCTACGCCAGTATATGATATCCGTTCACCTCTCCATAATCTGTTTTTCTATGAAATTCATGTACACGATGGCCAAGATAGGGGAAAGGGGGTTACCCATTGCTAAACCCCGACACTGATTGTAAAACTTGTCTTTAATACAAATGATATCAGATTTGATCGCTAAACCCAATAAATCAAGCAAAGATTGCCTATCTAGTGAAGACCACTCAGTAAGGTGAGCATTTACCAAGAAAAAACTAACAAAAATATCCAAGACATTGTTGACACCGGTAAGAGGGATACTTCCATATAAATTGGAAACATCCAGAGAACCAAAAGAGAATGAATTTTGATTCATCTTACTAATCCTAATCTTTGTAATGGATTGAACGAAGGCGCTGGTGTCTTGAAGATGAGCATCAATCTTATCAAGAATGGGTTTGAAGACCATCGCAAGTAATTTACACAATGGGGTAGCCGGAGTATCTGTAGCACTAACAACTGGTCTGCCTCTAATAGGATCTTTGTGATCTTTGATGAGAAGATTCATATTACTCGGAATAGGCTCACTACACATCACATTCTGAAGACAAATCTTTATCTGACTGTCCGTTTGCCTATTAGCAACCGCTTTCAATTTGCGGTTAAAGGATAGTTGTCTCGATGAAGGGAGGGTGGGGTTTGTCTCAACATAATTATCCATGTGTTCCTCAAAGAGTTGGTCATAATGAGACGTATCAATGGCTATTAAGCGATTAGACTTATCAGAGGGTACAACCCTAATATCAGGAGATTTACGGATATCACTGATGACCTTAAACATAGAGTTACTACTGTGAACAGATTTAATTTTGTCAAACTCAGTCACAAGCTGATACTGCAAGTCATCGATCTTACTATTAATCTTGTCAGGAATGGTAGTACACAACTCACGAGACAAAGTCTTCGATTTGGGATCCTTGCATTTCTATAAAGAGGATCTCACTTCACTCTGTTCGCTGGGTGTCTCCGAAGATTTGTCATCTTGAAGATGGTAGGACATAACACGACGGATCTTGTCTATTGAAGCGTTGATGATGTTTGAACCGCTGTTGAAATTCTTCCCGCTTGCACTAGGGACAAATGAAGGTCCTTTATCCAACACCGATGACTGTTCATCTGAGAATACGTGAGAAGATTCATTGGTGAAACCGTCCACCCGCGGAGGCTGGTCTTCTTCCATCCTGTCAGTAGAATAAGTTAGCAATTTATGCAGTTTGTTGTCCTTTCGTTGCTGTAGCTGTTTCACGATGATTGAGACCGTGTTTGAGTCCTCCTCCGTCAAAGGTCCTGCTGCACGGCTTTGCCACCTCACCAAGTTCGCGTAAGTCCTTTTAATGGCAAGAGAAATCCACTGTCGACTCTGTCTCCTGGCTAGAAGATCCGCTTCACCACAAGGGTATGTAGAAGCTAGTTTGTTAGCCACTGTCAATCCATTCGGAATAACCTCACGACGTTTACATTCCTTCATGAAATGTAAATGCGATATCAATGCAGTCAGTCAACAATTGAAGCCGTTAAGCCTCAGATAAATGTGAGAAGATAATGATGCCGCCTGGGCATACGCGTGTTGAACTCTTGTTACTTTTCTTTATAATGTAATGTCATTTCACTTCATGTACATTTACTTCGTTCACCTTAGAAGTCTTAGACGAAAATTCGTGAATAAACAATTCTATCTTGAGACTACGTTAATTTATCTTTATATATATATATATAATATAGATGTCCTCAAACTTGAACAATTTAAGCACAACAATTCCTTGGCAGCCGTAGACGCTGCCCTACAAGGCCTCGTCAGTGCGGCTCGGAATGGCCCAAGCTAGCTTAAAATATCTAGAATGGCTGAACAAGCTGAAGAACTACACAACAGGCTGCTCTGCATTTATTTATCCTGGCTTTGCCGTGCGGCTGGCTGATAATCATAAAGATTGCAGAGTGCCAGCTCTCTGCCCATATATATATATATATATATATATATATATATATATATATATAATATATATACAGGGTGGATACCATACCTTGTCCGATTTCTATGATATGAACAATGAAATGTCTTTTTCAAATTCAATGCTTATAGTTGCATAAGATATCTATGTTTACACTTGAATTTAGAATTTCTTACGGTTCGCAATCATCCAATGATGTTTACGGTTTCAAATTCTACTAAGTTTATTCAAAATTTCAAATCGCACGTACGACTTTATTATATACACCGCTCAATACAGGTACTTCACTTTATGATGAAATGGAAAACGTCGAGCGAAATGCTTGACTTGTTGCTTACTGTATAACTTACGGAAGCAGCGAACAAGCAAGAAGACGCTACTTTGAAGAATATGGCGAAGAAGCACCTGATGAAAGAACAATCAGACGATGGTCCGACAAGTTCCTCAACACCGGTTTCATCTTACCTCGATCCAGCTCAGGAAATCGTACTTCTCGCGTATTGAATGAGGAGAAGGATTCGATCGTGAACGCCATTATGGACAGCCCTCGTACATCACGATGTCACGGATTTCACATAGGACAGTCGGGAAAAAACTCCGTAGGAGAATGGACATAAAACATACAAGGTTCATCAGATGCAGCAAATTTTCGACCATGACGGAGAGGCAAGACTTGTTTTTGTCAAACCATCCTTCGAAAGAGCAGTGAAGAGTGTTCATGGTCTAACAAAATCATCTTCTCCGATGAGTGCACATTTAACATGTCTGGTCGAGTAAATCATCACAATGATTTCTACTACGCAACAGACAATCATCATGAGATACCCATAAGATCAAAGGGCCAGACCGTATTCGTCGCGATATAATTTCATGGCATTATAGCAGCGGACATCAGCGAAGAATCCATGACAAGTGATCGCTACTGTGACATTCTGACCGCGAAAGTGTTCCCTGTTCTTGCTTGACGGTCTCACCGCACCTCTGTGTTTCAACAAGATGGCGCTCCACCCAATTTTAGTACCCAGACAAGGAGCTTGCTTAACGATCGGTTGAACAGCCGATGGATTGGAAGGGGTGGTCCAATTCCATGGCCCGCTAGATCTCCCGACCTCACCATCTGCGATTTCTTTCTGTGGGGCAATGTCCAAAATAAAGTGTATTCATTCAGCTTCGAAAGCATTGAACAACTGAAACTGCAAATTGAAAAGGTACTCGAGGACATTCCTAAACTCGAATCTATGATGACAAAATCATATAGGAATTTCATTCATCGATGTGAACTTTGTGTGGAACAAAATGGAGTCCATTTTGAAAATTTATTGTAAGTATTATTTTAACATGATTTTTCTGATACCTATGATGCATGTTAGTTTGCTCAATACTATTGATATTAGCTGGGAAACATGTCGCTTTTCTGAAAATATATCGGACAAGGTATGGTGTCCACCCTGTATATATATATATATATATATATATATATATATATAAAATTTTATACCCTTTAGCATGCACTTCACTTAATGTTAGCTTTAAAATGGACACAGTTGAGTACGAAAGGTCGCGAAAAGGAATAAAATATTTCACCATCAAATGGTATTCATTCATAATTTTGAAATTATTATCTAAAAACGAAAAGCAACAGCATGGAAAAACAGAAAGAATATTTCATAAATGCATTAAACTGAACAATGACATAATTTTCAATCAAACGTGTATAGAAAATGAACTGAAACCAAAATTCGCAAACATCAAATTAACAAAAAAAATTAAAGAACCATCAAAAAATATCTGATCAGTTCCAATCAGGTATTTTAGATCTAGAAATTAAGCAAAACAAGAAAAAGTTATACTCAATGCAAAAGGAATTGACCAAAAATCTTGTATATCTATCTATCTATCTATCTATCTATCTATCTATATATATATATATATATATATATATATACACGCGACGCGCATTGAATGCATAGCCCAACGTTATCATAACATTGTAGTAGAGTGTTTCGAAATATGTGACATTATGCCGATAATATTCATGAATGCTGCTTTGTTATCTATTGCAGGAATCTATACTCTTCTCATGTCCGACAAAAAATGTGGATTGACTTACAATCTTATCGCGACCAAAGTTCTGCCCCATCTTCTGCCTTATACTGCAGATAACAATCTGAAGCTTCAAGACGTAAGATTTACTTTCATCAAAAGTTAAAGTTGCTGAAATTTCCTGGACGGATATTTTATGGGTTATGGACAAGAATTTCAGTTATGCAATTCGTTAGATAATTTCTTCTACTGATATGAATGCAACAAGGTCCACTTTAACCTTTTTTTACACAAATTTAACCCTGGGGAGGGGCTAGCTCCTGGGTCCCCATAGACATTTTTGATATTGCTTCAAGGCTATAATAGCTACGACTCTAGTTTTTGTGACTTTTAGTTTCTATGTACTTTTGATAACCAATTCTAACTTTTTCACCTTTGGGCCACGGGAACATCAAATTTTCACCTTTTGAACATCGAGATTTTTTTCAATTTCCTTTACAAAATTATGGATTTTAATCAATTCTAATTGCTCATAGAACTTTGATAAAGCCCATATGAAGCGATGATCACTATCTTCATTCATTCACCAATGTTGGAATCGGTCGCACGCTCGGCCCCGGACGCAAATTTTGAAGCCCAGTCGGTTAATGTAATGAAACCCATGTCGACCTTCGACGACAGTCAGTTGAATATAGATTAATTAGTCAACCTTTAGCCTACTACATTAAGAGCATTTAAATGTAACATAAGTTGTGAGCATCTACACGCATGTTTTGCAGCATAAGTATTGTGAGCTGTTCTTAAAACAGTTAAAAAATGATTACCGGCAGCTTATGACGTTCAAACCCTACTTTATCTATGATATAGTTTCTAGAATCCTATATTCAAGCCAATATATTCAATATATTCTGTATGAATTTCGGTTCGTGGATAATTGCTTGATGAGTTAGCGGCATGCGATAAATTCTGATTGGCATCATACAGGGACGCTCCCTGAAATGAAAAAAAATGATGACAAGTTTGGCGAGCTCATTGTTCCAGACTCCTATACGTCAGATAGTGGTCATCAATGTAAACTCAAAAGATCTTAATTTAAACGGTATTGGAGAGAATTCTCAATTGACGTCGTAAATCATTGGAATTCCCTCACAAGTGAAGAAGCAAATCTCACTTCAGTGAAACACTAAATCAAGTTAGTAGTCATCCCGTTGCAGACGGAAGCACGGTGCGGTGCAGCGATGAGTGGTCGCTGCTGAGTCATTGATGAGTCATCATGCTGACTCAACCCCCCCTCTGGAAGGAAGGTGAGGGAGAGGGCCTAGGATGTGTTGGGAGGAATGGGTCCGAGAGGAGGAAACAGTTCCCTACCCCTCCCCCCCCTCTGGAAGGAAGGAAGGAGGGAGGAGCTTTCCAGTGAGGGAGGGGGTGGAATCTCGGAAGGATAGAGTGAGAAAAGGGTGGGTTTTGGTGGTTTTGGTATGAGAAAGGCTGGAATTCGGCATGAAGGAGGTCTCGGATTGGAAATTGGAGTTCAGATTCGGAATCTACGTGAAATTTTGGGTTGGGAAGGAAGGAGAAGTGATGAGGCAAGGGGTGGAATCTCTGAAAACGGCAGAGTTGAAAAAGGCGGGTTTTCGTGGTTTTGGGATGAGAAAAGTCGTTTTTCGGCATGAAGGAGGTCTCGGATTGGAAATTGGAGTTCAGATTCGGAATCTACGTGAAATTTTGGGTTGGGAAGGAAGGCAGGAGTGATGAGGCAAGGGGTGGAATCTCTGAAAACGGCAGAGTTGGAAAAAGGCGGGTTTTCGTGGTTTTGGGATGAGAAAAGTCGTTTTCCGACATGAAGGAGGTCTCGGATGGGAAAACGGAGTGCAAATTCGGACGTTTTGGTCAATTTTGGGTCTAGGAACTTCTTTCCAGCTCAATCGGAGAGAAAAGGTTCTGACCTCCCCCCCTCGGCAGCGATCTTCCAACTTTGGTGTTAGAGATCGTAGAAAGTCGTGCAATAGCTCATTTGAAAGCTAAGAGTGAGACAAATTCAGTGGAAGAAACGGCTTGTTCCTATCTGCCTTCGTTTAGATGTGAGATGCCATTGAAAATTTGGGACATTGGCGAAAAGACGACAGAGTTAGAATTTTTACAAAAACGGCTCTAGCGGGTGAACGACGCCTCGGACGGGAAAACAGAGATTTGGCCAGATTTGGCATCAGCGTGCCATTCTGCATCTAGAGGGTGAGTTTCAAGTCAATCGGAAAGAAAAAGTTGAAAAGTTGGATCTCCACATGAGATTTTTTCCTGAAAATGTTAAATTGGATGTTAAAAGGATCCTATCTTTTCAGATCTGTGGAAGGTTTCGTTTCCAAATGAGAGCCTGTTAAAAATCGAGTTTTTGCGCATTTTCCAAGATTTTGGAGCTTTTTGAAAAAACGACAGAGTTTTTTCAGCTCGGCTCCTGGTCATTGTAGAGGGTCGAGGGATGTCTTAAATGAAAGGGGAGAGCGAGAAAACATGGCTATCAAAATTTGGAGTCAATCGGAGCACTAGAACCGGAAATAGACGGGTTTAAAGTTTTTGGATGATGGAGATTACGTCATCAGCTGATCGCCACAAACTATATAAGTGGAAACTCTGCTTGTGGAAATCAGTTCTCCTCCCGACTGGGTTGGGGTAGGTGAACTCCGGAGCTCCGATGATAGCATTGGAAATCTGAAAAACCGGGTTTCTGTAAGAAACCGACTCAGAAAATTTCATTGCTGATATCAGCTAAGGCGTCAGAGATGGCCTTCGTCTCCAGGCCATAAAAGACTCCAAAACTTTAAAGGCTTGTAACTTTGCTTCTACAAGTCCGTTTGACTTGATTCAAAAAAGGTTCGATAGGTCTTGACCTGTCCTAAGTGATAGACCTAAGTGATAGACTACTTATAAAATTTCATCAGTAGTGCTAAAAAGTTGAAAAATTTAAATTCACTATTTTTGGAGGTTTTCTGGGGTTTTCGACCCTGCTGAAGTCAACTAAAGGATTTGTAATGATGTCTGAGCCACATATGAACCAAGCAGCTTTTCACTGAAAGCGAGCAAGACACGGAGAGTTTTTCTGTAATATTCCACTGACAGGGTGTTCCTTCGGGACGGCGGATGATGCCGTAGTGATAAGTGTGGCAAGGGAGTGTGTCATATTTTAGACCGAAACCGCTGGGGCAACTCATGTTGGGCATTTGACACAGTTCTCAACGTAGCACTTTGAACGCCAATCGGTTGAGTCTTAGCTATCTTGTCATGGGTGGCATCTAAATATCTCCATTGCAAAACGCTTGTAAATCACGGCTCGCTATCAAGCTGATCAAAGCAACGACTTGGAATGTTTCCTCTTGTAAATAGCTCCACCGGTTTTTATGTCAAAATCGGGGCCCGGATACTAACACAGTGATGTCGCACGCTCTGTCCGCCCGAGGTTGGATTTGTGGGTCGAGGCCTTGGAGCTGGGATAAGATCCCCTCTGAGTAATGCCTGTAACGGATTCAAGAGCTTAACACCTAAACGGTTGCTGGCTTGCTATCAGGCTTTTGTGAAATCTCGTCTAGCCTCAGTAACTCAGGGTTGGCAACGTCTATCGTTTGTCATTGTAACCTGGTAAAAATGAGACGGTTGCTGCAGGCATTGACGTCAAACCTTTGCGCGTCATAGGTTAACCCGCCTTTTTGTCAGAGGGGTATATAAACCGCCGACTCTCATTTAATTTCATTTCAATCATGCAGACGCCGAGCACGCTAGTCAGCTCTCCTGACAAGCCTCGGTTGAAGCCGAGAAATCTATTTCGAGAGTTTCAGCGGGCTGAAGAGCGAGAAAAGATTTTTAACAATCTTGCTCGTATAGGCGCATCTGATTGCGGCGATGATGATGATGGGACTCAGTGGGGCTATACACCACCCACAAGTAGTCAGTTAGTAGCAGTAGAGGTCGATGCTGCTACCATAGAGAGAATTAAAGACTCTCTCAGCAGAATCGGTCTAAAGTAAGGTGGCTGATTACGATCCCGAGAACGTCCCATGAGCCCTCTTAAGGGCTACCTTTTAATGCAGCTAAAGCGGACCCAAGCCCGCCACATATCTTCGGATATGGAATGCTGAGGGGAAGAATAAATGATGAAATGGAATGAAGGGAACCCAAACTTGCACCACATGCAACACATCACAGATTTCTCTCTACACTAGTGAACAAGCTCTTGTGAGTGTAGTCAGAAAGTGTATCAAGTTGTACAAAAGTTTTAACTGCCACACAGGTAGATAAAGTGAAAAAAGGAATCTTCATCTAAATTAGAATCATTCTGATTGGTTGTTGAGGAATTCATTGTTGGAAAAACATATAAAAGTCAGAAAATTGAAACACTTCTCATTCTCATCTATCTCATGATGGAAGGTACATCTCCTGCCTTAGAGATCTTTAACAAAATATTTGAAGTCATTGACGAATGGGATGAAGACAAGTGTGAACAGGAGGAGGAGTCCCGCAAGAAAGTCGTCATTGAAAAAGTTGTGTGGACTGACGGTGAATTCACGCCAAAAACGACGCGTGTTAGAAAAGTGCCCGACGCTCCAAAACGGCCAATGTGTTATAAAGTGTACAGTGACTTAGAGGTTATTCCGCTTGACTCTTCCTCGCTGTAAAGTATATGTGATTCAATTACAAATAAACCTGCATACTACATGTCTTTGTTTTGCAATGTATTTATCTTGAAATGGAAATAAATGGAGGAATTTAGATATGGGGTTAGTTAACACATTTATTATCCGTCTACTTTTCTATCAAAAGGGATCACACCATTAGAGAAGATAGAAAATGATTTTGTATACGTGTGGTGTAAGAGTGACAAGCACAACTCATGGCTCATTCTCAGATAACGTTGCTTCAATTGATTCACCTAAAATCATGTTTCATATGTTGAATGATTTCTAGTAACTGTGCTAAGTGTCTAGATGATAGGATATCTTATGCTAACAAT
Source organism: Prostheceraeus crozeri (assembly GCA_907163375.1). Taxonomy (NCBI): domain Eukaryota; kingdom Metazoa; phylum Platyhelminthes; order Polycladida; family Euryleptidae; genus Prostheceraeus; species Prostheceraeus crozeri. The sequence goes on from CAJQUW010008653.1 coordinate 142,459, forward strand.
AGCTCCCAATCGACACTATGCTTACTCGATGATACAAAGGAAAAACAACACTGTCATGATACACATTTATTGAAAAGAAATAAAAGCAATACGTTTTGTAATAAGACGGTACATGACGTCTACTAAGTCAAACTCTTCTTGATTGCGGGGCTGACTAGAAGGAGAGAAGAGGTCTAGCCAGCTCCGGAGAGTCTCAATACACCGCTCCATCATAACGTCCTTTGGAGACACACTCAGGAAGGTAGCCCTGATTGTATCACAACTGTCCTCTTCATCGTCGGAAATGATGATGATTTCCTCATCCAACTGCAGCGGCTCGACCTCACCATCGTAAACGGTTTTCACTTGCCTCTTGCGTGGGGCATTGGGCATGAGTAGGGCATAGGTGTTGGTTGGTGTATCCATTTTAATGATATTATGAGGAAATGGTCATTGCACCGCACTTATATAGATTCTCTCTCCCTGCTTTGCGCTCTCTCATTGGACGACAGCCATTTATCAATCACAATGCATCATTGTCATATATAAAGAAGAGTGTCTTGCATTTCACTATCATAGTCATGTCCGACACAGAGGAAACATTCACACCTCTTGCCAGCTCAACTCCTACGAAGAAGGAAGTTGAGAGAAAGTTTCAACAAAAAGAGGAAGAGGAAGAAAGACAAATGATTGAAGGCTGCAAGCAGCTCACTCTACAAACTGTTGAGAGTGAGCCTTTCATAAACGAGGCTGACTTTCAGGAGTGAAAAGCCTTGATGAGACCAGAGAATGCCCCAAACGGTCTTTATGAGACCACGGCCTTAACGGCCACCTAATCAAGAAAGAAAAGACATTGACTGCGCCACACGCATCATTAGTGATTTGATGTTATCTGACGAAAATGAAGTGTTAAGTCAGTACGACCAACAATGAATTGAATACGATTACCACTATCATCATAGATACCAAATTTGCAATGAGATAATCGTGATACATTGACTGGAATGTATACCTTGTTCAGGAACTCCCTGTGCATGGTCACACCAAAGTCGCCACTGTCAATAGGAATATATCTAAAAAGGGGAACCATCTGACCACCAACTTGTGTTGAATGGATAAAGTTAGTGTAAATGTAAAAGTGATTGATATTCATATCGAGCAAGGATGTTGAGCCACAGTACTTCTCGTCGTTGAATATGTCACGTTTGAATCCTAAAATCTTTGTTAACTCTTTTGTATGTGAATGACCTTTTTACCATGTACACTGATACAGAATGTATTTTCTTCAGGATCATAGTCAAAATGATATGAGTGTAGATTTGATACACCCTTGTTCAAGTATGTACAAACATCATAGCCATTTCTATAATGCTTTGGAGGTATCGGTAACTTTTCATTTGGCTTCCATGTAAGACTGGGACGTAAAACAGGGTCTGTGCATGTGAAATAAAGGACCATTCGGCAATCGGATTGCTGTTCAGAAGTTATTTTCACATTCCCCCATTCATGGTATGACCATAAGACGTCTGTTTTTAAAGAGAGCAAATCACGAAATTTAGAATTGATGTGAACAAATCCAATGTGTGAACGCTCATAATCATTTCGGATATCAATCCTTGCTTTATTGTGTACTCGAGTGATGGACATAGATAATCCATGTATTTCATTTACCTATTTGATCAAGTCATCAACAGTACCAGATTTAAAAAACACAAAGCGCTCATGCATGCGATCAAAAGGAAGAAGGGTAATATTAAATTTTTTCCTGTGCCAATTTGGATATTTCTTAATCTGCTTTGATACTTTCATGGACACTTGAGCTCTCAAAGGAAAGGCGCCACCTCCTTTTTCTTCTGCAAATTTTGCGATAGGTAGAAAGAAACGTGATTTAAGATTCAATATCGCTTGTAGAGGTCCACTCACATAAAATCCATGGGAATTAGTAGTCGGTCTTATGTAGAGTGTAACTTTATGTAGATTTGGATCCATCTGCCAAAACCATAGATCCTTCGCCAGATCATTTATAACATTTAAGAGGCGTTGAATTTTCATATAAAAGTATGTTTGCTCTAAACGATGACGGAATGATGGGTTTGAAGGTTGTTTCCATTTCAGGGGTGAAGCATTTTTAGCAATGGGTATGTCTGTATCTGCAGTGGTAATTAAAGTAGGGCCATTTACAATCTCATCAACAGCTCGCTTTCCCCGACGGGTGTTTACTGTAGGAATAGAACTCCACTCTTCTGCATGTTCATTCAAGTTGTAGGTATGTACTTTATCATTTCGCTCTAGTTTTGGAAAGTACAAGTCTTGATTCGCTGCAGTGCCTAATGTAATCATCTCTCCATTGGCAATGGTTCTTATATTATTCACATAGCTCAAATCTTGCAGGGCCACTTCCCAATCACCATGTAAGTCAATCGGCTGTGTTAAATCAGTCTCAAACTCGGCAGCTGTATTTTCATATCGCTCAGGTTGAGCATTACTGGGAAACACTGCTGTAAACTCCATGTTAAAGTATCAACATAAAGCGTCGTTTGCTTAGGTGTTATGTCGCATGACATAACGAACTGCTGCTTTCAATCTGTTCACAGTAGGCACTTTCTGTCGTCCTAGGAATTTGGTTAAGAGTGATTGCCCCTTCACATAATGTACTCCCCTAAGTATACTTGTACCGCCGTCTTTCATATTGCGATAGTTGATACAACCAAATATGACTTGATATCTTGGTCTTCTACGTTTAAAATCTGCAAGGGTATGAAATATTTCACGTTTCATTGATGAGCTCACACGATAGCTATTTTTTAATTCCATTGCAATGCGACGTACAGGATTGATCAAATCGATGCCGCCTACAGGCGATCGCTTAAAGCCATAATCTGTTAACACCATTTCCCACGCATGACCCATTCGCTGACGTAAAATCTGAAGTTTGTAAGCATGATTTTGCCAAGGATCAGCTATGCCGGAGAGAATTACATCTTCAATAGGTCTTGTTGCATGAATAGGTGATTTGATGAGACGAACTGCATCATCTAATCCTTGTCCCGCTAATGTCACTATTGCAAATGATAATATGATGATCAATCTTGACATGACTTCGTCCATTTCTTATGAATCCTTTGCTTAAACGAGAAGACTAAGCAAACGTTTTGCTATGTCTAAAACTAACTATGATTGCCAAGCTCTCTTCTCAGTGTCACGTTACATGGAAGGCTCGACGCATTACCTTTTACGATACTCATCGACAAGTTAAAATAAGTTTATCCCCTTTTCAAATGGATAACCTGCACGATGCTTTACATATCATGCATCATCCAATGTACTATATCCCTCTAGGTGGGCGTCTATTCATTATTCGACGAGATTTCATTGCTCTTCATGATCAATATGGTGTTATACATTTTACATCCTCAAGTTGGAACAAGTATAGAGAACGTATACATCCTCGCATAATGACTTACCTTCAACAAACCAACACTCGTAAGCATGAGTGTGGCAAGTGAACAATGTCTTCTTATCTCTACCTATTCATGTTTGATGACTAAATACAACATATTCAATCACATCATCTACTTTTCCATTGAAGTATAATAAAGAAAACAAATTTTAATCGTACATATTTATTGAAGGCTTTTATAAAAGTTGCTAATGCGCTTTTCATTGAAAAGGGTATCATGTGAAAAATGTCTACAAATGTCATGTAAAGAGTCATAATGTAGTCGTTGCATTACAAAGTAGAGGGCATAGGCTCCACATGTTAAAGACAAGGGATGTTGATAGGCCAAAGCACTGCAAATCCATTTTCGTGAATGACGGTTCATGAAGCGTGTAACATGATCACAGTTTGGTAAGGCCAATGAATCAAAGATTTCACCGCAATAGTTTTTATCAATAAATAAAACTTTCCAGTGTTTGCCGGGTAAGTGTGCTGTATCAGTATTCATGATAATAAATGAGGGTGGTTTTGGTAAAACTGCGGGCATATTATTAATGGAAAACACACCTCGAAATGCTGCAACAGTGCGTTCATCACCATGTTCTTGAACGACTCTCTCTAGCTCTGCATCAGATAACCAACGCATTAACTTGTATAAGAAGCGGAAACGTCACGTAGCCTGTTAATTCGAATGGTGGAATCGAACACAGCATAGATGAGTACATTGACTGTTTTCGTCAAATCTTTTTCAAAAAAGAATTCTAGTTTAAGACCCTTCGTGGCAAATCCCGGACGATAAAAAGCACCTGCTTCATTGTTTGCTGTCAAATCAAATGCATAAAGCGTATAACCATTAGCAAATTCATCATAGGTCAAACCATTCGTGTCATCAGTATTCCAGTATTTAAAGGTCTCCATAGTATTTTGATATGAGCGAGAATAATGTCCATTAGCAAAGTCTGGGCAAAAAGGAGTACCAGGAATGCAATCAGTATCGCGATACAATCCGATTTGATTTAAACCAAAGTGTTCAAAGTTGAGGGGATTCGTCGATATATTACCATTGTATGCATCATTTGCAATCAATCCCACAATGATCTTTTTTGGTGATTGTATAGGAAACAAACTATCTTTAACAAAGCTCTTTTGCGCACGAGGAATGGTGAAACTATGGATCTCAGTATGATTTACATCATAAAGAGCATCATACTTCTTCAAACCCATCTCGTGACCATTAATCACCGAAGGATTCACTGTCATTCGTCGCACATAAAGTCTAACACTTTCAAACCTATCTTAAATTCAGTCTTTGCTCCATAAGTATTCAATACAAATTTAGGATCGTTCGGCAAGAGATGAACTCGCATGTCTACTTTTGACATTAAGAAACGTGATTGACGGAAAAAGTCCAAATATAGGGGACCATATAATTCACACACCCTACTTTCTGCAGTCCACTTTTCACGAGTGACAAATCCCTTGTTTTTGTCACTATCAAATTTACCAGCTTCATCTTTACACCAACCCATAACAGACATGTGACTCTTTTGTACTTGTGGCTGGAACTGCAATACTGTTGAAAAATAACCGAGATAGGGATAACTGTGTTGACCACCTTCAACCCGAGTTTCACCAATGGTCAATGATACATCCTTAAAGAGCGTTGCTATTGCCAAGTTATTCACGGCTACTTTATCCTTGTCGTCAATGTCTGTACCGTTCTTATTTACTATCTTAAACTTAACATGTAGATTGATGTCATTTACATCGATGTACTCAGCATCATTTCCTGGTATTAAAAACTCAATGACACTACCGGAATCGATACTTGTCTGTGGATAACGAATGGATACATAATTTCTAATGATATCCGTCTGTATAGGTGTTCTATCAAATAAGCAAAGGGATGAGGTTTTACATTCCATATTTAAAACAGTCTACGTCGTCTGCGTTTGCTAGGAGGCATACCAGATGCTCTTCGCTTACGTTTGCCTGAAGTAGAGAGTGGATTGATGACTGATGACAGACCTGATACCAGCCTTACCGACATTCTTCAAACGCTGTATTCCATGACGCTTTAGCGATTCACGAATCGGCAATCTTCCTGAAAGCGCATCACTTGCTACATCCGCTGCTAATCCTACAGCTTCCTTTAAAGCTGATTTTCCCACATTTGCGATAGTGGGGAACATCATGCCTTTGACAGCGCCCAATAGACTACCCCCTTTTTGACGTCTCGATCCAGCATAAACGGGAAAGCCAGCTCCATGACTAACATAGGAGGGAGCAGAATAAAACGTAGCAGTTTGATCCATTGGTATTTATTCATTTATATTTACACAATTCATTACTTTGCTTAGGACCGTTGACTAACACGATAAAGGTCAGAATGACGAATCCAACTGTTCATTGAATTTGGATAGCCAGCCCATTTCACCAGACTCCACTTTTCCCCTTGTCGCATTTGGTGACGAAGTATCTTTTCAACCATGTAGTCATCATCTTCTTTGGTGATGGGCGTTATCTCATGACGATAAAAACTCCTTTCAATCTCTTCACCATGATAATCACGAAGCTTGTAGGTAGTGGGCTTGAATTTCTTGTTAACCTCATAGACAGTAAATATTTCTTCCGTCCAATTGGGAAGATATCCTTTCGCAAACACGCTTTTCACCTTGGAAATGCGAACTTTGTCACCAACCTGAATGTCATGTTTACCTTGTGATGGTTGCTTGCGTTTATCATTGATTTCACGGATTGTATCCACCATGTTTGGAGTTCTGTCGGCAGGTTTGTGACCAATCATACGATGAACAGAATGATTGTAAGCGTGTACAGTATCTTGTAATACATCCGTCCACTTTTGTGTTACTTTTGCAGTGAAATAGCGCCATAGACGAGTTTTCAGCGTACGATTAAAGCGTTCGACCACTGCAGCCTTGTATGCACTTTTCACACTACACAGCTCAATGTTGTGTTCGCGAAATAAAGCACGCACATGTCTGTTTTCAAACTCTTTTCCTTGATCAGTCTGAATACGTGTGGGAATGCGTCCTTCACTGAAAATATTTTGAAAAGCTTTGGCCACTTATTCACCACGTTTTGTCTTGAGTGGTTGAACCCAAGCATAATGGGAAAATAAGTCAATGACAGTTAGGAGAAAGCGATAGCCTTTATTCTTTTTAGCTAATGAAGAAACATCAACCAAATCTGCTTGCCATTGTTCATCAATATCATGAACGATATAAGAACGGGTAGGATAACGTTTTCGAGCTTGTGTGTGCAATGTATATGCAGGTTGAGCTTTTAACCATCTCTTCACTTGTTTCTGTGAATAACCACTTGCTTGTGACAACTTTTCCACTGAAGCATAACCTGCATGATGCTTTGGGTTATAGTAAATTGATTTCAGATGTTCATCCATCGTCTATTAAGAGGGATCGTTTGTTTTCCTCAAAGTATCAATCTTTTTCTCCGCTAGGGTTTGCGTTTGTGTTTGAGACCTGCTTTTGCTACTTTTTTGAGCCGTCTTGTATGAATCACTTTTATAACATGTGCTTGAGCAGTTCAATGACACATGAATGTTTGGCAACTCTGAACATGGGATGCAACATAGCTTCTTCATTAAAAGTCTGTGATAAAATCAAATGATGGATAGCGTGTTGAAGGTTTTGGTATACGCTTCGGCAATTTCTCGGGTGTTTTCAAAGTTTGCTTGATTCTCTTTTTAGGTCTCTCTACACTTTGCAACTTTCTCTTCCTAGGTGTAGAATCATTTTCCATTTCCTGTAAGATATCACGACCAAGAATTGCCTTTGGAACATTGAATTTCTTCATACTTTTTAAAAAGAACTCCCATCCTGTAGGTGTAAAGTGACGACGACGATCACGAACAGCATGATTAATTAAATCTTCCACTCTTGAGTCTCTAATGACTCCACCATCATCACCTACCACTTCACCTCGTTGTGTGATTTTCAAGTTGGGCTCGACACTTCGATATAAGCTCAGTGCGCGATTGCGATGGGGTTTGGGTGAACCAAACGAAAGATCATTGCGAATTTTTTCTTTCAATTGTTTCATTTCTTCTAAAGTAGAACTCTGCTTTATCAAACGATCATATGGATTTTTACTTTGTACAGCTTCTTGTTCATATTGCTGATTAAGTTGTAACATTTGATTTGCCCAACGTTGATGAGCACTCTGCATTGTAGTCAGATGTATATATTCTTCTTGTGGAATAGCAATCATCCCCGGTTGAACCAAGTAACCCTTACCAACCAATTCACGATGTAAGTTATGTTGATAAATTCCATAGCACCAAACAACGCGATTCGGTATGCAGTCAAAAATCTCATTACGACGCTCCAACAACTGCAGTGTTAAATGTGTCTTCCCACTATGAGAGGGTCCTACGATACACATAGTGCGATTGCAACGTAAACGGAAATCCATGTTGATTTTGATGAAAAGTCATACCATTTAACTTAGTATCTATCCATTAATAGCTTTATTCGCGAGAGCACCAGCTAATCCTCCCAAAGCAGGACCGGCAGCTGCCATGATGATAGGCGCTAAACGTGGTAAGAAGCCACCGCGCTGTGATAATAGTTTGCGTTTTGTAGGAATCGATGTTTTTGGATTGCTGAAGGTGCAAAGAACTTTACCATGCCTGGCAATTGCATTGGCCTTTTTGCTATTTAATGTCATATAACGCATTTTTCGTATTTCCGCGCACATTTTACGAATGAAGGCATCGTTTGCCAGCTTCATTGCCTCACATCGATGAGATGGTTTTAATTTTAATAAGCGATGAAGCGTGAGACAGAATTTTTTGTTTGCATTTGATTGACACTTTTGTCTGCGCGAACGGTGAGGTAAACGACGTCTAGTCATTTTTACAGGTGGATGTTAGAGTGTTCTTTGCTTAAACACGACAGCAGCGTCGAAACATCACCGTCGTAAACGCAATGAAATAGAGGAACACATTGAGTACAGCACTAGTAAACAGCAATGCACTGATAACAGCCACAGTACCAGTAGGATAGTCAGAAGCAGATACATGTGTGGGTAGCTGTAATGTATCATTCAGTGAGGTGCTTTAGTTCAATGGAAACAGTTCAGCTGTGTCGTTTGCTGACATGTTATGAGCCAGACATGAACAATCTGTTTGTACGACGATGCTTGTAAAAATTAATGCTTTTGCATCAATTGTGCTTAAGTGGAAAAGGCTTCCCATAAGCAACGTGTAGAATACATAACTCCAAGCAAGGTAATTAAAGAAGACCATGATGTAATAGTGATGAAAGTGTATTCGTAAACTGCTTTGGTTTAAAATTATAAGATGGCACATATTCAACATCTTCACAGTTTGCGTGAATGATGATAGCATTACTCAAACGATGTATCATCTCTCTACAATCACTAGATGATAATAGTTTTTCCAACACAAGAATCCACTGCCTTGTATAATCATGCTTTCTCTTTTCAATGAGACGGTGATACAGTGGTGTCATGGTCATAGATGACTGTTGTAAAATCGACTAAGATTTCATCAAAATCATTTATATACATTGACTGTTGAAATTATTTCTTGATCACAGATGGGACACAACATAGTTTCCAAAGGTACATAGCACGTAGAACACATAACAGCATGATAACATGGTAAAAGAGAAGGGACCGCTCCCTTTTAAAACATTCAATGCAGTTCCGTTCACATAATAATTTAAACGTCTCTTCTTCCAATTTCTTTCTGAAGTCACTTTTATTGGTAGAGCTACTTGGCAAATCAGTTGCAAATGCCACTTCTTTCTTTTTCACTCAAGATCGCTCCAATTTCATCCTCCTGTTTTCACTGTAACTACATTGCAGCATGGAAAAATCCTCTATCCATCTTGGATCCAAATGATGATTCATAGCATGCTCATCTAGATCCATTAGTCTTTCAACTAAAGCGCCAGATTTAATGTTTTCATTTACATTTGTGACACTTTCTATAGCCTTCAACGAATAACCAGGCTCTCTTGCTACAGACCATGAAGTTGGGAAACGAATGCAACTTTTCATCTTCAAATAATTTCAAATGATGATGAGTGTCAGGAATGGACACTCAGTTGAATATGCTTGATATGACTTGTACACCTTTGACAGTATTGATGACTCTGTGTAATCTAATACTTTACTTTCACAAACATGAGTTGTGGTAAGAACTATTTGACTACACTAACGCTTACATTTTATGACACTTGTGTTTCATAAAACGCCATGATCAAACTTTCTAGCTATACATCAACCTGTGTTGCAGTAAAACTTTTGTACAACATGATAAACTTTACTTTCATTTCATCAATTTTTCACCCATCGTCTGAGTTATACGGGCTTGGAACCGTCATGAAAGCAAATGACTTTCAGGCCTCATTATGGGTAGCCTCGTAAAGGCTCATGGATCATTCACGGAAAAAAGGCAATGAAGCATTGTGTATTTCTTCATGTTTTAAAGAAAGGATGCTCTTCACTCATATTTATGTTTAGGTCCAAACCATCTTCTCTCTTTTAGCATGTTGGATTGTTTTTGATGACTAACTATTGTTGCTTTCTTCACATAGTCAATCGTTTCTAGACAATCGGCAATCTTCCTTGGATCAGCTGTCTTGATTGCCATGGAGTAGTACCTTTCTGACAACTCCATGATTGTGTTCTTTTCTTCCTTTTGACGAATCATTAATTCAGCTTCTGTCTCACTCATGATGCAGGATCATTACACTGTGACAATGCTCAGTGAAAAGTGAATTTCTATAAAGTGCTACCTCCTTATATCTCGTCGTAGGAAACCTGAGTCCTGGATGGCGCACTTTGGGACTTGTGATGTGTTTCATTAACTTTCAGACTACATTATCCTTTCATAAACTTGTGTTTCATAAAACATCATAATACACTTTCTGACTAGACTTACGAATAAAACGTCGATGATCAAACTTTACTTTTTCAAACGTGTGTCACAGAAAAACTATTTGACTAAACTTTGCTTTTGCAAACCATGATGCACTTTCACAAGAGCTTGTTCACTAGCGAAGAGAGAAATCTGTAATGTGTTGCGTGTGGCGCAAGGGTGGCCTCCCGTTTCATTCCATTCATCATTTCGTCTCGGTGATAGAGACAAGCAGAACTTATGGTTCATTCTCGCATGTATGGCCAACTATCGGGAGACAAGTGCAATGGAGATTTTATGAGGTAACCTGTGGCAGATAGCTAAATGTCGCCCTGGCGGTCAGAGAACAACGTTGAGACGAAAGGCAACCACTTGGAAACATGACGCAGAGAGGTTTCACAAGGATTACCATTGCCAACGTCCCGTGCAGTACTCATCGCTACGGACTTCACCGCTTTCTCGAAAGAACGCCCACCAACAGGCCGTATGACACCGAAAATCTCCGTGACTTGCACCGTCCATGACTTGATAGCCAGACATGAAAACCGGTGGAGCTATTTACAAGAGGAAACATTCCAAGTCGTTGCTTTGATCAGCTTGATAGCAAGCCGTGATTTACAAGCGTTTTGCAATGGAGATATTTAAATGCCACCCATGACAAGATAGCTAAGACTCAACCGATTGGCGTTCAAAGTGCTACGTTGAGAACTGTGTCAAATGCCCAACATGAGTTGCCCCAGCGGTTTCGGTCTAAAATATGACACACTCCCTTGCCACACTTATCACTACGGCATCATCCGCCGTCCCGAAGGAACACCCTGTCAGTGGAATATTACAGAAAAACTCTCCGTGTCTTGCTCGCTTTCAGTGAAAAGCTGCTTGGTTCATATGTGGCTCAGACATCATTACAAATCCTTTAGTTGACTTCAGCAGGGTCGAAAACCCCAGAAAACCTCCAAAACTAGTGAATTTAAATTTTTCAACTTTTTAGCACTACTGATGAAATTTTATAAGTAGTCTATCACTGAGGACAGGTCAAGACCTATCGAACCTTTTTTGAATCAAGTCAAACGGACTTGTAGAAGCAAAGTTACAAGCCTTTAAAGTTTTGGAGTCTTTTATGGCCTGGAGACGAAGGCCATCTCTGACGCCTTAGCTGATATCAGCAATGAAATTTTCTGAGTCGGTTTCTTACAGAAACCCGGTTTTTCAGATTTCCAATGCTATCATCGGAGCTCCGGAGTTCACCTACCCCAACCCAGTCGGGAGGAGAACTGATTTCCACAAGCAGAGTTTCCACTTATATAGTTTGTGGCGATCAGCTGATGACGTAATCTCCATCATCCAAAAACTTTAAACCCGTCTATTTCCGGTTCTAGTGCTCCGATTGACTCCAAATTTTGATAGCCATGTTTTCTCGCTCTCCCCTTTCATTTAAGACATCCCTCGACCCTCCACAATGACCAGGAGCCGAGCTGAAAAAACTCTGTCGTTTTTTCAAAAAGCTCCAAAATCTTGGAAAATGCGCAAAAACTCGATTTTTAACAGGCTCTCATTTGGAAACGAAACCTTCCACAGATCTGAAAAGATAGGATCCTTTTAACATCCAATTTAACATTTCCAGGAAAAAATCTCATGTGGAGATCCAACTTTTCAACTTTTTCTTTCCGATTGACTTGAAACTCACCCTCTAGATGCAGAATGGCACGCTGATGCCAAATCTGGCCAAATCTCTGTTTTCCCGTCCGAGGCGTCGTTCACCCGCTAGAGCCGTTTTTGTAAAAATTCTAACTCTGTCGTCTTTTCGCCAATGTCCCAAATTTTCAATGGCATCTCACATCTAAACGAAGGCAGATAGGAACAAGCCGTTTCTTCCACTGAATTTGTCTCACTCTTAGCTTTCAAATGAGCTATTGCACGACTTTCTACGATCTCTAACACCAAAGTTGGAAGATCGCTGCCGAGGGGGGGAGGTCAGAACCTTTTCTCTCCGATTGAGCTGGAAAGAAGTTCCTAGACCCAAAATTGACCAAAACGTCCGAATTTGCACTCCGTTTTCCCATCCGAGACCTCCTTCATGTCGGAAAACGACTTTTCTCATCCCAAAACCACGAAAACCCGCCTTTTTCCAACTCTGCCGTTTTCAGAGATTCCACCCCTTGCCTCATCACTCCTGCCTTCCTTCCCAACCCAAAATTTCACGTAGATTCCGAATCTGAACTCCAATTTCCAATCCGAGACCTCCTTCATGCCGAAAAACGACTTTTCTCATCCCAAAACCACGAAAACCCGCCTTTTTCCAACTCTGCCGTTTTCAGAGATTCCACCCCTTTCCTCACTGGAAAACTTCTCCCTCCTTCCTTCCTTCCAGAGAGGGGGGAAGGGTAGGGAACTGTTTCCTCCTTTCGGACCCATTCCTCCCAACACATCCTAGGCCATCTCCCTCACCTTCATTCCAGAGGGGGGGTTGAGTCAGTATGATGACTCATCGCTGCACCGCACCGTGCTTCCGTCTGCAACGGGATGACTACTCAAGTTTGCACGTCGCAGACAAAACATTTCGTAACATCAGCACTCAGACATTAGTGATGAAATTGTTCATCTCAAAACTTTCATCGTTAGAAAAACGTTTATTACATCGGAACTTAGAATTGTCGACCGCTTAAGGCTTTTCTGTGGAGCGGGATATGCGCATATATATTGTTGTTGTATCAATGTTAGTATTACAGCAATGTTTGGTAATTGTTTTAATGATCTGTTTCCAATTTGCCTGTTTATTTGACTTCGAAAATATAGTTAACATCATTGTCAATTTTAACTCATTAGATTAGTTAACAAGTCATTGCGCGAATTACTGCTTATCAAAGCATGTTATCAAACTGTGAATAATTGCATTGAATGATATTAGATTGTAATAGGTAACTCTCGAATTGAATAATGCCTAATGGCATGAGTTGACCAAATGATTTCTGACGATCAAAGGTTCAATCAACCGATACAGAGACGCTAGTAGTAGTCCCAGCCCCGACCTGTCAGGTTTTAATAACCCGGCCACCGACCGGCACCGGCCAATTCCAACTCTGTCATCCACAAATGCATCTATGTAATTAATATGTGAATAATAGCCATATGCTTAAATCATGACTCATAATAAATTTACAAGCAATGCTGTCAGTTTACGCTATAAATAGTGAATGCCAAGATAAAATGGACAGATTATCAGGTCTTACAATTTATTTCTTTAGTGCAGATGTGCAGCTACAATATTTTTTTTGCTTAATTTATAACTGAGATTCCAGCAGACAATTTGAAATCTAAATATATCAAAAGACTCTATTTGAGTTGTTTTCAGTACAGCTTAACTACCTCAGTCTGATCAAACATGCTCTCAACATTGTAGCACTTTAAAATGTCGGCTTTCAATAAAAACGTCAACCAAAGCTCCCAATCAACATCGGCTGCTTCTCGATAAGGTATTCAGTGCATATTATTCTAGACATTGCCCTATAGTTTGTGCTCAACACATTTCCTATCAAAGTATGCTGATCATGAACCTTGATCTAATCGAAATCACTGACTAAATTGAACGCTACTGACAAACACAGCACGGTTAGTTACTTTGACCACATTGTCGTTACATTTTGTTAAGAACCAATATGAACTTACTTATACTAACCGAAATCGGGGTTTGTTTGACTACTAATTCACGCTTAGACTGGATTGAAGTTGCTTTTATCTCATTTGAAATTGCAAGGGTTTTCATTATGAGCCAGAAATATTCTTTTCAGTTCTTGCAAGAAGAAAGGCGCAAATATACACGTAGCTTGAATTTAGATGAGGATACTCGCTTCACCATTTTCATTCAACTTTCTCACAGAACTAGTTATTAGATTCAATAATTCTTCTAAAGAAGAATTCTAAGAAGGAAAAAACATGAAAGTATTTTATAAAAGTACAAAAAAACAGATTCTTCCTTTCTTAGATTAGTTATTTATCCTTTTTATATCACAATCAAAATATGATAAATATTCTTTAAATTTTCTATGTCAAATTTCTGTATTGAATCCCACAAATCTCCAATTTAAATTCTCATTGCTCAATTTCCATGCCCTACGAAGGCTATATACGAGGCTATATTCCATGGATAGATAGGTTAGTTTAAATATCCCAGTGACATTCACCACAATTTCCTTTTCTGTATTTCTTGATGAAGGAAATGTTGCGAATCTACAACTACACGATCTTGGAAAATTGCTCTTTTAATTATTGGAACAAAGCAGCTCGACCGCTGTCAAACAAAATAGCTGATTCATTCAATAACTCTTCCATAAAATAAAGGCATTAATTTTTCATTCATAAAACCTATGAATATTATCTCATATTGCAATTAACTCAAACCAGAGTTGGATGACCTAGTCCGGCCCGGTCCGGCCCGGCCCCCGGGATAGCAGCCTGAAGTCCACCGCAGCCCGGTCCTCGTCCTACGTCATTAGTCAAGGCCCGCACATTCAATTTCCACACCCGCAAACCCAACTAATTAGACGCATGAAGTGAAACATGCGTATATACCATTTCATGGTGTGAATTGCTTATGCTTTACGGCTATGTGTACTTTCTTGGTTATCAAAGACGGTGGTAAAGAATTTGCACTTGTTTTATTGAATAACCAATAATTATGAAAATTTGTTTTACTTAATAATAGATAGTAACAACGAACTGTACTTGTTTCTTTTAATCACATTCGATCATCTCCCATAATGTCACTGAGCGATTTAGCAGAAATACAAAACATCACGTGTTATGCAAATATGCATGCATTCATATTATTCGAATTACTTGTGCAGGATAATCCACTTGATCCGACAAACGTCTGGCTTTGTTGTGAGTTATTCCCCTGCATTTAAGACTGTAACTGAAGCAAAGCGGAACAATTTGATGTACGAGTACATTAATCACTGCGAATTGTATCGCGATTCAGTCACTCTTTATTTTTCACTTAAAAAATCAATATTCTTTGTATTTTTAGAATTATGGCAATACCTATTTCACCCCGCATCCAACTCTGACTCAAACATATCAATATCCTTGTCTTCATTTGACATTTCTGTGCATGTAACCAAAATTCGGTCATGTGCCACTTTTGGGTTTAGATGTTTAGATACTCTTCGAGCGGATCTAAGATTCTTGTGGAGCTGACTCTCGGGTACACCCAAAAGTGAAAAAAAACATATTAAACAATGAGTGTATCTACATGTAGAATCTACAAATCCTAGAAGGGAATGTTGCATCTACTATTTTGCAGCTGAAAGCTGATTGCATGCGTTTTTCCCCCACCAGTTCACAACGATTGAAAGAAGCTTTAAGAATTTTGGTAGTAGCAGCTGTTTCATTAATAAGTAAATTACGTCTGCGCATTTATTCAACACAAATCATAAACACAAATGAAATGACTTTCTTAAATTCTATTTAGGTTTACATATTCATCAGGTGTGCATATCATACAACTTCATACAAGAACTGTAGCAAATATCAAAAATTATTTGCCAAAATTAATGACATTGCTATGCAATAATAAGTTGGCTAATGTCCTTTTCCCGGTATGCAGGTGTTGAGGAGCTGGCTCTCCCTCTATTTTAGTTTTCTTCTGTAAATAGAATGGTGATTGCAGTTTCTGTATCTAAGATGATGAAGTCTGAGGCTTCAAGGACACTTTCTTTTGATTGGAGAGTCATCAACGATCGCATTTGTAAAAGAATTAAATTTCTCAGTAAGAAAATATATACGGTTGTAGTATGTATAATGGCATGTATAATGGTAAAATAATATGGTAAATAATTATGGTATGTAAATACGGTTATGTATGTCTTGCCTAATTTTTCGATCACAACAAAACTATTGCCTCGGAAACGATAAAGAATTTTCGTGTACTGTGGACAATGCGTATTGTAAAATGCATTTTGATGTTTCTTATGCCAATTATACAATATATATTAATTTCTTTACAGAATAAATGAGATGGTTAATATGTATACCAAAAAAGGAAAAACGAAATAGGTCCCCTAAATTTCGCAGTTATGTGAGGACTGCTCTTCGTCATCGCAGACGCTGTTATGCTGATGCCCGAAATAATCCAAATTTGTTTACGAAGACTCGGTTGAAGCTTGCGGAATTGAAACTTACTCAACAAATTGAAAGAGCAATTATTGAAAAGGAAAATAAAATATCATTTTCATACATATCTGATAAGAGATCTTTTTGGAAATACGTGAACAACAAATTAAAAACAAATGAACTTTCAAATACATTCAGTAATTTGAAAGGTGATACTTTCTACGAACTCGATGCAATCACCGAGGAATTCAATGAACATTTCAAATCATCATTTTCAAATGATCTAGTACCGATGTTTGGACAAGATTTAGAACCGCATGAATACTCTATGAAGACCCCCGGTTCTCTGAAGAAGTCATTCATAAAACTTTGGTTTCTCTTCCGAATTCATTGACTATCGATAGTGATGGTATTTCCTATATTATTCTAAAACGAGTTGCTAAGCACATTTCTCCACTGCTTTCTAGAATTTTTGCGTTTTCGCATTTCACCTCAACCATACCAGACGGATGGCGCACTGTGATTGTCACGCCTATACATAAATCGGGATCAAAAAATCTTATAGAGAATTATAGACCTGTATGTGTTTCTAGTACGATTCTTCGTGTGATGTAGCGAATACTGAGGCTCACTATTCTTGACTTTTGCCAATGTAATAATATCATAAAACCCTCTCAGCATGGATTTTTGCCTTATAAGTCTGTTGAATCAGCTGGATTGTGTTTCTTTGATAACCTAACTAGAAACATAGATCAAAACTTCAATGCTGACGTTGTATTTTAGGATTACAGCACGGCTTTTGAGAGTGTGCCCCATACTCGCCTCATCTCTAAGCTATCTTGGTATGGATTTGATGATATCTTGGTAACATGGATAAAGGACTATTTTACAAACCGTTCACAAAAAGTGGCCTTTAAAGGACATTTTTCATCTCGGGCTAGTATTCACAGTGGCGTTTTACAAGGCTCTGTTTTGGGTCCGATATTATTTTCTTTTTCATGCAAAAGACTTGATATGTGGTAACATCCTTTTCTTTTCTTTCATGAATTATGTGATCTCACGACAAATCATGCTAGTAGTACATGCTCTTCCATCTATGTCATTTCATGTCTGTGCCCTCCATTTTGGGCTATGTATTTGATTTCAAATACAAATATTGTTATTATTATTATTATTATTATTTTAGTACACGACCCATGCACAACATTAGGTCGGGAAGATACTACTATGGCCTCGGAGTCCTACCAGGACTCAGGGAGGTCAAGTATGCGCCTGAGGATGTGGGCACTTCCGAGAAGCGCTGCCTTAAGCAAGTCGGGTACATAGTGGTATCCAGGGATTTGTGCGAGATATCCCCGCAGCTGTGTTGTATGTGCACCAAGGGCTCCCACGACGATTGGCATGACCTTTACTTTAATGTTCCACAATTTCTGTATTTCCATCTTTAGATCTTGGTATTTTTCAATCTTCTCGCGTTCCTTTTTACTTATATTGCGATCGTCTGGCACTGCTATATCGATTATAATTCCTGTTTTCTTGACCTTGTCGACGAGTAGTATGTCAGGTCTTCTTACTGTTATTAGTCTATCAGTTCGAATCTCAAAGTTCCACAGTATTTTTATCACATCATTGTCCTCCACTGATCTCGGCTCATGCCTCCATGGTTGCTTGCTGACTTGAATGCTGTATTGTTCGCATATACTTCTGTGTATCAATTTTGCAACTTCGTTGTGGCGTCTTAGATACTCAGTTGCGGCCAATTTCGAACACGAAGTCAAGATGTGTGTCACCGTTTCATCCGCTGAATTGCACATTCTGCACTTAGGGTCTGATGATGATTTTATGATGTATGTTGCATGAGCCTTGGTGTTGAGGGCTTGGTCTTGTGCTGCTGTTATGAGTGCCTCAGTTTCGATTTTCAACTTCACTGATTTCATCCATTCATAGCATGCCGTTGTTGTTGTAACCTCTTTCATCTGTCTTTTGTATTGTCCATGAAGAGCCTTATTGACCCATCTTAAGAGCCTGTCTTCGCTTGTCTTCTTCCTCCAATCCGCGGTAGTTTCCGACTTCGGCTTATAGAGACCGCCGCTCTTCACCACCGCCAGCAGTGGATCGTTGCTATGGGTAATGTAGTCTCTAAGGCTTCTGTCTTCTCCTTCTATAACCTCAGTGACATCTTTCAAACCCCTTCCTCCCCGAGCCCGCGGAAGGTAGAGGCGATCGACGTCTGCTCGCGGATGGAGGCCACCGTACATATTCATTAATTTTCGTGTTTTTCTATTTAGTTCTTCTAGTTCTTGTTTGGTCCACTTGATTATTCCTCCCGTGTAGCTGATGACCGGTATTGCGTACATGTTAATGGCTTGTATCTTATTGATTGCATTCAACTTTGACTTTAGTATCTTTCTTAGTCTCTTTTTGTATTCTGTACCAGCTTTCTTCTTAGCTTTGTCATCCATGTTGGTCCGATACTGTGGTATGCCCAGATACTTGTATCCTTCGTTACTAATATCTGGTATGCATACTCCGTCAATTTCGACACCATTGCTGCGAGCTACTTTTCCCCGGTGGATGACAATGCGGGCACATTTATCGACTCCAAATTTCATTTTGATGTCGTTGGAGAATATATTCACGGTATTTATAAGACAGTTTATATCACTTTCTGTTCTACCGTAGAGTTTCAAGTCATCCATATATAGCAGGTGATTGATGCTTTGTCCGCCTTTTAGCACGTATGCCTGTTTGGTTTTGTGTAGTATCTCACTCAGACGATTCATAGCCATACAGAATAGTAATGGGTAGAGCGAATCACCTTGAAAGATCCCTCTTCTGACTGTCACATCGCCTATTGTGTCCTTCATATGTGTCAATGTCGTCTGCCAATATCCCATTGATTTCTTTACTAGCGCTTGTATAGCTCCGTCAATCTTATACATCTTCATACACTTAAGGATCCATGTGTGGGGTATTGAATCGAAAGCCTTGCGATAGTCAATCCACGCCATTGACAAGTTCGTGTTACGTTTCTTATTGTCAGATGTTATTGTCTTGTCGATGGCGAGCTGGTCTTTTGTTCCTCTGCATTTTGAACGTGCTCCTTTTTGTTCTCGATTCATGATGTTATTTGCTGTTATGTGGCCGTTTATCTTGTTGGCCAACACTCCGGATAAGAGTTTCCACATTGTTGGGAGACACGTAATAGGCCTGAAGTTATCTGGTGATGATGGCTTGTTATTGTCTTTTTGAATTAACAATGTGCGACCTTTGACTAGCCATTCAGGAAGCGTGTGGGGCTGTCGCAACAATTGGTTGAAGCATCGCACGAGTCTTGGATGCAACTTCGTCAATTTCTTGATCCAGAATATCTGCACATTGTCTGGACCAGGTGCTTTCCAATTGGACATGTTAGAAAGCTTGTTCTTTATATCTTCCTCCGTAATCACTGTATCATTTTGGTCTTCTATTGTTTGGCATTTTTGCTTAATTTCATGTAGCCATTGGGCATCAGTATTGTGTTGTGCATCTACTTCCCAAATGCCTCGCCAGTAGTGCAGAAGTTGCTCTTTATCTTCAATTTGAGATTCCTCGGGCATTTGATCGCCACTGAATTGTCTATATACTTTGCGTGGATTTGCTCTGAATGCTTTATTGATTCTATATTGTTCATTTCTATCCTCGTATCTTTTAAGTCGGTGACTGACAGCTATTAGTCTTTGTTTAGCGTCTTCCAGAACTTCTTGAATACATCTTGATTGCATATGGTATTTCCGAACCATATATGCCGGGATTCTTCCGTTATTGTCCTTTGCAGCCTTTAGTCTATTTACTTCAGCTCTAAGTGTTTTGATGGTATTCTGCAATCTGCGTTTCCATGGTGGCGTACTTCCTTGACTTTTATGTACTTTTGATGTGCAGGTTTCATCAATTAACTTGGCACATGCGTATATCAATGTATTCACTTCAGAGATGCTTTCGCTTGGTGCATGATCTACTACAGTATTGACTGTCTCAATCAGTTGTCGCGTCGCTTCATCATTTCTTATCTTCCGAATCGTTACTCTTTCAGTATTGTTTGCATACGCTTCCATATACTGGATAATCCTGCTCTTTATTTCTTGTTGTTCATCAGTAAGCAACTGACTGAGTGCATATAATTGGTCTTGATGTAATGGCTCTTGTGATGGTGGACTTGGCAGGCTATTGTTGTCATTCACGGGTAGTACACTGTTGTTGTCATTGGATTCATTTGTGGCAGCCACAGAATTAGACAGGTCGTCTCTTCTTCCGTTTGACTAGAAGGGAAGCATTGGAACGTGCAACGTTATTGAAATGGCACAATCTCCTGACTAAATACCATAGCAATCGAACAATGAGCAGCCAGTTCAGCATTAAACACGCCAAATTGTGCAAAGTTTCTGTGACTGTTATCAACCGGATCACACAGCAAAGAGACACAGTCGATGTCAAGTTCTACAGAGAAGTTTGTGAACGTTTTTTCATGCGCCTGCTAACTTTTTTAAAAATGATCGGAGGTCCCAACATTATCGAGAAAACTTTTGCGCAATGATCTGAATTCTTCGAATCTGAAGGAGTCGTGGCGATCGGAGCATTTTGAAGGAATTTAGAACAATCCGCAAGCGACGCACGACTATTTTTCCTATCTCTGCAAGGTATTAAAAATTTCTTTTTGCCCACTTATTAAGTTCCTGCATGTGCCATTTGTTTGAATCAGTTTGCACTTCTAGCAAAGTGACACAGATAAACAATCTAATTCTGTGGTGGCAGCTCTCCGTACATGACAGAGTCTTCGATATCTTGTATTTCAGCACTTGTCAATAGCGAATTCTTAACAATGGATCGCTTTTGGTTCATTAGTCCTTGTTCTGTGATCGTCGATAATGGCTGCACATTCTTCCATATGTCATACATTCGTCGTCTGAACCCTCTTTCATCCGGCTGGCTCTTGTAATAGCACTCCATGACTTTGTCATTATCGGTGCGTGACCACTTCCGTCTTTGGCGTTGATGTTGCTGATTCGTTCCAGTAGCCCTTCTGCTTGAACATCCTGGTCCCCCAATATCCAACGCAGGCCTTGGTAACCCGGGCGACGCCTGTTCCGGTATGGAATCGTCGTTATTAATATGCTCCATATGTCTATGGGTGTTGGGCGAGGACGAGATTATGGAGGAAACCACTTTTCCCTCCCGAGTATGCACTTATGTGATTCGAGCGTCTGCAGTCTGGTTAATAATCAGCCAATGTCTGATCCACTTGCGACCTCCAAGTAGCTGGATTACAGGTGCTTGCCAAACACCCGGTCGAAAGTATTATTAATAAGGTTGACTGCGCAAGGAGTCGAACCTGGGCCATCCAGACCACAGGCAGACACTTAAACCACTGTGCCACTCGCTCGCCATTATTATCATTATTATTATTATATGTCTACAATAAATAGGCTGTTCTGACCCTGTTAACACCTCTAGCACAAGATACTAGGGGTATCGACATATTGCTTGCAAGTTTAAAATCACAACAAACCATATCTTAAAGACTGTTTTTCAAGAAACATTTTTTAAAAATTCTTAATTCATTTACAAGTAACACTTTTTCTCCTTTCAGAATTTAACCCTGCAATACATCCGCGTCACTTCGCGCTAATGTTTCTGGCAGACCTCTTTATTTCAATCAATTCATTTAATATATTTAATTAATTTGATAAATTGATTTTATTTCGATCATTTTATTGCAACATTTTCATTTTATGAAGTCAGTTAGTAGTCGCTGTATTCAATACACGTTGCTTCAATGAAATTAGCATTACAATTCGACTTTAAGTTACAATGGTTTTATTCATTTCCAAATTATGATATTCGAAGAACAGAGAATCATTTACATCAGATTGTTTGGTTTTTCAAGCTTTCAATGCTACTAAATATTGCTCAAACTGACACATACTGACATTTTGTTGACATTTCAATTCCCAAAGAGAGTATAAATTTGCATATCAACGATAGAAATTTCAATGAAAATTATTTCTCGTTCATCAAACTACTATTCCATCAGCTAACTATTGTAGACAGCATGGCAGATTTTCTTATTAGATACTGTTCAAGCCATTCGAAACAGAAATGTAGTCACTTCTGCGCGTAAAATTGGAGACAAAAATTGTAAAATTCATACTCATTGATTTCATCAGTCATTTTAGGTTGAGGATGCATGATGTTATGGTAATATTGATCATTATATCAACGTGGGAATACTTCTTAACGTATTAACTCATTTTCTACTGATGGGGAGACTAGCGAGCAGACTATTCACTCACTACTCACTAGTCATTATTTTATCTAGTAAAACTGAAGTTCATTATTTGGATACTACATGTAATGATGAGGAATGACGCATCATGATGAGGATGAGAAATGATGGTTTCATCAATGCAGTGGAGCTTGTTTATAGGACTTGACAAATTTAAAAATGCGCGATTTCGATTTTATGAAACCATCTATTTTTCGTGATTTTGGAATGTCTCGGAAGTTGGTTAAATTTATATTTGTTTCGTATAACTGTCAGATTATTTAACTATGCACATGGATTGCTTATATGATGCATTTAAATTATGAAAGTCAATGATTCGTTAAATTCCTTCCATTTCGTCTGCAAAATAAATCTGTTGTGAATGAGTGGAATTCTACCCATTGGTAGAAACCACTACCAAAAAATTTCATAATTCAGTATCTAAACAAACATATTTTTAGGAAGGCAACGATCGTCCGCTTAAAGTCTTCAATAATTTGACGAGTCAAATCAGTTTTATGCATGCTGAAGATTATATGAAATTACGCACTGCATTTTATAGTCCTACAAAGTTATTTCTAGGGCTCGAACCTTCCGTTCGGCGTCTAAATCATGACTGCTATCGTCTGAACCACTGTACTTGGCGCATGTGAAACACTGCAAGTCAGAAATCTATATGCTGCCGAGATAAAAGATGGAAAGTTACAAGTATATTTCCTTTTCATCTGTTTCCACATTTTTTCATTTTTCAATATCATGGCAAATGTGAGATAAGATCAAGAGAGTCCTACATGCGATCAAAAGCAATAGGTCTATGATTCGGTTATAAAGTGTGGTACAAACATCATGTATGCGAGGGAAAACAACAGTATATACTCAGAACGAAGCTATGTAAAATTGGAAATAAATTGGTTTGGCACATTGCAAACGACTTGAAAGACAGCCGGCTAAGAAGATGTATTTTATTAATGATTTTTCAATTCTCTTCGCTTGCAAATAGCTCTTGCAGAAAAGGATATCAAATGCATCTACACTATTCTCCAGAATTGAATAATTAAGTGTCCACTCGATGACGAGAAAACTTTCTCCAAATCTGAGAAGCGAGAAACGTTGGTGAGAAAGAGTAACGACTTTTCAGTTGTCCAATGACATTGTGGCGTACGTGGCCTTAAACTATTGTTCTGTTGAACCAAGTAGACAAGTGTGAAGGTGGTGCACAAAGCAAAAGACATTCCTCTCTGCAAACAGCCATTTTGCATTGATGGAGCGAAAAATGGGATGTACTGATCTCATCAATCAAAACATCTGCTGCTATAGGATCAATTTGAGATCAAAAAGTGGTGGCATCTCATTGTTTTTATGGTGTCAAGATGTTTGCTTGCAAAGTGCATGAGCACTATACAAAACGAAGTGCGACAACAATTCAGATTTATTGGCATTTCGAAGAATTATCGCTCAGACGTATCTCACTGTTTAGATACCTTCCCGAAACATTCTCAACAGCATTCTCAACAGTTGTCAAATGACATCAGATGACCGTCACTTGATAAGAATCGATTCTCATCACCTTCGATGCAGAAGGGTGAAAGTAAGACTGAATAGCATGCATATGCGATGCATTGTTACGCGATATGTGTTTTTGAGACTTCAATATGGACAAATAAAGTTATAAACAATAGCTGATAGCCTGAGACCTTATCTCCGATTTTCCTCATTTTATCATGCTTTTATATTGATGGGTAGCATACAACCCATGTGAGAAATGCTCAATGATAATAACTTTTTTAAACAAAACTAGTCCTAATGTCTTTCTAATAACTTATAACATGAAATTAAAAGTTTCAAGAATTTTCATGCAGCAATTTAACTTCAGTAGAAAATGGGTTAGCACTTATGATTGGAAATGAAGGATATTTATAGGATAATTTCTAAAAGAATATCATGAATGCCAGCATCGAATTATTTATGTATTGTAATCGTTCTATTTTTCCTTGGATTCATAAGGTACAAACATGCATACAATTCCGGAAGACGGCATGACAAAAATTAATTTGAGCCTTGGATTGGCTGCAATATACACGTAGATAAGTGGTCGCATGGACGCCGTGGTTATTGATTAGTGGCTAAAATCATCAATGAAATTATTATGATCCATATGCATGGATATTTCATATTCAAATAGAATTTATTTAAATTTCCGATGCACTTTTCGCTATGGTACAACTGATGATCATGATATGATTCACAGACAGTATCTTGTACTCATACTGAAAGTCGAGGCGGTTCGTCGATAGTCGTCATACAACATGTGTACAAAGTGTGGGAGGTAAATTTCAGATCTATAGCTTTAAGATGACCACGACAAAAATGCGTCACGGGGACTACTCCCCTTATATTGATGGGCTTGTAATAGGTAGCCAAGATTTGATCGAAAATACACCATTTTTTGTATGGCCATGACATCTCTTATGTCTCTAATTTCTAGATTATGAGTAATGAGTGTGAAAATGTTTTGAAGGCAAGAACGTGGATACTTTCCTTACGAAAAAACGTAGCTGCGATGAATCGAAACAGTGAGCAGTTTGAAGTGCCTCCGAGAGTATAAAATTCGACTACTCGTTCGTTCAACTGCTCATTCATTAATTAAGGCCATTCGTTCGTTCATTGTTCATCGATGATATTCTTAAGAAAATCACGGTCGTTCGTTCACTATGAAAATGTAGCAACAGCATATCAAGGACATAAAAAAATGAATTTCTTTTTTACTACTCTATGATTACTGTTTATTGATGAATCGACTGATTATTTGTTTATTATTGTGAATTAAATATTACTGAAAAAATTCTTGCTACTTTGTCTATAAAAGTACATATTAATAGAAGAATTAATTTTCTATATTGTTGTCAATTATGCATTAAGATTTATTTGAGAAAACTACAAAATTAATTAGTACATAAATTTAAACAACATGCATGCACAAAATTCAAGGATGCTGGATGCAGGTTGTTTCCAAGAGCAAGCGAAGTTTCCTTGTTACATGCGCAGTTGCACCACGATAGAAATGATATAGGCTGAATGGAAAAGTCCGCTTACAAGTCCTGCTACTTCTTTGTCTTCCTTGATTCATTCAACCTCAGTCATCAAACCTTTCACAGAAATAGTTCGCGAATTAATTTTTCATGCTCACTATTCAATTATACTAAATATTTGGAATGCAATATTCTAAACCTCGTATTCATATAAATGCGACACTGCAACAACGGACAGGAACATTGAAAACAGTGTTACGTCGTGGACAGACGTGGTGCGTAAATGGTGGCGGCTTACAGTGGTTGACAATGGGAAAGCACCGGCTCATTGTCAATCCATGTACGGACATTATGCATGTCATTTCCCTTTAGATACAGAATCAGTTCGGTAAGATAACTTACAGCGTATCGACTGACGACAAGAATTTACAGCTGAGGAAGGTTTCAGCTATTTTATTCTTCTCTAGACGTCAGCATTGACTTCGATCGGTGCCTGACCGTGCAGTTGAAGTGACTATCAACAAACAGTCATTCCCCATTCTAGTCACATTAGTTTAAACGAAGCTGGAAGTCAGATTTTTCTACATATATTTTTTTGCCTGAAATCTTACCATTTGCATGTGCGAATACAAAACACTTAACTCCCAAAAAATGAAGCATTCATAAACATCGACAAACATGCTGATCTAAGTACGTGCTCCATCTGGAGATTTCCTTCATAGTGTTCGACTCTAATATCATCAATTTACGCTTCAGAGAGGCCTACTATCAAGACCTACTCTGATGACTGTGAGCTAAAGACATCGATATTTTGATACTAACTTCAACTTTCATTTTTGCTATACTATCTTTTTTACTGTGAACAGTTTAACAGCTTAACCATCAG
Source organism: Prostheceraeus crozeri (assembly GCA_907163375.1). Taxonomy (NCBI): domain Eukaryota; kingdom Metazoa; phylum Platyhelminthes; order Polycladida; family Euryleptidae; genus Prostheceraeus; species Prostheceraeus crozeri. Next base: position 169,135 of record CAJQUW010008653.1, read on the forward strand.
CCAGCGTTTGACACTTTTTAGTTCATAGAAATGGAGAGTGATTGGAGAAGAATGAGAATAAAGGAGGGAATTCACATCCTCAGCCATAACACGTTTAATAGGGACTCGAGCTTCTCTATTGAACGCTGCTGGTGGAGATCTCTTTCATTGACTGTTTTGCTCTCTATGTAGTTTGACTTCTTATCTCTAAGTTATTTTAAAGCATATCAGATGTTACTTGTTACGCTTTAATCAGTATTATGATTCCATGTTTCAATTCTCAGGGTTAGTGTATTATAATGTAGAATGTCACTGTCACGTGCAAGGTGTCAGTATTGTTGTGAATTTTAGTGAATTGCAGTCCAATGGGTTTCATGCTGTTAAGTTTCATCACTCTTTACTTGTACTTGCCTGAGGACGGGTGAAGTTATCATCCGAAAGCTCGCCAATAAATTAAGAACGAGAACAAGTCTTTTGAAAAAATTATTTACAGTCAACTTCTCTTTCTCTTTTGTTCACTCAAAACCAAGATGTTGCGGCAAATTGGGTTGTGCCCACCTCGTCAGTATGTGGCGGATCCACATGCATGCATCTGATGAACACACTGAAGTTTAATGCGTTTGCAAATATAAACATACCAAAACTACTGAAATAAATTTTCATTGATCGAATTTATCATAATATTTTATCCAAAGTGCTCACTTTTTGATTTCAATGTCGTTCGTTCGTTCGAATGCATCGCCACTTTAACGATTTCCGCTCGCTAACCGAGGTCACCACGATTACCTATGACCACAGTTATAACTGTGCATCACCAATACTGAATCATCTAAATGAATGCTCTAAAGACTGATGCGACAGTGTCAAAATGTCATTGCATGTTAATTGCGTTGAGTTTGAATTTTTTTACTGTAAACACATTCTACTATTGTCTCGAATACCGTGTTCTTATGAGCAAAATTGAAGGAGATGCAAAATCAAAAACCAAGTGAAAACTTTCCTATGAAGAATGTTAGCCTCAAAAATGTCAGCCTTATGCATTAGATTATCGTTTATATTGACATGTTTCAGATCCATGTTTGCCTATTTCAAATGGTTAAAGAATCTGTTATTTCATATTTTCAGTTCAAAGTTGTCATGGAAGTGCTGCATACCATGCTAGATCGCATTGAAGAAGGAAGAACTAATCAAATGCGCACAGAAAATGTGAACTTAGCAAGTGGCAGGTAAAACATCACATACGGATTGCTTATACTGCATACCAAGATGAGGACAAATACAAAATAGTCAAATATCTTTAATGGATATTATAGATATCAATCAATGCATGTCAATCATTATTTACTTCAATGTTTTCATGTATATATTATTTGTCTTTTATTATTCTATCTACATATCGATGTATTTAATTTTCACGTGAAATGATTCAGTTTTAATACATCATCATCATCATCACCCCATTCTGTTCCACTGTTGGACAAAGACCTCAGTATGCTTCCTCCATTCTTTTTGATCTTGATCTTGTCTCTTCCATGTTGACTGTTAACAAAACCTGTCGATGTAGTCTCTCCATCTCGTTGCTGGCCTGTCTCTGCTTCTTTTTCCATAACGTGGGGTCCAGTCTGTCAATCTGATAGTCCCTCCATCTTCGTCTTATTGCATTCTTGCGACATGTCTCGCCCATCTCCATTTGGCTTTCTTTGCTTTTACCACCACGTCCTTGATTCTTGTCTGCGCTCCTATCCATTCATCAGTCTTCTTGTCCCACTTACTCTTTCCGATCATACTTCGTTCCATCTTTCTTTGTGGTGTTTTAAGCTTGTTCTCCATGAACAGGGTTAGTGTCAATATTTCTAATCCATAGTTGATAGCTGGCAAAACGCAACTTTTGTACACTTTTCTTTTCAAGCACATTGACATGTTACTCTTGAATACATCCCTATGTTTCGCAAATACTGCCCATCCCACGTTGATTCTTCTTTGTATTTCTTTTCGTTGAGTTTTGTCTAGAAGGCTGAATGTTTGGTCCAGGTGCACGTATTTGTCCACTGCTTCGATTGTTTGGTTGCACAAATTTATCTGTCTTGGATTTGTCAAAGGTACAAACATAACTTTGGTTTTTCTTGTGTTCAGCTTCAGTCTACAATTGAGACTCCTGTCCGTTAACTCTGTCAATATTTCCTGTAATTCGTTGTCGTCTGCAAAACCTAGATGTGCAAAGTTTTCTCCTTCAGTGTTTATACCTTTATTTTGACAGTTAAGCTTGTTCATAATGTGTTCTAGTGTTGCCGTGAAGAGTTTCGGTGACATTGTGTCTCCTTGTCTGACTCCTTTCTTTATATTTATTTTTCTTGTTTTCATGTGGAGCTTTACTGTCACGGTGTTGTCAGAGTAGATGTCTTTGATGACTTCAACATAACTAATCATCGTCTATGCCTTGCTCTTTCAGTGATTCTAGTATAGATTAAGTTTCAACTGAATCAAACGCTTTCTCATAGTCCACGAATGCCATGCACAGAGGAATGTTAAATTCGTGGCATTTCTTCTTTACCTGGTTCATGGTGTGCATATGATCTGCAGTTGAATAATGTTCCCGAAAACCTGCTTGCTCTCTAGGTTGTTTTTCATCCAGGTTCTTTTCGATTCTTTTGCTCAGTACATAAGGCTTGTACAGGTTTGAAAGTATGCATATAGGTCTGTAGTTGCTGATATCTTTTTTGTCACCTTTCTTGAACAAGACAGTCATGTTGGCATTTTCCATACTCTAGGTATTTTCTTCATTCGTAGACATTTCGTGAATATTTTTGGTCAATTTTCTGTTCAGTGCCTCTCCGCCAGCTTTCAGTGCTTCTGTATTTACATTGTCATCTCCTGCAGTTTTTCCGTTCTTCATCTTTTTGAGTGCTGCTTCGACCTCCCAGTCTGTTGTGTCTTGCAGGTCAGATCCAGACGCTTCCATACTGATTAGTTTGTTGTTGTTGTGTAATTCCCCATAGAACTATTCACTTCTCTCTAGGAGTTTTTCTTGTTTCGTTATCACGTTGCCTATTTATCCAGTAAGGTTGTCAAGCGTTCTTCTCCTAGCTGGGCATCCTTTTTTGCTTTTCCCATATTTTATGACTTTGTCAACGGTTTTGATGTCATGTCTCCTTATGTCTTCTCGAGCTTTTTTCTTTATGGTTTTATCTAGTTCTACATACTCAATATTATTTCTGATATCTCCAAGTTTCTTCTTTATTTCTCTTCTTTTCCGCATCAGGCTTTTGGTGGGTGGACTGAGTTTTTATTTGCTGCGCTGCGCTGCGTGTCTAATGTTGGTGCAAATTTTGACCGCACATTCTTGTGTAGTACTTGTTATTCTTGAGTTTCTTGCATCTACTGTTCCTTCTTCACTGAGTGCGTCGAACTTTATACGCAACAGCATTTGAAATTCCTTTGAATCAGTTTCAATACAATACCTACTATTTCTATGTTCTGGAAATGCAATCGAGTTTTCTCCCATTGCAAATGGAACGCGTGGAAAAGGATGAAATTTCTGTAGAGATCGATCCTCATTCAAGATCTTTCAATCGCTGCACCCAATTATCACCAAGACGCGTGCGACGATTAAAAGATCTTGAATGAAATTTTACAGAAAGTTCATCTTTTCCCACGTATACTGAAAGAAAACGATTATAGCTTGTCATTTCATGAAATTCTTTCTCAGTTGATTTAAAAGTTAATAACGATAAACAAATATAGAGACAGACATAATATTATCGGTAACCTCTGCAATGATATAAAGATGGATAGTGTTATAAACATAGAAGTGGATAATAGTACACTAGAATGGAAGTTTGATATCTTGCCTATGTGCAATGATGGCACATGGAAAAATCTATGGTTGTAGATCTGCTTCGATCTAAAACATCGCATCATAGTCAAACTATTTGCCAAGTTGGCTGTGGAAGTTGTTGACAGCAAATTGCAGGATTTTCATGAAGAGAGCTTTAAGTGAGATGGCAGCATTGTTTCATGTGAATTAGCCTACTATTCCATGGATTAATATACTGTGTCTATTTGTAGCAGTTATTGACAACTATTTTCCAATTTTTCAATACTGGAATGCGAATCAAAAATTGTTTCAGAGTCATAATCGAAAGTGGTCGATGTACTGGTTGTAAGAGTATCTCAAGAGTTAAAAGATAAAATTCTAATTATTGGATAATTTCTCCTTCTAGCGGTTAGGAAACCTAGCGCCTTCTGGAATAAACACATTGAAAGCTTCTTTACCGACAGTCATTTCTCAGATAAATGAAATGTCGCTGGATCCTTTCAATTAATCACTAAATGACTTATGTGATATAGTGTGATGATATTTTGGAAACTCATATTAGAAAGCATACAAAGGTTTTGAGAATTGTTCAAATATATTGAACAGTGGAACCCTTTTAAGTAAAATGAATACTCTGAGATTTCTTGGCCTCTGATTTCAAGCTGGAGCAATGCATGCTCTGTAAATCGACATGACAAGTTGCGTATGTGTCTGATTATACTCTTCATTGATTATAGGAGCGATATTTCAAAATGATGAACGTACAGAACGTTTTACGGGATTTCCTTCTTTGTCATCCTGTCGCTGCTGTACTTTGTAAATTCACTATTGCTTTTGTGTACATGATCTTTTGACTAGGGGCAACAATCCAGATCACAAATTGACTTGATAATTAAAAATGCCAACCCGATAAAAAGAAAGCCAGCTCGTAGAATTTGCTTTTTGCCCCAACTAAGTTCCCCCGGAGTGTGCCATAATTTTCATGCAATTTCCATTCTAGGACTTTCTATGGTATTATTAATTTCTATGGTTATAAATAACAAAGTTGACATACAGAGCGTTTGACTATCTGGATGCATCTTATCACTTGATGTATTAAAGCTATAAAATATTTGCGAATATCATCAAATTTCTGATTTCTTAGGTTAACGACAGTGTTGCTGACACTCATGTGATGATGAACTGACGATTACAGTTTTCGTGAATTATACATGCCACATGCAATATATGGACATTCTATATAGAAGCATAGAAATAAGAATGTTGTTCTCTAAAGAAAGTTAGAGTATGATTTTTCATATGATTGGCAACGATATCTCATGACGACTAACTAAACATGTCCTCAGTTGGTCCTCAGGAAATTTATAGGTTTTTCGTCTATCCTGCCGCAACTTATCACATGAAATATTATCACATAGATATTTCTACACATGCAGCCAGTCACAGTCATCCAGCAATCTATGACTCGACACTTAATATAATCAACACGCGCATGAACTCAGAGAATTCAACACAATGTCCAACAAATCATTAAAGTCAATTAATTTGCATCTTATACGTTCAGTGTGGCCCACAGAGTCCGATAAAGTTTTGATATCATCAAATGTGGTGCTGCGACTTTGATTCACTTATAAAATTTGTTACTGGAATGTTCGGATTGGAAAATAAGTAATAACGATAGATAATAAGTAAAAGATGATTCATTGTTCATGCAGAGCTTAGCTGTTCACATACAGTGGGGATTTAATAGAAAGGTAGCTCCCATCAAAAAAGTTGATGATCTTTAAGACAATTTTTTCTGCTCTTGTCATACCATCAAGAACACCCTCGACGTAGCGGCTAAAGATCTGCGATTAGATCTGTATTGATTTGAAATTTTTTCACTACTGTTGGTGATTACTTTTTAGTTACTTCGTATCCTAAGATTGTAAAATCAGAATAACACATTAAGCATGTTCAACGAACTGATACGTGAATTATTTGCGAACAATCAAAATATATCAGATTTCACTGAAGTAAATAAAAATTAGATAATTAGATCAAAATAATTGGATTTCACTAAAATATTCTAACTTTTTCGCGCGCTCTCTTTTTTACTAATGACCCACCATGAAAACTTCTAACTTATCTTGTTCAGTAACTGTGTTCTAATCTTGCTATTAGTGAAATAAATTCTTCCTTAGATTTCTACAGACAGTAATCAGGCCCACATTGCCCTAATCATGATAAAGTACATACCATGTAATTTGATGTCACGATGACAACTAAAACTGACTAAAACTTTGTGTACAATGCATTGTCATCACTAAAATGTGGCAGTCTTAATGATTTTATGATTAAAAGCAATCTGAATGCAGTTATGAATAGTATAGGTCTACATAGAAACCAGTCCGGCAGAGGAATAAGTAATTACATTGTAACATCTTTTTCGGCTGCTTCAAAATGCAAATCCATTCTTTGGTGAATGTTTTGATTGCTACTGTATCAGGAAATATTTTTGCCTATCTGATAGCCACTTTTATGTCAAATTTCTCACATACTACATTACACATTAGGCCCTACTCAGGTGGTCTGAACTGTTAAGAATGAAAACTAACACTTCAGCGATGTATCTTTCACTTCATTACGAAAGGAGATGAATATAAACATAGATAATATTTTATGCAGCCTGATTGATGAACTGGTCTTACTTCCATAAGGAATCTAATAAGCTTGAAATAAGATATAGCAGGACATTAATTTTCTCAGTCCTAATTAGCCTACTTGTAGGAGGCGATTGAGTTCTTATCTATAAATCATATTTCGTATATTGTTAATATTATTCGCCCATTATCTTACAGTATCACACCGATCGGTCTCGAAGCGCTGATAGCGACGTTATTCATTCGCATAGATTGCTGATTTTAATTATCAAGGATAGATAGAAGTTCGGAATTTGGATCCAACGTCAACGTTAAGTTTTCAATAATTCATTGATGAGGCTTTTTGAATAATGGTCGAAACTTAAATTTGAGCTCGTCATTTCTCAAAGGTAGCAATATTTGAAAGCATGACCAATTTGAAGATGAAGATTAGTGAAGTAGGCCTACACAACATTGGGGTTGAATGGAGCTAATCCTCGGGATTGAGATCTTTAGGAGCGCAAATTGCTCAATAGACCACAGTTTTTGTTTACTTTATCAGCCTCTGGTTAATTCAATCCCGGGATTAATTTGTTCAGGAGGAATTATTCTCACTCGAGGTATTATTCACAGCATTAGTTTAGTTTACGGCAAAAAAGGCCTAGGCCTATAAAAGATTCCTTAATCGCGCGATCCCGAGCTTGGGATTTCGGAATCTCAATTTGCTAGTAAAATGCATTGAAGAGATAGTTGTGATTTTGATTATCTTGCCATTTTATTTGTAGCTACAGCTGGTATGCTCATATTTTTTCAATCTCGACCTGGGTCAGAGCACTGCAATCCCGAATCCCGGGATGAAGAAAAGTCAGGATTTTGTAGACAGGCTTTAATCCCGGATCTTCACTCTACCAATTCCGAATCTGAGGAAATTGCAGATTGAAATTGCAAAAATCAGGAATTCGAAACTGTTCGCCGTTACCCTCAACGTTGCCAATATCAATTTGTACATAAAGCGGAATAAGCCCTAAGTCGACTAGTCAATTGCGAAATTGTAAGCAAGCCGACTTTTGGAAATTCCGACTCTCTACTATTCCCACATCTTGGTATCCCATATTATTAACATACACATATCCTTTATCATAGCATATTTACTACTCTACTCAATGCCGGAATCCTGTGATCGAGATTTTCCGGAATTGCGGAATCTCTACCCTGTACTTCTGATTAGAAAACGTGAGGGCACATGTAAGATCACTTAAAGACCTACAAGTATGCTGCCACAAGTGTAATATGTAGGATACAATATTGATTCAGTATTTCAAAGAAAGATATCGAACAGTATTCGAAAATCTTTTCGGCTTCCACTAGCGAAGCAGTACAGCATCTACAAATTACTACCAAAACAACAACTGCATTAATATGTTAATCCTGGGATTTCGGAATTTGCACAAACGCATGGAATCCCGGCATTACAAGAGTGGGGTAAGACGCCCCCCTACGCGAGATTCGACTGTTCAGGAGCTATTGCACTTCTTTCCGTCAGATCTTGCCATTATCAATTATTTCAGTGTATGCATGTACTACACGCAGTTACATGGACAAGGACTGCATGTATAACTTGAAATTCAGAGAAGATCTTATATTTTTCGACTTTCAAAAAGTACCTCCAACTTTTAAAATTATCAAATATCTCTAAGAAAGCTTGTATATTAGGCCAAAATGATATGATCATCCAGTATAACCAGAACAACTTGTCCTCCAGCTATTTATTCTGTAACAGGCAAGGGCCAATAAAAGAAGATACAAGAAAAGAAGCCGAAACACCGTCACTATTCACATTATTCATAAATGTAATTTGGAAGATTGTCGGCAGCACATCCCTCATGCGCCCACTGACTGCATTGTATACACTGTATCCACTTTTCAAATGGTCGGCTATTTGAATAAATTTCGCTGCATACAATTCATGCACATTCTGAATCGACTCTTTGGACTGACTCGGCCTTCTTCACTGTGCAAAGACCCAGTGGCAGTCGATATAGACCTACCTTCTTTTTGGCCTCTAGGTGCTACTTGTATGGAGATCGCTTGAGATTTCGTGCACAATCTGCTCTCCACTTCCTTGGACGCTGTGGTTCTAGTTTTCATAGATGATGTCTACGCGCATGATGCTTGGATCGTAGTATACCAACTGTTCGTGCGCATGCAAACAACTCCACTGATTAATTAGTGCATAGACAACAAAGAAATAATCGTCAATTTGGCTTGAAATCAATGCCAATAAAGTCAGGAGATATGAATCAATACCGTTGACAACGAAAACGTAAAAAAGTATTATGAGGGTAAAACGGCTCGGGGAAGCGTCTTACCCCAGCTATATCTTTTTTTCTTGAATATGCTTTTGAATGAAAACGTTTAAGTGAATAAAAACGAATATGATGCTATCTAATGATGCGTACACTTAAATTTACTGCATTAAAGATATCAAAATGACGTCTGATTGCTTCACAATACTTTGACTTAAAAAAATCACATCAAAAGCATCGAAAATGAGAACAGCAGCATATTTTCTAAACTAATGATGAAAATTCAATGATTTGTGGGTTTCAACCCATTTTTCTATGAGTATTGCACCTCAGAGGGGTCAAAGATCATTTCTGACTTCTGAGAAATCGACGGGGCGTCTTACCTCACTCTACCCTATCACATGCTACTAACATATATTATATGCTTTGTAATAGGATATATACGATTCTACTCAATCCCTTGAACTGGACTTGAAATTTTCCGGGATTTTGGAATCCCTAACTGTGACATTTCTCTGTGATGTCTGTGCTGCGATAGGATTTCCAGTTCAAGACATTGACCGGAGAATACTGTATTCTGATTGGTTGTTCAATTAGCAACACAATCTCAACAAGAAACACGTGGGTTAGTTGACGGACTAAGATGGCAGAGGATTTCGAATCTAACATGGATTTTAACTTTTGGGAAATTTATTTTATCAGACTGACTTCGTTGATTGTCATTAATTCAGAAAGGATGACTTTTGACATGTATTTCACTAGTAAAAGGTCTCCAATAAAGAAGAGTTTCCACTCTATAAGAGTTTAGAGTTTCCACTCTAATAATTTCCTACCCTATGGCTGTTCATAAACAAAATTTCATTACTGATGTGAGATTTTGTCAAAATCGCTCTACAAAGACGTGTAGATATGCGTGCAAGAATGCGTGTGCGTACATGCATAGAAAGACCGCTCGGAAGATGGAGAGAAAATTCAGAAGTAGATCTCCTCTTGAGATTCCTTTTTATTAGAATATATGTGACGCCAACTTTCCCGACGTAGCATTCAGTACACTTCTCACAAATATATTTGTATATTAAAGAGAATTGCTTGTAGAAAGAAGAATAATCTTAATAAATGCAAAGGTGTCGACTTTTATGAGTAATGTAAGTTATTTACTCTTTCAAACTGGAATATTTGCGAGAACATGGAGGCGAGAGGATTGTACTGATGAATGAATGAAACTCGGGGGATTTCTCTTCTTGGTCACATTACCGTCCACTCCAATTCATACTGTCTCTTAAAGTGGATATACTCGCATTAGAGAAGAAAAAAGTAGAACGCAATGATCAAATCAAAAACAATTGATATAGGAGCGCTTTCATTAGAATCTTCAAGTGCATTACAATTCAAAATTACACTGCATTAAAAGTGAAAGATGCATGGATAATAATATGTATATATGACATATTTCTGGTATGCCTGTACTTTCTTATTAGGCAACAGTATAATTGGCTACTCCCTTGGTATATATTTCACCGGAACGTTAGAATCATGACGTGGACAACTTTCTCCACTGATCTCGATATTTCGCTGCTTGAATAGCATGAATGGGTGATAGACTGTAATCTTTTGATATCGTACTTCACAGTCTTTGTTTATTTATAGGTCGTCTACCGTCCATCACTTCGGTGGTTTCAAGGTTCTCTATCGCACTTTTTCTCATAACAAGCCAGAACATTTTCATGCGGCTTCTTTTGATAGTAATAAACAACTGTCTATCGGTGCTTGCAATGTGGAAGATTTGTTCGCTGCGCATGTTGAGAATCCACGAGCTCTTCAATAGCCGTCGGCTAAGGAAACCGCATGTCATACAGCTAAAGCAGGCCCTTTCAAATGTTTAATTATTCGGTTCGAGGTTCGATTCGATTCGACTCAAAATTTGCCGATTCTCAGGTCCCGTATGTCAAAATACGTCTCTTGTTTTCTGTGTGAACATGCAACAAGTTGTGGAATGATTCTACACGAATGATTACAGCTTTAAAATGATTAAAACTTGTAATTTCATCAAAATCATGAGGTATAGACAATTGGTCAATAATCAAAAACTTCATGACAAGACACAAAGAGAGCAAGTTAAGAGACCCGGATGATAAAGTAACTACAATACATAGAGGTACTGCCATTCAGGGGCGACCGCACAGAAACAGTGTTTAGATACATGTAGTGAGTTTTTAGTGACAAGCAAATTTCAATGTATACTGTTAGAGATTTGCCAACCCTAACAGTGTTTCTGTACGGTCGCCCCAGAAATTCAGTTAACGAATTTAACTGCCCTTGCGGTGCAAGACTGCAACGTACTTCGACAGAAGTGAAATATGCTTGCAAATCTGCCGGAAATAACACATGCCAAAATGTCCATTGAATGCAAGTCTAGTAAATCGAATCAATCTTCCGTGACCCGCTATTTGCCATCAGGTGCAGAAAAAAGCAAAGCTTTATCGGATGTGCATCATTACTTTAGAGTTTTCAAGATTTTGAAGGCCAATTTCGGCTTGCAGTGGCGGTGAGTAAGACTATTATACCATAAAGCACCCAAAAAGAGAGACTTCTGCTGCGATTAACGTAATGCGCTTTCTGAAACATTTCTGAATGGTAGCATCTATTTACTCTGTGTAGGAACTTCATAAGTAGAACCTAGACTCTTAACTTCTGCTCTTTTGCAGCTTGTTATTTAGCTGCTGATTTGATTGACCTACTGTCCTTAGCTACGATATGATTTTGACGAAATTGTGAGTTTAAATTATTTCTCCACAATTTGTAGTATGTTCATGCATAGATCAAAGAAAGTGTTTTGACATATTGAATCAATTTTTTTTGGAAATTTTGAGAATATTGAGTTTTGAGCAAAGATAGCTTTAAACGCCACAATGTTGCTATAAATCAACGATGTCACAATTTCTCTGATAGTTCAACGATTTTAGAGAGCATTGCATCAAATGAGAGCAAGGAAAAAATGCTCTCTCTTCGTATTTAGTTCATTATAATGTTTACATGCTTTATCTTTGTAAAAAATGAGTTTTATATTTTGATCACTGTTGAAAAATACGACAGTGGATGTGAATGTACCAATGTGCATTGAATATAATGTAGCGAATATCTACCGAAAAACTGATGTTGTAAACTCTCGAATGGTACATGTATATGACTCGTCAATGTTCTACTGTACATATTTGGAAGACAGGAAAATCGATTGAATTTGAGATAATTTTTAATTTTTTGAATACTCCTTTAATTACCGGAGAAATGTCATCTTGTGATTATACTAGTTTACTTTAATGTTATCCGTTAGATAATGTTAAAGCAATGAATCATTTTGAGAGGGCTTACGTGCACCAAACGGCTTAGTAAAGCCGTATTTTTAGTGACTTTGACAAGTAAAATCTTTACCGATTTATTTGAATTTTTTCTGATAAAAAAGCCAAAAGAACTTATATTAAATCATTCATCAAATTAAATTATTCATTGATTGGTCACTTGATATTCTTGTATGTTTACATATTTCAGATTCGCTGCTTGTATTTGCATTATTTCCTCATTGATGTATTCATTTTCTGATATTTGAATGGTTTATAGGTACGCTTGAAATGCATTTCTGCTTCATCTAACCTCGGCATGATTTTCTGTTCATTGGAATCTCTTTGCTAGTCTCACTCTGAACTCATTCTCTGCATTGCTAAAATTTTGACATGTCGCCAACACAAGATTCTTACTTTCAGACATAATCGGATTAATCTTTTGTAAGACAGCCCTTACGACTGATGCCTTAATCAGTGAAGCAAAACTCTCTTAATGAAGTTCTTAAGGCAAACTTACATACCTTAATGTTTTCGAAGCGAGTTCTCTTGAGATTATGCTTCACATCTCACTTTGATCAATCAAAAGAAATGCATACAGCGAACACTCGATAATGTGGCATCTACAGAATAAGATAAAGCAAGAATGAAAGAACTTTTCATCTGAGGAAACCATAACAACTCTAAAGCATTCAAATAGCGATTTCAGAAGACAATACAAAAATCTATTAAAAAATGCTGTTAATTTTTCTTAATAATTCATTCCTTGACAATTATTGAGAATTTAGAAAATTCCAATTGTTCATCGTCAACCTAGTAAAAGGCGGACTCCCTGGCAAAACAAGCGAAATATAAGAAGGCTGGTGTATTCACATTTAACGTAGCAAGCTAAAGCGAAATACAGACACATGATAGTAAAGGATGGACATGTATCTAAATTACATATAAACTTCATCTTAATTACATTCAGATGAATAGGCACGTGGGACAAATCCAAATAATCAAGCAAGCGATAATTCCGGCTGCAATAGAGAAAGCTCAGCGCATCATCAGTACATGCTATAAAAGAAACTGCATTTGACCAAAACTGACTTTTGTCTATATGTGCAAACACATGTCACACTTAGCGAAAACTCACACGCAGACTTCGAAAATGCGAGTACTTGCGATGCAATGACTGACTACTGAGAAAAGCTCGCCTGATAATAGAGCTTCAACGCGAGTATATAAATCTGGCCTCTCGGGGGAAAATCATCACATCATTTTGATCTCAACATAAGTTTTCGAATTAGGTTTCGACATCATCATTACTAACCTAAGATTATGAGAAACGACTAAAAGTAACAAGCCAATTGTCAGCACTAGAGATGAGCCATAATGTCCCAAGATTTTAGGCTGCAATATTTTGAGTCTGAGTACTTAAGAGGTAATGTGTGCTTGCTCGAAAATGCAGTATTGGGATCGAAAGTTCACAACTGTGTTTCATTTTTTGATGAGATTATCTTATTTTGAATAAATAGCATATTGTAAATATGCTGCGAAAAACAAATTACCACTTATTACTCAAAATACTTTTACGTGGCGTAGATGAGTAGATCACTTTTGACTAGATGGAGTTTATAGTGATGGATGAAAAATCTTTTACTGGAGGTCTACAGGTATGTAATTGTCAATCATAGATTTTGTACGAGGAGACCATTTCTTGGTATTGTGATCTGAAGGTGGGAAGTTTGAGTCACTTTCCTGTTATGATCCTCAGACTGCAAGCCTACGGATGACATATAATTTCCATAGGAAGATATGAAATTGCACAAAACATTGGATAAGCTGGTGCTTGCTGCAATTATTAAAAATGGGTACACAATCCTTATGGCGTTTGAAGGGAATGACAACAATATAATTTTATCTGTGATTACAAATACACAAATATCGATTTTGTCCTAATACCGGGAATTTGACTGATATCGATGTATTTTCCGACCCAACATTCGATTCTTTTATTGCATCATGTTCATATACTAAATTTAAAACAGTCGTTTGTTTTGAAGGCAATTGAAATATCATGAAATCAAATTCAATTAATTTTTAGGATAAATTAACTTTCAATTAAACAGTAAGATTATGAGAATGTGGTTGAAATCATCAATGATTCCTAGTCATTTGATTATGTTCTACTGTGTGCTTTTTGGGCACGTTATCATCCACATTGTTATCAGTCTCTGCATTATCAGATTCTGCTGTTCAGTTATCATACTTTTTGAATGCTGCTGTGTAGGCTTAATTTTGATTCATTTATTTTCACCTACATATCATTATCACGTTGATTTATGCATGATTTACATCTTCAGCATTCCATTATGTTTCATTACTAAAATACTAGACCTGTTCTGCAGGATGTTCTCTTCCAGTTCCAATACATCGAGTACCCGACTACCATTGATAGCAATGCAACAACCGACAGTCGACTATAGCACCGGGTCAGCATCTCCTCCCATACGCGATGGCGCCTTCATGAGTAGCGGCCTTTACGTCGACCCAAGTGGGAGAAAATCGAGAACAGGTAAGGCACTTGATTGCTCTTCAAATTCAATCCATTGCTATCATCTTTTATTCTCTCAACATGCCTCCATTTTCTAAAATATTTGTACGTGATGTGACCGTCTGCAAGCTTGTCAATTAAAGGTCTTGCGTGCTACTTGGTTACTCGTTTTCGGTGCAGTCAAGAGAATCAGATGCATAGAAATGAGCGTAAAACATCCTAACATTTCAAAAGTGTGCTTTTTTTATCAGTCTACAAGCTATCGCAAAGCTGCTGTCGTCTTTATCCCTTAGCTTGTCTGTTTTTGTGATGTGATTTTTGCCACATAATTATGTCTAGGCATAATGAGCAGAAATGCAAGACAGTCTTCGAAATATTATTTTACATGCAAACAAACGATTAACAATTCAAATATATTAGGACACTCAAGACTCATTCAAAGACACTCATCAATGCGACTCGAAACTGCCCAAAAATACTTGAAGAGATATGCTTGAGCTACGTAAGCCCACTCCGAGCCACATGGATGCGTCCTTGTAGAATGCAATGCAGCGTCTACAACAGCTGAGGAATTTAATATAGAATTCTTCAAGTGTGGGAACTTCTTTCTGAACAATAGTCAAGTAAGCTGTCTTTCTGCAATCTTGTATGACAAAATGATGTCATGTTTCCCATGTTCAACTAAATGGATGAATGTGTGCAGCATATATGCAAATAATATATGGAAATAAGTATGATAGGTTTGTTTCGGCTGTATATTCAAAGCGTTTGAAATATATTTCGATGTTTGGATCATTTCTTCCTCTACAAGTTAAGACAAGATTCAATTTATCGAAGTACGTTGTTTCAAGAGCATTCAGTCCGGCAGCCAGAACGAGTTTCTGCAGGGAACGTGGCCGAAAACAAAACTTTCACAGAATGATGTACACCCCTATGCCTACTACGAATCTGCACGTCTGCCGAGTTCCTCTTCGTTTCAGACAGGTTCAAAGAAGAACACATATTAATCCAATGGGATGCAGATTGCAGTTTTTGACAAAAAAGGAAATTTTCTGTGTTTTAACTAGAGCCATAATTTTTGATGCGGAATGTCTTCCGGTCATTTCCTATCATGTATGTGTGTGTGTGATATTATAATGATCCTGATCGGCGATGTATGCAAGAATGTGGTTCAATGTGGATAAAGTGGGCCAACATGTTGATGTTTGCTGACAGTAGGAAGTGCCAAATCTAAATTTGTGTAGAGCTAGATAAATGTTTATAAACATGATAGGAAATTACCTGAAGATATTCCTTGTCAAAAATTATGACTCGAGACATAATACTTTTCAGTCGATCAGAGAAAACATAGAAAATTTAATTTTTGTCAAAAACTGCAATCTGCATCCCACTGGGTGTTCTTCTCTGATCCCATGTGACAAGAAGAGGAACTGAGCAAAACTCGGGAGACGCGCGAATTCGTAGGTGGCCTAGGGTGTGCGTCATTCTGTGAAAGTCTCATTTTCGGTCTAGTTCTCTGCAGAAGTTCGTTCTGGCTGCCGGACTAATTGCTGGAGGCATTCAATAGCATCATCTTAAATTAAAACAAAACATATGAGATTCATTTTATACCATTGATCTCCGATGGAAAATTAAATCACGAAATAATTAAACTTGATGGGTCTTCGGGGTTCAGTGTCTTTGCCTCGATATGCACGTGACTATAAACTTCAAAAAGGTCTGGACGCCGAAGTTGCATAAGTTAAATAGAAGGTACAATATCGGAAGAAATGAGCAAGGCTTTACATTTCTCAAAATGCGATTCAATTATGAACTTGGATTCGGCGCGATTAATGACAAAATATTCAAGCTCTAATGTCATGAGGTTTCAAGTACATTGTTCAAAATCATGCACATGCATTCAACAGACTGTGGTTGCGGTGTAAAACAATAGATTTACAGCAGACTTCATGCTATCAGAATCAGACTGAAATATTGGCAACTAAAGAAGAAGTTGGGTCAATCAACCGCATATTTTACCCAAATTTTCGCTTCTTGCTTTGTAATAGCATCCTTGACAAAGCAAGAAGCAAATTTTGGGTAAATATCGTGTTTACCTTCTTTATATATAGATATTTGTGTTTTACTTCATTTTATTCAATTAATGGGGAAGTTGAGAGGAAAGAAGTTTCCAAACCATCTGTTAAAAACGAGCGAAATATTTAAAAGCGTGTACAAACAGTTATCTTAAATTAATAGAATTAATTAGCTTATTAATATTTTTCACCATTTCATTTTGCATGCATAACAGAATAGAAGCTGGTTTTCCAAAAATTCTACATGAATAATGTTGATATTCAAGCAACTGTCTCTCACTAATATGATAATATGACATTTCACATATTCACATGTAGGCATATGTAGGCACGTAATATATTATTCAGGATCATCAATCATTTTTTTATGGATTCCGGTACACTTTCCCTTGACCATCCATCTTAGTAATGCAATGAAACCGTGAAACGTAAATTGACGTAACGGATTATACATGTATCTGGATTCCATAACTGATGGGAAAATGCTGTCATTTGAAAGCTGAGCCGGATCGATTGCATTTTCTCATAAGTTCACAACGGTGTTCAGAAATTTTCAGTAGTTGAAGCTCAACTCAACATTTCACGTACACAAACATCTATTCCACACAACTAAAATATGTTTAGTGGAGGGATGACCTATGAAACATGCACCTCTTCATGGAGTTGCTTTCACCCGCCAGTCAATAAATGACTCATTCCCTACTTTGTTGCTATGCGGTGCTATGGGGTTTACATCTCTCAACATCGACACAACTCCCTATTTACAGTTTCAGCCATAACCGGGTAAATTTGAGGTTTGCAATTAGCAAGTTAATGAAATTTTCGACACCCTTCGGATTTCGTTGAATGCCCACAAAAATTTCACTGACTTGCTAATTGCAGATATTTGTTTTTCCTACTTCGTTTGTTTCAGTAGTCGTTCAGATATTATGACTAAGTTTATTCTTATTAAGGTCAACATATTCAAATTAAATTTTTTTGTAAGAGAAGAGTGAGAGAGAATACATTTATTCACATTATAAAATATACACAGCTATAAAGGAATGAAGACATACTACACGGAAGAGCATTTATTACCGAGAATTGTTTATAAATTTCTTATTGCTGTTAAGGCACACGTCGACTGTAATCGCACCCGCGGGCACTCGGTGGAACTTTGTTCCACAAACTTTCCTCAAAATAGTGAATTGAGTTCTTGCCATATTTTATGGTGCGGAATTTCGGCTGCTGGAAACATTCCTATGTGATCGTTTCGGTGCTGGGTGGAAGATGGTAATCAGAGGTAAGGGAGTAACACCTGGAAATTCCAAAAATCCTTAATTTGATTAATAGTTCGATTGAGTCCTCATCGTTGTTGTAAAATATGAACTGTGAACTGCAATCATTCAATTGATTTCTTGAGTCGATGCATAATCAAACACCAACGTTCTTATATGTGTGTGCATTTAAAGAAGCAAAGGGATTCGGCTGATGATGCATAGTCCATCATGCTATGGCGTAAGCACTTCTCATACATCCCTTCAAGTTTATGTTTGACAGCTGGTGACGCAAAACCAAGTGAGGAGGCATAGTTAAATGAGGTAATGGTAATAAAACTCCTTATCCGATCTATTCCATTCAATTTCCATGCCACTTCACGAATAACATGTTTGATATGTTCCTCACATCTAAAACCAATATCAATGGTCACCCCGCGCAGATAGACCTTATCAGATTGAATGAGATGTTTGTATTTACTTTGAAAAGGAGTACCCGAATTTTACCCAAGCAAAACACATTGACATTTAGTCTCATTCACTTTCATGAAGTTTTTCTTAAGTCACTGACAGATCACCTTCAAAGCTTCACTCAACATTTCTTGTGCCTAAAAATATTGCTATCTACATGTATGATCCATAAAGTAAGGTCATCGGCATTCGGCATAAACTTCGATTTCAACTCCCGAAGACATTATGAGCAAAATGAGATAATTGATGTATATATTCCACATAAGAGGTCCTAATTGTTACCCCTGATGATTATCCCTAAACTAGTCATTGTTGAATTTCTGACCATACAATCGTCGAAAAAAATCCTTTCTGTGAAATAGTAGGGCTGAGTCTTGCATGCCATAGGTATCCAGTTTCTTCAGTAGTAATTCGTGACACATATTGCGGAAAACTACACTGAGATCCAAGGTTACGGCAGCAACAACTTTCCTTTGATCTATTCTTTATTTCCGATATTCAATCATAAACAGAAGTACACTCTCTGCACTAAGATTATGCATGTATGCAAAGCAAATTGTTATGGATATAATGTTGTCATAATGAATCGAGATAGCTGTGAAGTCAAATGAGCTTCAAACATCATAGAGAATAGGTTTAGCACTGCGCATTTAAATCAATTTTCTGTCCAGCGTTAAATACTAGTGACCATATACAACGTTTTGGCAAATATGGACATTGCACGGTAAAATGCTGACATTGGAAAGATATGCCAGTATCTTCATTATATGACAAATAATTAAAATAATAATAAATATTATAAACTATTGCAACATTAAATATTATAGCATTTATATCACTTCTTATTTTATGTTTTAAATATTTTACTTTGTGCTTCATATTATTTTTATTTTGTAATTATTGTTTATTAACAACATTGAATATTGTCAATTTATTCTAGTTATCTAAATATGGAATCAATATCAACCAAATGATATTGCTGTATAAGTTTATATAATTTTGCCTTTCTTGTTCAACCTGCTGCCTCAAAGCGGTGAAAGGGTGAAAACGGAGTCGGAAAAGGGCTTTGTCGTCTGAAGCTTAATGCCTCATTGTCGGCGGTTTGCAATCGCGCTCCGGTTAACTAGCAGGGTTTAGAATTTCATTTCACTGGGTTTTCAAGTTTTTATGCTTGATTAATTTTCATTCACGTTGGTCTATTCCAAATTTTTGCTAGGCTTCCCAATTAGCACCACCCCGGTTTCCCAGATATTAATAGTCATCAGATGCTTTATGTTGTTAAATATGGATTATGGGTCTTGCACTTATTGGTTCATTTGTGATCGAACTTCCATTCACTGCTATCTTTTGCACTTCCGCATTTGCTGCAATTTTAGGTGTGACAGATTCAACGTACTCACGACATGCGGATGTCAGGTAGTTCAAGGGTCCGGAACCCACCACTCTATGAGGCACGCCTGGTCGACTGCTCGATAAAAGGCGGTATGTTCCACTGCCACGGACATGTGTCTGTTTTTGCATAACTGATTTAAGTAGTCCTTCACTTAAATCAAACTGCAAGGGAGTTAACCCATGTAGGTGCATCCGGTTCCCTTGTGGCCTATCTGACTTGCACCCATTGCTGCGGCAAAGGGTTTCTCATTTGGGTTTCTTCAAGCTTTTGCGACATTAACTGTGCCTACAGCTACAAGTGTCTTTTTTGCATGTTATTTATTACAGCTTTGCTGCTATCACTTGTACTTTTCTGATACCCCCAAAGTTTCTTGCATCACTTTGTTGTGCAGTATAGCTTTTGTGTATTTGTGTAATATTCTATGAAAATATAAAAAAAATAATAAGAGAATAGAGACACACAGGAAGCGTAGTCAAGCCGTCAAGCTCAAAACCCCTCTCAAGATCAGCTTTAGCAATGCAGGAAGACTGAGGTTGAATTACGACGACATCAATATCGTCCTCCAAGGCAAGTCACCCGATCTTCTGGTCTTTCGGAAGGCAGGGTAGATCCCATAGATCCCAGCGATGCTCCTGATGGATGCATATTTTACCGGTTGGATAAAGTACCTTGTCATGGTCTTGGAGATTGCGCCAAGACAAGCCTTCCCTTGAGAAGGCTTCGTAGCTCAGAGGATCCAAGGCATGAGTATCTTGCTTTCAATGCGACGTTGCAGAAAAGCACTCTTCTTCTATGTTTCATATATCGCTCCACATCAACCAATGCGGACATTTTCAGTGTTCTCTCTGATAAGATCGATTCTCTTCTACACAGAGTATCCCAGCGCTGAGGTTACCGTTTTTGGTGACTTCAACGTGCACAATTTTCACTGGCTTGTGCACGCACGCACCACTGATCTCTCCGGTCAGACAGCCGAGGATTTTGTTGTCTCTCACAATCTTAGTCAAATTTTCACTTGTCCTACCAGAGTGCCTGACCGAGCAGGATGCTGAATGGTCTCCTTGGCATATTTCCTACCTCAAATCCAACTTGTTTTTCACGCAGGGCTACTTCTCCCGTCGGCACCTCGGATCACGTGTTATCACAAATTATGTTTCTGGCAAACAAACTTGCTCCACACAGTCTTCGCCTTTCCATAGAACAATTCATTAATTTCCCAAAGCAGACTGGTGTGACTTCCGCACATTTCTTATTAAGTTCTAGTTGAGAATCTTATTCTCAGTGGGGACGTCTACAAGTCGGCGTAAGAACTGACAAAGTGGCTTCAGATAGAAATGTTGGTCTGCATTCCTCACCTCACTGTGCAAATGAAACCACACTTCCAACTTCGATTCACACCAAAATGAGCAGCTGCAACCTGCCAGCGTGATCACTATTTCCAAAATTGCGGACGTGGCATCACCGCTGGCAATCTTGAACTGTAGAAGACCCCAAGAAGAAATTGCAAGGACGCCATACATCACGCCAAAAGCCGCTACGCTTTGTGTGTACGGAAATCCACTGCTACCCAAAAGCTTGGCTCTAGGGACTTCTGGAAGATTTACAACAGCACCATCAATAGGAACAAATCATCCATCCCATCTCTTAGTCATGACGAAGTCAGTACTTCTATGTCGACATCCTCAGCAGACAAAGCCGAGCTTCTTTGCAAAGAGTTTGCGAGGAATTCGTCACTAGACGATGGAGGTAGAATTCTAACTCCACTTTCCAAGCGCACTGATAAAGCACTTGGCCCTCCTTCAGTCACAGTCCGAAACGCCAAACATCGCAGGTCTTGACAGCTCTAATTCTGGTGAACCACATGGCATCCCCGTTTCGG
Source organism: Prostheceraeus crozeri (assembly GCA_907163375.1). NCBI lineage: Eukaryota > Metazoa > Platyhelminthes > Polycladida > Euryleptidae > Prostheceraeus > Prostheceraeus crozeri. The sequence goes on from CAJQUW010008653.1 coordinate 190,803, forward strand.
TCTTCATGCTTCTCTTACCTGAGCTTTTCCCACTTTTATCCAAACTATTCAGAAGATGTGTATCTACCGGTGAGTTCCCCTCTTCCTGGAAAGTAGCTTCCTTGGTTCCAGTTCCAAAGAAAGGTTCTGACTCATCTCGTCCATCTAGTTACCGTCCTATTAGCCTGCTTCCAATTGCTGGCAAGACTTTTAGTGCAGTGATTAAACAACATATTGCTAATTTCCTTGAAACTCAGAACCCTCTATCAGAAGAACAGTATGGCTTCAGGCACTCTCGATCCACTGCAGATATTCTTTCATATGTCACTGAACATGTGAGTTTCGTCCTTGACAGACGAGGTGTCAGTTGCCCTGGATATTTCCAAACCAGTCCAAAGATACCTCTCAGATTGCCTGGTGACTAAAGTTGTGCATCCAGATGACACGAGACTCTTCAATTCCAATGAGCGACTAGCTAAGAACACTCAACAGAGGTCATGTGACGTTCTTAATGAATACCCACATGGGGTCTCCGAATGGGGCGTCAGATGTCTTGTTTCTTTCAATCTTTCTAAAACTCGAAGTATTTTGCACTCACGACTTAAAGGTGGAGATTATGGCCAGATTAGCATTAAGATGTATATAGAATAACTAAATATTGAGCTGCATCCTCAGTTTTGAAATGGGTCTAAGTTTCAGCTAATCGCAAATTTTGGCATTTAGCTGTCAGATAATAGAATCAGATAACAAAATTGCATTTCCTTCGTCGGATTAGCAGGTACTACGGACTTTGCATGGAAACCGTTCATCCAGTCTTTCAGCAAGCAGGCAGCTCAATGCATTGGCATTGGTAACCTCTATCATGTTGGCATCAGCACTCTTCCAGCGCAGACTGTCTGCCATCATTACAGGTCCGCTATTCGTCCTCTGATGGAGTATTGTTGCCATACGCAGACTGGCGCCCCACAGCACATCTTAGCCTCTTCGTGCAGGTTGAAAAACGTGTCACGAATCGTATGAGTGAAAACTTTCTTTGTGAGTTGCAGCTGCTGTCCATCAGACGGGATGTTGCTTCACTCAGTCTCTTCTACAGATACTATTTCGGTAGAAGTAGCTCTGCATGTAAGTTTACAGCCTGTAACTCGCTCGATAAACTTACGTAAGCTTGTAACACTCGATATCCTATTCGTACGTCACAGCTTTGTAATCAGCTTCCCCACATCAGTTTTTTACCAACAAGATCTTGACACTCAAAAGAGACGTGCGAACAGGTTTCTGAAGGGGACAACTGAATCTAATTAGAAGATCTGTGATAGAATAATCTATACAGCTAATCAGTTGCAAGCTATGCAACTAACAAAGTTGCATAAATGAAAATTATGTTAACCTATTTATTGAAGTAAATGCTTCTTTATGACCTTCGTATAACCTGATTTCATTACTCATGAAAACTCTAGCTACATTACATACATTCTTGAGCTGCCGCTAGACAGTTTGATAACCTTATATAATGACAAAGTGGAAAGTTTGGCAACTAGAAATATTGACTTTTAACGCAGTCATTCGAAAATTTAAAAACCCTAGCCTATCCCTGTCTATTTAGTGTAAGTCAAATAGTGTTTGACATTCACCAATGAAATGTTATAAGGCTGAATTGGTAAACTGAAGGAAAATTCATGTTTTCTGATTCAATCCTGCCTGATTTCTACTATTTTGTGAATCCATGCTCAATAAATTACAATCACAGATTTCACAAGAAGTGATTTCTGGCATTACGTTAACTTCATATAATTCTACTTTGCTTTTGAGAGATTGTGTGAAATTTTTGTTGCTTGCTTGTACTACATGTAGTTGCTAGGGAAAGATCGCTGATTGATAATACATTTCTCGGCACGGAATATCCCTGCAAAATCAATTATAAATGGTAGTGCAAGACAGATCACGTCGTCAGCACTTAAAAATAAAGCGGTGGAATGATTTTCCAACGATTCGAAATAATGGACGCCATATGTTCTTCTGGAAACATTTTATGAGAAGCGAACCCTCAATGCGCAAAATTGTGGAATCATCAATCATTCATAAACTTTTGAAAAAAATATTTGATACCTTAATTGCAAGCCAATGCATCGCAGTTCATTGGCTTGCCATACAAGCAACGTTATTTATAGTTAATATTGAATCAGCAAGAAATACTGAACACATCAAGCTACTACAGTCCGTTTCATAAAACGTGGATCATCCTAAAATTTGACTAAATAAAACATAAGTATGATACAGAAAGCATTTTTCATGTTATTTCATGTCCCTAATATATTTAAATATATATATATATATATATATATATATATATATATATTTATATATAATCTGATAAGCTATGATACAGTAACGGTTCTTAAGAAGCTAATATTTTGTGGCCCTACCCTTATTGTCAATGATATTACCAATTCGTCTAGGCATTGATTCGATGATATCGTTGATTTTTGACTGATCTAACTTTCTCCACTCTCTTTTTAACAGTGACGTAAGTTGTGATACGCCATCTGTAGGTAGCAGTGAACGACGAACGTTACGCTTTAGAATACTCCATACATTTTCTATGGGATTCAGATCAGGAGAACGAGCTGGCCAAGATAATGTCCTAAGCCCTAATTGAGACTTGCATAAGTTGACTCTACTACTCCTGTGACACGTTTTGCGTGGACGGCCAGAGCCCTCTTTACGACAGAGTCGAAAATCACCATTATGCCATCGATGCACATTTGTGTAAGGGACATTTAGTCGCTTGCTTGTAGCTCGCGAAGAAAACTCTAGTTTTAGCAAGGCTGACACTTTGCCTTTTGTGAATGCGATCTCGTTATTGTTCATTTGTGCTTTGTACAACACCACCGCAACGAAGTCATTTTTATGAAACAATCTGTATGACAAAGCAAGTCAGTTGAAATGTACGGTATCATTGAATTTAGTGTTTTGATCAATGCTTAACGAACAAAGGCAAAACAAATCATGCTACCACAGCACCATTGACACTCTGCAATCTTTATGTTTTGTTTGCTTACTTTTTTTCAGCGATAATGAGCCGATGAAAAATATCAATATACCAAAAATATTGTGGCTAGAATTTAGAAATTGTACTATAAATGAATGAATTTGGTGTTTTGTAATTGCGTTTTCTATATACGCATGTTATCCGCTGATTTTGTGAGATAAATGTTCAGAATTTACCAGTATCAAAAGCCATGCATTCTCCGAACCGAATACAAGTTGAATTGACATTTATCGCTAGGAATTTATTGAGGTAATATAAAGTTATACCATTGTCTAGAGAGGATGTGAATATTTTGACACCAAAGCGATTTCACAACTGTGGGCTAAGTATATTAATATATTAGTAAGTTGTTATTCTTAATAATACAAACAGTCGGATTTCTATGCATGTTTGGCAGAGTTTGTCAATGCCTTCCCATTCATTCATTCATTCATCATGTTTGCAGTTTATTATTGGTTGCTAAAAAATCAATTAGAAAAATAGGAACAGAAAAAAGCTTTCTTAGGAACTTAAAAAACATCCATGTCCGCACGCAGGACTTCCTGTGTGAGCATATTTTCTGCATTTTTACTCTAGAAGCTTGGTGGCTTTACGTGAAGTTACAACAAATTCAATGCTTTCTTGATATTTTGCAGGACAATTTTGCACGTCACTACTTTTGATAATTATTCTACAACGAGAACATATGGACAACGACATTTTTTTCTTTGAGCCATGAACAATGAGAACCAGTTATTGATGCTTACTGAAATTGAATATAGGGTTAGAAATTACCTGGAAATAATTATTGACATGTGCTGTCATCAGAAAACACAATTTTTGACACATTTGTTCAGGTTTTTGTGCAGCAAAATATTTTGCATATGACTTTCATTACAGTCAAACCAAAGTTCGGGAAAACGATGATTTCAGTGAATAATTATTTATGTTTTCCAGTACCATTTCGTAACCAACTTGTTCATATTGTAGCATCAATCGTAGTTAACATTCGAACTTCATGGATTTTGAGGTGCTTGAAATAATGTTTTGATATCGTGGTGATATGGACATGTATGTTACATGCTTCTTTTTTTTCATCATACAGCTATACATTGCAATTTGCCAATGCGAATTTAGAATAGATTTGTAGTCAACAAATACATGCTAATGTTATTATTTGAAATGAAAGCCTTTTGTCAACTAAACAGGGCAATTGAATAGAAATCGACTCACATGTATCAGTTTGGCTAAACTAAGCTTTAAACTTTACTTCACTGAATTTACGTTCCCAAATAATTTCAAAAATAGAGTCAAGTGATAAGAAAAATATTCATGCAGATCAACTTTGTTGCTGAAGTTAGATTTTCAGCTTCTTATACAGCCAAACTCCGTTGAATCTGCATGTCCATATCACCCCGATCTAGCTGTCTTACAAACGATCTTAGGAGAGTATTAAATTATTAGGAACGATTAGAGTATTTGAATTGCTTGTTGATCATTTTGATTCATTTCAAAGACTGATTTACTGTGTTTTGCTAACTTGTTGACTGAAATGTCGAGAAATTACACCAACAAAAGTTAAGGAATGAGCGTCCTGCAAAGCCCTGCAAGCATCAATTTATCCGGAAAGTGATCATTAGTTCAAAGAAAATGGTACACCCTGCGCACAACGAGCCTCACCGCAAGCGAACACAAGGTCAAAGTTGAATGCGATTTAATAGGAAGAAAACATTGTCATGCAGATATTTTCAAAATGAATTTAAATTATCTTACTCTCCAACTTTAAAAGGCATTACAGTGGAAACTGAAGAGCAGATAGGCACAGAAATAGCCAATTTAGGGTAAAGACGGGTTAGAGGCACACAGGATATCCTGCAGATGTGTGTATTTTCATGTAGGTTGAGTTGGATCTTTGCTATGAGAATTGTTTACAATAATTACACTGAAATATGCGGCAACAATTATTCAAAAATGTTAAATAGGTAAAGCTAGCGATGCATGCACTCCCTAAATGCAAGAAGCATGGCCATTTTTATGATAATGTTCGCAAAACTGATGAAGCAAGCTGCGAATGACATTAAGCGTGAATCTCATCTTTGACAATCCTTGATAGTGAGGGCAAAACATCCAAGTTATGCCATTTCGATCAGGATTCATCATTTTGATCTTTTGGGAAAAGTACCAAGATCGCACAAATTGCGGACTACATGATAGGACTTGGCAAGAAAATTCCAACTATCGATTACAATTAAATTTCCATTTTGACACAACATTCTCTTCGTAATAAGAGGACAAGATATAAGAGGCACAAGAGCAGTCTATTCGAACTAATGAAAGTAAGCTGACAATATTCCACCCAAAACATTAGCGAAAACAATCAGAATACGAATCCATTTAGTTCAAAACGCAGATTTTTCACTTATTTAGGTGTCTTGACAATGGACTCATAATTGTGACAATTTCAAGCATGAAGGCCTATCAGTATCAAGTCAAAAACTCGTGTTTGATGAAAATATCACTAGGATATCTCATAGAAATAAATTTTAAACAACAGGGACGTTCGTAGAAACATCATCAGCAACTCTGTTAATCTTTTAGCCGGAAACTGGAAAATTAATTGACTCTCACAGTTTGAATGTAGGCCTACTTCTGCGAACTGCTATTAGGCAGTTAATTTTCCAAAATGTTCACAGCATTGCAAGTTTAGAAGCATTAGCATCTCTGTTTTTCCTGTCTTACTTCAGACATACAAGCAATCAGTCATTTCAGTCACACACATATACACACACACATGTTCAGCAAGCGAGACGATTCGGAAGAAAAGTCGAGGGACTCTGATTTCCTTTCAACTGCATAGTATCCCACTTGTATGCTGGTCACTGGTCACTGAATTCAGTAAATAGTGTTGTGTTACTACACCTTTTGGTCGCAGAAGTAGCAAACTCAAATATGAAACGTGCGATGTGATATTGACTACTTCAAAGTTTTGACTACTCCAATGTGAACATTTCGTCTTTTTAGATGTAGATCGGCATTTCGTGCAGCTTCTAAGATGCCTTACAAAATATTTACTTGTGGCAGTGATCCTGGAGTCGCATACTTTGTTCAGCATCATTAGGAAGTTTTGATTTTATTCATACAAATAACCTTTGCCTTTTTGGGAATCAAAAATGAGAGGATGGCATAATTGAATATAATTCCTGCACTTTATAGGAAAGTACTTTATAAGAAAGCCTGCGTTAATGCCCACACATGGGAAATCCTGAGTGGCAGACATGGTTGAACTATAATTCGCTAACTTTTGAAACTTAAGGTATGCATTTGATATGTTAACGGAAGCATTTCTTTATAACGAGGTTTCAAAACTCTCAAAATTAAAATTTGGGCGTACATGGTAAGGTAAAATGAGGTAACTAAAGCCGACGATAGCTTCGTAAATGGGTAGGTAAAAACTATAATAGTATTTATCAAAACAGTGATAAAAATAAGCTTAACTATAAGTATTTGATCATTTGCCATGCTATTTCGTGTTCATTTTTTGTCTTCGTTGTGTTATTCCCGAAATTCGTATCAAAGTAAATCTAAAGCAATTGTTTTATACCGCAACGTTTGACGCTATATGGCTGAATGATGGACGGCGCTGTCATTGTGAATTACGCTTAGTTGTCATGATTGTGACTCTATAGGTCTATATCAAAGTTGGTGGTGACAGGTAAACGGATACAGCTCAACCCATAATAATTTGTCATACTTCATCAAACACATTGACTGTGAAATTCACATCATTCCAACATGGAGGGACAAATTTTAGAGTTGAATATTTGCAATTTTAAGGAACAAATCTATAAATTAGCATAGAATCTCTTCTTTTGACGGATAGATTGTGAGCAGTTATTATAATTAAAAATGTGAGTATAAGGACATGATATTCTGTAGTAAGTATTTGATAGAGAATGATGTCATAATTTGCTCAAATGATTATAATTCTTCAAGTATTATTATCTGTAAAAATTTACGAGCACGTCAGAGATTTGAATAATAACATGTCTTGTCGTCGAGGCTGTTTTTTTAAAGCTTAATTGATGGATCTGCAATTCGAACTAAATAATTCGAACTAATTCGACTATTCGAACTTGCAGATTCGCTGTATGATATCCGATAGCACTGCTATGTCGACAACAAATGTGTTCGAAAGAAGAATGCAGTTGAAGTTATTACGTCGGTGACATCAATCCTACCCGATTTAGAACTGAAAAATGACGACTGACTTCGGAAAATATTGCTTATTGATTATTGTGATATTTTTGAATGATAACTACGCACTCGATGTCGATGAAAGTCATATTCTTGCTATTTCTAATTCATATTCTTGTGAATTCAAGCATGATCATTTTAAGCAACCATAAAATGATGCACTTATTGAGTCTCGTAAAATCATCAGTTTTGATCTCTGAAAGACAAATGATTTTACCATATCACTTCGAACATGAAAATTGTTTCAGGGAAATCCTCAGTGTTTTCTGTCACTATCCCATCAAAACGTAACCGAATCTACCAAAATATTGTGCTGTGAAAAATTCTTGATTTTAAGCAGCGACTGAAAGGCGGACATTCATGTTAACAATTCTGTTGACAACAATAGCAGGAGAGAAATTCAACAACACGCGAAAATTAAATATCGATTTTCAATGTGAATCTGCCAGAAATTGATCGACCTTCTCCACAGGCACTGCTTGAAAAATAGGTGAATGAATTCCCTTACAATTAATTACCATGTACTGACATAATTTTCTACTTTACCTAACAGACTGTGATAACCAATCAAGTAACTGCAATGGCATGCATGTACCGGAATATAATAAAATTATCTCTTTGTACCAGGGCTGTGGAGCCGGAGCCGGAGCCTTAAGGAGCCGATGGTTTTGGTCGGAGCCAGAGCCGATTTATCACAAAGGCTCCGGCTCCGATAGTTTGAGCTTTGAGATAAATCTAGAATTTTGAAAGTTATTAATTGGCATCATAAAAAAATTAAATCATTTGAAATCTAAAGATATGTCTTTTAAGTATACCAATGATCTGTCCTCCACGATATCTTTCTTTGCAGTTGCCGCCTTCTTTTGTATTATATTTATTATATATTTACACACATGTGTAATATTTTTTTATTTCATATGTTTCGTAAGACTAATTTCCATATTGACAACGTATTCTCCAAAATCCATTAATTTGAAGACTTGTTATATGCATGCTAATTAGATGATTGTAGATTCCTAGAGACAAGTCGCCAGTCATTTATGTACACATTTCCAGTTCAGTCAGCAAAGATAATATAGCTACATTTCTTGCGCAATGTCTTAAATCTAATACGGTTACTATGTAGGCTATCATCTATCGGTATGGCTACTGGCAGAAGCTACTGGCATCTGTGACAATGCCAATTTCCTTAGATTGTATTGTAGGCTCTTGTGCAGTCCCCCCACCTACATCTTTCAAAACAATCGATTATTCAATTTGATCAATTTTGATTGGAGGGAACTCTTCACACTCACACGAATGACCTGACTACAAGTCCTCACATGGCTATAGCAATAAGCGACCCAGCCACTTCTAGTAGCGCCCTATTATTTTAAAGGCACCTCATTCACAATGAATTTCCTTTGACTTCAAAATTCAAAGGGTATATTTCAATGCGAAAAACCCGAAGGCAAATTACAATGTTGACTTGCTGACAAAGTTTGCGACCATGACATCGCAATTACCCACGTAGATTTTTACAGCAGCACGGAATGCTTCACTCAAACCGGTGATGCTGAAACGGACATCCAATGGTGCTGCATCTTTTGACCAGAGAAAAAATGGGGGGGAGGACTGCACAAGAGCCGTATCGTGTAATAATATTTCCCCAGATGTCATAGACCTGTGGATTTCGAGAATTTTCATTATTATTTTTTCCGTCTGTCAACACTTTATGTTGATATCATGCTGACTTATATGTAAACAATAAAAAAAGACTGAGACGCTCTCAATAAAGGCGCCTTTTGACCTCCCTTTTCTATTGTCTGTGACATTAAACCGCACGCGCATTCGAAAGCTAGCAAAGTAGATGGGATTTCTGCTCGGTGCTCGCAGTCAAATTTTTATTATGCATAGCACCCTGCAACATGCTGTGTGATACTCCGAGTTCAGTTTCATCAGCCTAACCATCATCAGAGGAATAGTGGTGTGTTATACATAAATTGAATATAATAATATACATGAATCATTGATGAATTATTTAGTGCAACTTTACGCCATAATGAAAAATACGAAATTAATATAATGTAAGTTAGGCCTTAACTTATTAAGTATGCTGCATAGAATTACAAAACTTGTCCTAAATTAGATATTTTTAATTTTTTTAAGAATAATTTTCAATTGTACATTTCTAGCCTACACTGCAATGAGGCTATCTAAATTACAATTTCTACAGATGATGAGTCGTGGGCTACCCACCGATCATATTATTCATGGACCAACAGACTATTGAATAAAGGCAATAACAAATAACAATAACAACCTAAGCTAGCCTATGTACACTTTAATATTCAATAAAGCAATTGATATCTTTATTGATACGGTATATTTGGCTATATAGCCGATACCCTTTCCATGTTCGAGTAGATACAGGCCCTATAAGCTATTTAGAGGCATACGCTATCCAGTTTCATATTCAAGCTTTGTTAAAAAGCTTATACTACTATTCGGCCCCTGTGACGGCTAATTAGGTATATCATCATCACTCATGTGGTCTTATTTAATGTAGCCTCTTAGTAGACTGGCTGCAGGCTAGGCCAATTTATATTTAGCCAGTGCGGGAGATCTTTATCTAATTTAACCAATCCTGGCTATAACTTTATTTTATCTTTCAGAGATAGTCAATTCATGCAAAAATATATGACAAGTATGTTATTTGTCATTATATTAGGCTATTATCATTTTTATTATTAACTTAAGTCGTTGCTTGTTAATAAAAAATTATTTGATGATTGTAGCAAGCCTCTAAAGGCCACACCGTTATCCAAAAACCCGTTCAACGGATCCAGAATAACCAGCATAGATAGAACCTGAATTTGAAGTCGGAGCCGGAGCCGAGCCGGAGCCTTTCACATCAGTGTCGTGGAGCCGGAGCCGATGAGATAACGCATCGGCTCCACAGCCCTGCTTTGTACCCATTTTTTCAATCCTTACTTTTGAATTTCAATTTATTGTTGAAAAATTAGTTGCATCAATGTTTGCAAAGAGTAAGTATATCAGGTAGAGTGGTAACTCAGCATTTATTAAATCCCCAATGTGTATACAGTTTGGATTTCATTATTTGAACATGAGTCGAGACCAGGTTGTGACCCACTTCTGAGATATGCAGTTTTTACACTTTTGGAGAAATGTACGAATTTGACAGATAATGATAGCAATACAGAATAAGGAATAGCATGAGGAATAGTATTCCACAAAAGCTCCACGTCATGACAACTGGGAGAGGTAATGTAGTTTGTTAAATTAGCAATTCAATGGGTTACCATTAAAGCTCAGCTTTATTATGATAAGATCTTTTTCTTAAGCGTGATCATACCACAAACTGCCAGTGAAAGAGCTAAACATCGTAATCAAAGAAACTGATCATAGTGAACTTAAAAAGATGGAAATGGGTGCACATTACTATTCGGATTCGAGAAATGACGTCTTGTGAATCATAAAATCATGCCGCTGAAAATTGAATTAAAAACATGACATATCAGCCAAGAAGCTCTCAATAAGACATCAACTTTTCTTTGAAGACTTGCAGGGACTGGGCTTATGAAATTTCATTGATTATCCGCTTAATTTCCGCTTAATTAAGATGCTTATTGGCATACATTCATTCCTTTTGAGAACCACCTGTTTCATGCTACTTATAAAGGGGCTTCGTGTCGGTAGCATATAAATTTGCCAAAATTTAGCATTTTGAAAACTGCTCAAATGATTTTTTGGACCGCAGGAACGTAATCTCCATAAAAAACTGAATCTTTTGATATAAAAATTTTCACTGCATACAGACACTTTTTTAGACGACACTCTACCTACTGTATACTTACTCTGTGACTGTTTGTTTTTAATAAACAGTTGTTCCATGACAAAGGAGCGTTACTTGTGATCTGATAAATACTGACAATACAAATTATATGATCACAGTATTAAAGTTCATAATTATGGTGACATAACTGTTTCTTATTGCACACACAGAACTGCCAGAACGCTAATTATTGTGGATTGACTGAAGCTCGTCTAATTAAAATCTCATAGGCCCAGCATCAAGCTCAATCGCGAGCTCCCAAATTTTGAACAGAAGCAGTGTGAACATTAAGCAGTATGAAGTAAAAACTGCTTCATTGTTGGGTCTTTAATCTGTTGCATCGAATTCTACTGTAACATAAGCTCGTCAGAAGTGTCAGTGACGCTAAGGCGAGTTTAATTATGGATTATACGGATATTTTGATAATTTGGTATGGCTAGCTTCCCATCCCCACTAATTTCTCATTTACGACTACTCGTATTATTTTTTAAAATTATACTGAATTTTAATAAACAACATTTTTGTTCGTAATTATTTTGAAAAACAAGGAGTGGCATAAGCTGACACACTCAAGTTATGTGCAAATGTTGTTTACGAGAATGACAATGAATTTTAATATGGCACGGATATTGTTGCAGCCCGTAACATGCATACATATTGAGATGACAAAAATTGATACTAATTATTTATATAGGGAAAACTAGTTTTCATAAGAAATAGAATTTTCACCTTCAAGTTTATATTTGTGTTATTTATAAGGGTATCATGCTTTACACAGAAACTTTTGGCACTCGGCAATATTTCTATAGTCCGTGTAGTAGGTCGCTTTATTACAGGTGTCCAGTATTCAATAATTTTGCATCGTGCATTCGCTTTATTACTGGAAATGGCTATGAATAATATCAAATTCTTTGAGTACTAATGATAATCTCAAATTAAAGAAATCAGATTGAATTTCATTGTAAATCATAAACTGGATCGAATCCCTTTCAAAAATCACAATCGAATTGGATAATCTGATTATCGCAAATCGGAACTTTGTCATTATTGAATCGCATAACCCTTGATGGCGATCTCTATATTTGGGATTCAATATCGACTACAAATACATCCATTTCACAAAATCTTCAATTTTGACACTTTTGTTAAATAGCAATTTACAAGATGATAAGTTAAATACATCAATACCATGAGCTGTGGCTATGAGTGCTTTAAAGTTAGAAAAAACTTCATCTTAGTTTGTGGTTTATTTGAAGTCAGTTATCTCAATTTAATAACAGATCTTGCTTATTGTACTGATCTTGCTTATTAAATACAAGCTTATTGTGCTGACAACACAACACCTAAAATATCTAATCACTCGCCTCGTTCATCACTTGCTTGTAGTGAATGAATTGTAGTTCATTCATGACCCTGATCAGCGGCTCTTACGACTCTATACACGTAAGTGACGGTGGCCCAAAATCGACCGTAGATACGTTGAAATACACTCGCAGCCCATTTGTTACTCGATCATACCTAGGGTGATTTTCCGGCACAGTCCCGTACTCTGATGCATTTCCATGTCCCGTTTTGTTTCAAGAGAATGTGCAAAATGTCCCGCAAATCGAGAGAAGAGGTAGGACTGTTGCCGCTATTATTCGTTTCACTTACCAAGCGTATGCAGGCACGAGATAACCGGGAGATTCCATAGATAAGGCTTATGCTTAGTGTTTCCATAATGCGCACAATACTGTTTGTCAAGGTAAATTTCGCCCTAGAGTGTTCCGCTTCCTACGACAAATTATTAAAAGACAAACGTGTGTTGTGACAAATTGCATCGAGCAAATAGTGCGAACAGCATGTGTCAACGTATTCCGAGATGTAATTTCGAATTGCATGCTGTTCTACCTTCATGCATCTGATTTAAATTTCTTAAAATGCGCGGGAATCTACATGTCAAATGTCATTATATTTTTTTAGAAATCTAAACTTCTTTGTCTCGTATTTTCTTGCGAATAATCTGGTTACCGTAGTCATACCGGAAGCCATGACGGAAATCCAATTGAAAATAATTGTTAAAATAAAAAAATTTAAAAAGACGCACAAAATTGATAACATGACATTATGGAAAATGATGTCATGGTGCATTAAAGTAATGAGGCACTACTTTTAGGTTCAAAGAAAACGTTGATTTCAAACTGTGACTCAATCGTGGGCAAAATGATATTATTGAGCCAATATTGAATATTGAGTTTTGAGTACCACGAATATAGCCTCGCATGTGCCGAAATCTTGATGCATATTATTTGCATTTCAATTCCTTGTGTGACGAATGTCGTGGATGCATCATTCTCTATGTCTTGTGCGTATGTCCGTTGCAAAATTTCAAAAATCGCCTGGCGACAAAGTTGAACTTTGACATTTTCAGAGAAGAAAACATTTTATGGCGTTTTTCTACTCTCAGTTACATATTCTCAATCTTATTAATTTTCATTCAGGATTTTCCACATTCCCAAACAATGAGGTCCATCAGTATCCTAAACTAAATTCTAAACAGCTAAATTGATGAACCTCATGCGTGAATAAATTTTTTGAATTCAAAGAAAATTGCAAAAGTTAATCATATTTTCTTTGCTCAATGCTGAGCGCTACCCAAAGTGTGAGAAACGCTGACCTAGACGAACTAAACGTCCATTGTTCTTAACGTATTTGAAGTCAGAATATATTAGTTAAGGAAGAGTTACATTTTGAAATATATTCTGATTTTAGAGCTATAATATGTAGTAGATATATAATCTAATCTGATCAATAAAATTTAGCATAGAGCAAATCAATCGATTATGATTAAGCCGTAGAGAGGTGTTGTAAAATGATACTCTAGGCTGTAAAAATGCTGCTTTTATTTCATGTAAATCTACAACTGCCTACTTAGAATATAGAAAGCTTGAAATGCATGGAGCAGAATAGATTAATAATTGGTGGTTGTGCCTTTTGCCGCAGCACCCCCACTGTAAACAGTACATCGCAAAAATCAGCTAAAATAACCGCTGAACTTCACTGAAAATATTCGTAAATATCAGTTAAAGATATGACGTCACAGTCAAACTTCATTGACATCAGATAAATAGCGTCGGTTTTTGCAATGGTTACAGTTCAAGCTGCTAAAAGCAGCAAAAATAAGTCTATCTGCTGATTTTAGAGGATGTTCACAGTTTGCAGTGTAGTTCATCACTCTAATTCGGCGAGTTTCGGATACATAGATTTTTGAAGAAGAATTTTGTAGGTAGAAATCCTCCTAAATGGTATTAAAGGAAGAATGCATGAGTCACTTTGACAACGTTTTGGAAAATTGAAAGTTCTGATGTCAAATTTGGTAATACCGGAATTAAAGGAATAATGACTTCAGTGCTCCTTCTAAGGATGAAGAATGATGTTTCATAAATAAAACTATTTTTCGAAAAAAAGTGTCGAAGATGAAGTCGCCACTATAAAAAATTGAGGATGAAAGCTGACGCTGGAATATCCCAGCTGCGCACACAGTGCATGCTAAGAAACTCAATACATTTATTACTAAGAATTGATGGTACAAGTCAAATGTAAAGATGGGCAATCCTGAAGTTATAATTCCATCAGAAGGAAACTCCTCGCCATTGCGATTTAACATTTCTCTTTGCTCCCCTTCTCGATCTCAAGCATCGAGACTAGAATTAGCAGACGGATGTCGAGTTTCTGCAAATTGTACAAATGATTTATTAACCATGTCTAAGGTTGACGAAATGGCCACCCCGTACTAACCGATCATCCGGGAGGCTTAATCTGGACCGTGTCCGGTCCAGGTGAGCAAGGTGAGTCACAGATTAACGATGGCAAAGTTGGCTTAGATGTTAAGAGAGGAAAGTAATATCACTACAACAAACTTACTACCGATTACAGTTTGTTCAGAAAATCAATAAACATGGCAGGACAGCGAGAGTAAAGATTGCTTGGAAGAAAATATTTTGAGACATTCAGAAGCATGAGGAGAAGGTAATACGCTGAGGATTTTGCAAGTGAGTGTCAGGGGTGCCCTTCGAAATCAATTAGTCGTGTCGGTCTAATTTGTTCGGGAAGTAGGTTTGATGACAAAGATTATTAGTCGATTGTCGAATGACTGCCGATGGGCTATCAGAGGTATTAAATAGCATGCCCCAAATTATCGCCCATTGAGGCACATACATAAGTAAATGGAGCTTTTTATTTTGATACACAACTTTGCAGCAATGCTGCGACAATGACTGTCACTCCGACCTAATTGAACCGTTAAAATCCACATATTTGTCTGACAAATGCTTGGCTTGGCTTGTGCGACCATATCCAACACATCAAAAATGTTGTCAAAATATAAGAAGATAACATCAAGCGGATGATACATTATTCACAAAATATTTATTTCTATGCATGTGTTAAAAAGTTGATATTACCATAGCCCCAGATCTCATGCGTATTAGTTTACAGTCAGTCACTGTTCAGTTCAGCTTTGCAGTCCTTGATGAACTTTTATGCTGCAAAGTATATTTACGTCATGATTTCATTTTCTCTATTTATTATTTTGAATGTAATTGCGTTGAATATACTGGACAAGTGCTTAAATCTAGCATTCGAAACATAGGAGCATTGTAATGTGCTCAATTGAATCATATCGACCAAACGCAGATCTCAAATCAAATGAATCAATTGAATCAAATTGGTTATTATTAACACAATTATCAACATTATTTTGGTTTTCTATCAGATAGCTGACAATATTCGATGAAATAGACTCCATCGATCTTCGCATCTTTTCCTCGTTCTTTATCATCATTTCTGCGGTTCTTTTCATTTTTAAGTCGCTATTTGGCTGATTGATAGAATCTGACAAATACTGAACAATAAGGTAGAATTCTGATCACAATTATTAGTCCGGCAGCCACAACGAGTTTCTGCAGGGAACGAGGCCGAAAGTGAGACTTTCACAGAATGATGTACACCCTATGCCTACTACGAATCGGCACGTCTGCCGAGTTCTAGTGAGTTCCTCTTCTTATCAGACAAGATCAAAGAAAAACGCATGTAAATCCAATGGGACGCAGATTGCAGATTTTGGCTAAAATGAAATTTTCTATGTTTTCTCTGATTAAACGAAAAGTATTAAGTCCAGAGGTATGATTTTTGACATGTAATGTCTTCAGGTCATTTCCTATGATATGCATGTGCTTTTATCATGCATCTAATCGGGAATGTATGCGAGAATGTGGTTAAATGTGGATAAAGTTGCTCAAAATGTGTTTGCCGACATTAAGAGGCTCACCAAATCTAAATGTGTTAAGCTTTATAGACATGAGTGCATGAACATGATAGGAAATGACCTGAAGACATTACAAGTTAAAAATTATGACTCTGGGCTTAATACTTTTCGTTTAATTAGAGAAAACATGGAAAATGAAAAAAAATTCATTTTAGCCAAAATCTGCAATCTGCGTCCCATTGGATTTACATGGGGTTTTTTCATCATGTCTGACAAGAAGAGGAACTCCCTAGAACTCGGCAGACGTGCCGATTCGTAGTAGGCAAAGGGTGTACATCATTCTGTGAATATTTCACTTTCGGCCTCGTTCCCTGCAGAAACTCGTTCTGGCTGGCGGACTATAAATTCAAAAAGTCTTCTTTCAGAAGAACTTGCTTGAGACGTTGGTCATCAGCAAAACTGCTGGCAAGAGGACACATGGCTTTCATGCGAAGAACATGTTGAACCCTTGGGATATTAAGTGCACTGAGGAGGTGGGAGTGATAAGCAGCTTTAGGAAGATTATTAGTTAGAGAAGCTTGAGGGAGAGCGTAAATATGAAGTATCACCTTCTGCAGTTGCAAGTGAGGGTAATCAAGCAGACTCTCAATGTTTGGATCGGCTACCTGTGCACGGTAGGCCTGAGCAAACTTTTAGTCGAAAAAATTGCTGAACAAAACTATTTGCAAATTATGATTATTATCAGTTACAAATACTTCTACGTAAAAACGAAAAAATTGTCGGTATAGATATCGAGAAATTGAAGGGAACGTATTTTTTGAATTTTGAATTTTAAAATGTACGCTAAATATTAGAAATGTTGGACATAAGTAATTGCTCAACCATACTACCTACTGAATTTCAGTCCTTGAACCTTCCAGCCCAATGTCTAATTAAAATATCAACTATCGTCGGCTTACTTTGGATAATAATTGGTTTATATTGGGACAGCATCAAGTTTGTACCGATTACTATGTTGATTCATAGCAATCTGCATGTAGATCTCAGGCGTCCTTGAAACTTCTGTGAGGCAATATCTGTGAAACATTCATATCCTATTCATCCGATGTCACGGGATTGGTAGTCAACGATGAGTCACCATTGTTTATCATACATACGTCGTCGGCTTCAAGTGAAAGTACAAACTGTGATTCACTAGCTTCTGATCTCATCGAACAGTCGACTGTCATAATTCACTCTAAAAATGCCATTGTCTCACGATGATCTGAGAAAAAAAGTTTGTATTATTGTATATGCTTCGGGAAAACAAAAGTGAAGAAAAATATATCCGACACTTCGTGGAACATCATAGAGAGATATTTTGCAATTGGATTTGATCGGTCAGATATTCGACTTCCGTCATCGCTGTGTAGTACTTGTCAAAAAGTTGTCAGTGAATATGGGAGATTAATTTTTACACGTATTCAAATGTATGACTATTCTAAGATTGGATTGCCGACGCGATCATCGACGTTTGATGAAAATTGGTCATGTTCAGTTTGCCTCATTGCATCTTCGGTACCAAAAAATATTGCTTCTGGCTCAACTACAAATGTTATTCCAATGCCTAAACGTGTTTCTTCTGGAAGGCCACACTTGGTTTCTTCTTCGACAAATTCTGCACCTACATCAGTTAAGGTACGTGTTGCGTTCAATAAGTGCCCGACCTCACGCATTTAATTTTTGATTCTTATTTTTCTAACCTCAGTTACTTATTCATTCATCACTAGTCAGGCAGTCAGTTAGTGTTAGCAGTCATAATGAGCCGTTATTGTTCTTATGCGCTGTTATTGACCATTACGCGCGCGGCCATGTGACTACATGAGTTGTCATCTGAACCGGTGTTCAATGTGCAAAACGATCGGTGTGCTTTCTGATCGAAGTTGACGAAAATGACGTTGGAAGTCTCGCAAATTGAATATCGCAGTGTCATTCGATTTTTTGTTTTACAAAGGACTTCTGTTAGAGACATTCTTAATGAATTGAATGCTGTCTATGGCGAAAGTAATGTCGTTGAAGTTAGCACCAACTTCAACACCAACTTTTTGAATAGAGTTTGTACAGAATAGAAAACCACATGTGTAGGTACTACTGTTGACGCAGAGTTTGTACAGACAAAATTTTTTCCAAAATTCGAACTCCTTCACCTTCAAAATTCAAATTTAAATTCGAAAAATTGGTGCAAGTATTGGTGCTACCTAGTTAGCGAGTTTGTACAGCAATCCGACGGAAAAATTTAGATACAAGAACAAAAAACTGAGTTTTTACAGCAACTTCCAGCACTTTCCTTACACAAACAAACGGTAAAAACCGCCAAAAACCGATTTTTTCAGAAAATGATAAGATTTTCCAGAAACCTTCTTGGTGCTACATGGAAAATGAGTTTGTACAGTGCTCTAACCGGTGGAAGAGTGTTCTACTAATCGAGTCTGAGTTTGAACACACACTTCTCCGACACTCCAGCACTCCTACGACCGGTAAATACCGGTTATTGTACAGTAACTACAAGAATACTGCCCATTTATGAACAAATCAATTGGTGCTACATGGAAAATGAGTTTGTACAGTGCTCTAACCGGTGGAAGAGTGTTCTACTAATCGAGTCTGAGTTTGAACACACACTTCTCCGACACTCCAGCACTCCTACGACCGGTAAATACCGGTTATTGTACAGTAACTACAAGAATACTGCCCATTTGTGAAATGGAATTAAAGTTTCTCTTTGTTGGCCGTCAAAGTAGGTGACTTCAAAATCTGTTTTACCTCGTGATTGGGATGAATACGACATGGTTTGGGTGTTGTTGTAACTAAGTACGTTTTCATATAGTGTTACGAATTTAAATTCCGATGATAGGTTGGAAATGTAGTATGAAATGACGGTGATGTATTTCGCTCCTATCTTTGTAATAGAACAACTGATCTTTACAAGAAATTCCTAAGTGCCCAATCGCTACCTAGAATAGACATTTTCACATATAGAAGTGGGTCTTGGTCTATTTGTGGTTACAGAATTGATGTAGTTCATTATTTCGATAGATGTTGATATGAGATAAAAATGGGAAGTGTTTATATGGTCAGTTGATATATTTATCCCGTTATTCCGCTTTGGAGCTACTTCCAAGCGGACGTGTCTACCGCTTACACGAAAAAATGGTATCACATCTACTTTGGCCACGACTAAAAGTGCTTGAGCGTGACAAATGTTTTTCTGCAGTTCGACCGTAGGTCGAACTGCAGAAAAAAAATTTGTTGCGCTCAAAATAATTCTATCTTGGTGGTAAATTTTTGCGACAGATCTCCAACGAGTAATGTTTTCAATTCAACACATGCATTAATTAACTCGCTATTAGTAAGAGTCTATGCTACTCGATTAATTTGGTTGCTGTAGGCCTACCTATTAGCCTTTTGCTGCATGAATTATTTTCAAAATTAAAGTTTTTTTGCTGAAGATGAAAAAGCAATTCAATCTCTTGACAGCGTTGTACTTTTTATTTAGTCTAACTGGTTCCCAATTGTGATTGGCTTACTTCATTTTCATTGCTATGGAAATTAAGTATTTAGTTATTCACTAATGAATTATTCAAAGTCGTTCTTTATAATTCAATGAAATCAAGAACACATTGCCATTGTATTTGTTACACAGATCACTGCAGGATCAATTATATCCAAATATGTGATGACGTCTTCACGACAAGAATATGATGTACATCGAAAGAGCTGATTCAATAAGATGTCCATTTGCTGTTGCTAAAAATATAGTATTGACACTGTTGAACATTGCCTCAGTTCCTTCGAATATCAGGTGACCTGCTCTTCAGACAATCTATCTGTCGATGCGCGCAGAGGCGTCGCGACCGGGGGGGTGTGGGGGACCGTAACACCCCCCCAATATGAAATTAATAAAAAGATTCAGGTAAAATGAGAAATTTCAGGCAAACCGCCGGTTTGCCGGCGATTCAGCTGCAATATTCACTGACGTTGTTCTTAGCCACAAAAACACGTCTTGTCACAAAAACACATCGTAATGTCGGGAAATTCTCACCCTTTCTAGACACCAGAAAGTATATGGTTAGTTGCCGTTGATGATATTGATTTGTCACGCGAAAGCGGTCAAACATAGCGCGCTGAAAACGACCTGCACCGGGGATGACTGTATATGCGAGCAGGAGGAACAGTCGCCTCGCATTTTCTTAAAAATTGGAACATAAGGCGATGTGAGTTAGCTCTGCTAAATTTAAAATATCTAAGTGGAATTGAAATGTAATTTCAGTACCTTACCTATAATGTGGCCAGTGAATATTGGCACTGAATCACCTAACGCTGAAACGCCTGCAACTCATTCTGCCTAGCTGGGTAGTGTATATTTAACCGTTGATTGATATACGTGGTGAGATCAAAAATGATTTAGACTCGACCAGAAAGAATAATGCTACGACCTAGATATTTCACACTGGATGACTAATGGGTATATAGGCAACAAATATCGTATTGATAACTTTCATTGATATTTTTTTCTTTAGTATTTTCATCGATTTTAAATATTTAGTATTTTTCAGCATTTTAATTGATTTTTTCCATACATTTCCTTAACTTCCCTCTGAATATATGCCACAAAAGTACAACAGCTAATCCACAAAATGTTAATTTCAAAAGTAAATACAAGTCATTTCTTCTCAATGTAATCCCCTCATTCTCTACACACTTGCTCCACCTTTTAGGAAGCTCTCGAAAAGCCTCGTGGAAAAAGTCTCGACTTCTGGAATTGAAAAATTCCATCACTGCATCTTTCACATCCTCACTATTAACAAAACGCTCTCCCCTGAGATGATGCTTTAGATAGCGGAATAGGAAATAGTCACTTGGAGCTAAGTCGGAGCTATGGGGATGAGGAAGCACATGAAAGTCTGAGTCCTCAATTGCAGTTGTAGTGGTCGCTGCAGTATGGATGGGCGCGTTGTCGTGTAGTAGATGAAGATTCTGGTTGCGGGGTTTTCGAACACTTTGACGAGCTATACGAAGTTGCTCACAGTAGTACTCGGCATTCAGTCGCTGATGTCGGTCGACGAAATCCATATGAACAATGCCGCAGCTGTTCCAGAAGATTGTCAGCATCAACTGACCTTTGAACACAACTCACACTCGGTACCGCTCGTGATTGTTATAACAATCAAAACAACTGAATACATTGATGAATACAACTCAGACCCTATTGAAGTTTATGCAAGTCATGTTCGAAGTAAATGTATCCGTCAAAATACTTTCAAGAAAGGAAATGTATGGCAAAAATCAACTAAAATGCTGAAAAATACTAAATATTTAAAATCGATAAAAATACTAAAGAAAAAAATATCAATGAAAGTTATCAATACGATATTTGTTGCCTATATACTCATTAGTCATCCAGTGTGAAATATCTAAGTCGTAGCATTATTCCTTCTGGTCGAATCATTTTTGATCTCACCACGTAAGCTCTGGCTATTGCGTTGTCCCTTGAGGAGATGACGTCATCGTTACGGTGGATTTCATCGAACCTTCCTCATACCGAGTCATTCACACGCGCACCGCGGAAAGCGCACGGTATGAATAAGGCACACCGTCTTCTCTGTGCGTAGAAGTTTATTGTCAACAGCGTGTTAACTTTCTCGATGCAACGGATACTACGGGATCCAATTGCGCACAAATTAACTTAACGTCATCGGCATTTCATTGGCCACATAAATAACCACCAATTAAATTATTTTTCGTTTATAGGCGTCATTTCCGACCGATTAGATGATTAGGTAGGTACCTAGTGTTGGATTTGAGCATGATAGCAGTAGGGGGAAGCTTTCAAACGGAAGTTTTTGGGTCAACGCTGCAACCAAAGCCGGAAAAAGGGTGATCAAAAGAAAGATGACATTGATTCATATAGCACCACTATCATCCTCGCACTAAGAACGCCCGCGAATTATTTTGAAAACAGTTGAACCATAAATGGAAAAAGTAGGAGATAGGCCCATTTGATCCTTGAAAGGGACTCTCCAATGCATGCATTTGGTGCCACCCGCATTTGGTTAAATAATGCTTCAAATAAGGTGCGTGGATACCCTTGTGCATCAGAAATTCATAGTAGGTCTCGCATGTGAAGATCCACACAAACATTCCGCAGATGATCATTCTGTAATTTATTGTAATTAGACCTATAATGAATTCACAAAATTCGGGCTTCTGTCAATATTCACTGAGTGAAAGTTAAACAATGTTCCCAAACTTGATTTTATTGATTGTGAAGAGTTCTATTACATTAATATGAATAAAATACTGTGTGTGTTGTCATCAAGACCCTGAAAGAATCAAGATAGCATTCTGGATTCCACTCTTTTTGTGATGGTTTCGCTACCTTCTAATTATTTCATTCAGCACTTTCTGCTTCTCGAATTTATTTGTTATCTTTATGAACAAAGAAGGTCAATTATTGATGATAAGACAATTAAGCTTATGAAGAATCGTGAGGAAACGAGGCCTGCGCCTGTCAATGTTGCTCATATTCACTAAAATAATGAACTGATGCTCAATCAATCTGGTTGAGGCAATGTAAAGCCTATCTACTGGAAATATTATTCCCCCTCAGGGAAGGAAGGTGCATCTCCAGTGCCGGGGATGAGTTGAGGCAGTGCAGGGGAACTTCCCCACTTTCCCTCCCCTCAAATCCAACACTGCAGGTACCTCTTCGGTAGGATATAAACATGAAACATGTTGGAATGTGTGTGAGTATGCGTGTGTGCAATAATCAGGCAAATTTTGGCTCTAAGTTGTAAATCAGGTAAAATTTAGCAAACACCCCCCCAATGATGTTTCCTTAACGACGCCTCTGGATGCGCGTATTGGATGTGACGTGCTTTTTTAATTGCTAGCAGCGGCTGTGAAGAAATATGTTCGTTAAATGAAAGGACAAATGAAAGACGCTTGCGTCACTATGGAGGCTAAGTGCCAGATGATGTATTTACATGGACGAGCCTATCCGAATTATAGGCCAAACTCCTTGCTAGAAGAGACTTTTAGCTTCATAACTGAATACCCGAGTTCCATAAGCGGACAGATTGAATAATCAAACTGATATTCAGTTGCAATTCTCATGTGAAACTTAGCGATATCATATAGGCGAGTTGTAAGTGATTGCAGGAGATAAATATATCAACTGACCATCACCTGACCATTGACAGTCATTTGTCAGACAAAGAGCTGACTAAGGTGAACTAGTGAGGTCTCCAAAATCTTTCTCCAAACTTCATCTCAGCTTATGGTCGAACTATAGAAAATTTTGTTGTGTACAAAAGCACTTTTAATCATCACTGCACTAGGTGACATGCCACGCTCAATCACGCGTAACTAATTACACATGACCCCAAACATCCGTGGCTATGCGGGATATTGCTGCAATATAAGTTATATAAGTTAGTATAGTTGGCAGTCCTGTTATAGACTTTGCGTCTCATGTGTCTGCATGTATCAGAGGCTAAACAATGTGATAGGACCTCAATTTCATGCTCAGGGAAGACAGAAAATGCTTAGCGGTTTATCCGTGGTTCAAGCGGCAACGCAGACAACCGTAGACGACGCGCAAATTATAAACGCTCGCCCGCACGTATTCATAAACATTTCCCATGTTTTAACAGCATCAGATCAAGTGATTTCTGACTCTTAGTGCAGCGCGTATGTACGCGGATAGAAGAATAGAATGTCTTTAACCACGGATGTTTGGGGTGTTCCGTAATTACGCGTGAATCACGCGTGGCATGTCACCTAGTGTATCTCGACCATTTCCTATTGTATTTTAAAAACTTTATCGCTTGGTCACATTGTTGGTCATTAACGGTTCATCGCATAGGCTATACGCAAGCCTGCAAAATTCTTACTTTTATACCTTTGATTGTTCTCCGGATTTTACTAATACCTTAAATTCACATATGTAGACCAACTTTTTTCCCTTTGTATTCTACGGATTCCATTGTTTCGTCCTATCAGCTAGACTATGGGCAAGTATATGCAGTTTTTACATTTATTATACCTTCGATTGTTTTTCAGATATTAGTGATGAATTGCAAGTAACACGTACAATCAAGATTGTTGTTTTTTGCCGTGATTTTTAAGTGCACTTGTAATTGCTTTATTAACTACAATTTGTTGACACAACTTAGCACAGGCATTTTCAGCGATGTTCCTCTTTTCTATATCTTTTACATGTAGTTGTTTTTCTATATGCGTTTTGGACTGTCCGATCATTATCGTATTTAAGATATTCGTCCTTCATTGCGTAAATGTCGCAAGTCATTTTTATCCTATCTGACCTTTCTATGCTGTGCTTCCTACTGCAATAGAGTATGTAAAAATTGAGAGCTCGATATTCATCTGTCGTCCTTCTCCCATGTCAGCATTTGGATTTGGTGCAGCTATTCATTTTTGGAGTACCGCCTCCATTAAGCTTTCCACACGTGACCTTCATGATGTACATGGCCCCTTTTTCCAGAGTTTTGTGCACCATTCTCAGTAGATTTCATATTTTGATGGACAATAACATTTCTTGAAACAAAACATTGTTTTAATTGTCGTTTCACTGGTCATAGTTAGCGATTCAACAGACAATTCAATTTTGAAACAAAACCATCGAATAGCTGTTGTAGTTACTGTATAATAACCGGTATTTACCGGTCGTAGGAGTGCTGGAGTGTCGGAGAAGTGTGTGTTCAAACTCAGACTCGATTAGTAGAACACTCTTCCACCGGTTAGAGCACTGTACAAACTCATTTTCCATGTAGCACCAATTGATTTGTTCATAAATGGGCAGTATTCTTGTAGTTACTGTACAATAACCGGTATTTACCGATCGTAGGAGTGCTGGAGTGTCAGAGAAGTGTGTGTTCAAACTCAGACTCGATTAGTAGAACACTCTTCCACCGGTTAGAGCACTGTACAAACTCATTTTCCATGTAGCACCAATTGATTTGTTCATAAATGGGCAGTATTCTTGTAGTTACTGTACAATAACCGGTATTTACCGGTCGTAGGAGTGCTGGAGTGTCGGAGAAGTGTGTGTTCAAACTCAGACTCGATTAGTAGAACACTCTTCCACCGGTTAGAGCACTGTACAAACTCATTTTCCATGTAGCACCAAGAAGGTTTCTGGAAAATCTTATCATTTTCTGAAAAAATCGGTTTTTGGCGGTTTTTACCGTTTGTTTGTGTAAGGAAAGTGCTGGAAGTTGCTGTAAAAACTCAGTTTTTTGTTCTTGTATCTAAATTTTTCCGTCGGATTGCTGTACAAACTCGCTAACTAGGTAGCACCAATACTTGCACCAATTTTTCGAATTTAAATTTGAATTTTGAAGGTGAAGGAGTTCGAATTTTGGAAAAATTTTTGTCTGTACAAACTCTGCGTCATCAGTAGTACCTATACATGTGGTTTTCTATTCTGTACAAACTCTTTTCAAAAAGTTGGTGTTGAAGTTGGTGCTAACTTCAGCGACATGCGAAAGTACTCCTTTTCACACGACTGTTAGATATTGGGCAAGAGAATTCAAAGGTGGTCGAGTTTCAGTCGTCGATGAAGCAAGAGAAGGAAGACCTATAGAAATTTCTATCGACGAGGATCTGATAGAAAAAGTTCAGAGCGACCGACGAATAACAGTAGGGGAGTTGTCAACCAAATTCAATTGTAGTGTTGGAACCATTAGCGAACGTCTCAAAGCTTTGGGAATTCGAAAGCTTTGCTCAAGATTTGTGTCTCGGTTCCTTTCTGCTGAAATGGTGGAACGCAGAGAGGCATGCTGTTTGCTGAACATCAATACTTTTGAACAGCATGACGAGCAATTTCTTTCTAACATGATCACCGAGGATGAAGCTCCCTTAAGTCGCTATCTATCTGAATCAAAGAGAGAATCATCAGAATGGAAACTTCCAGGATAGAAGCCATCGAAGAAAGCGATATCTTCAACGTCGCATCGGCGCGCGATGATGCTGTCTGTCTTTTGGGATAGACATGACATCATTATGCTCAATTTCTTGCCGACTGGAAGAACCATTAATGGAAAGTATTACAGTGATCTTGCAGTGGAAGTGAAGAGAAAACAGAGAAAGCAAAGAAATGTCCCACTATGGTTTCTCCACGACAACGGATCAAAAAATAAGAATTTGAAAATTTAAAGATTGAAAAAATAAGATGTCATTAAAAATTTTGACATTTGAAAATTGGGGGGAAATGTAGCGTTATTTCAGAAATTCTGGTATTAAACGAACTTTGATACACATGCTCTGCTGTAAAAGAAATAACAACTTAATCAGAAATTAAATGCGTGAGGTCGGCCACTTATTGAACGCACCACGTATGTGCGAAATGTTTCTCAACATTAAGTCATGGTATTTCCCACTACTGCACAAAATCTTCACGCCTTCACAACTTATTGACTAAAGCTGGTTCCCCTACAACAAAAGAAAAATTGTGCTCAATCATCATCCGTGAGAAACGTAAGATGGAAAACTTAGCATGCAGCAGTCCCATTTCCTTATCTTCATCGACTGGTAAACCAATTCAGCTACCTCCTTTTCAAGTTTCTCTCAAAAAAAGACCACTTTCCTTGGAGACATTTTATGTGATTCTAAGAGATTTAAATTTGTCAAATAATCAAACACGCCATTTATCAACACTTATTCGTGCAGGGGCTCAGGACCGTTCTTGTGTGGAGTCAGGTCTGAGAGAGAAACTGAGTATGAAAAATCATTTACTAGATGATTATTTTACGGTTTCGACGGAGCGGTTTGTCATTACAGATAATGAAATAGAATCAAGAGAGATAGTATACTGCACTGACGTTAATCTTTTGATCTAGAATATTGAGTCGCTTCGTCATAAAACTTACAAGAACGTAAAAATTGGAATCGACGGTGGACAAGGCTATTTGAAAGTTTGTCTTAACTTTCTCAACCTCGATGAGGATTCATTCAGTGATGATGAGAATTGTAAACGTCGATGTTACCGGGATATTATGACAGTGGACATGTGGAAAGACACCAGTGTGAATAAACTTATTATCATCGGCATAATTCCTAATGTGCCAGAAAACTACCGGAATATTTTGGCATTGGGGATCCATTTAAATTTGGAATCTCTCTCTATTCCGTTCACGGTAGCAGCTGACCTCAAAATTGCTAATATTCTTTGTGGACTTATGGGCCATCGCTCAAATCATCCTTGTACGTGGTGCGATGCGGAGAGAAGTGATATGCAAAATGGTCAAAAAGGAAATCTCAGAACGCTTGGCAATCTCAGAGAACTGTTTTGGACATGGCATGGCTCAGGTGCTCAAAAACAAAAGGCCAAATTGTTTGGAAACGTCATTCATCCTCCAGTTTTCAAGCATATCTCTGATGATAAACTCATCTTGGACCTTATACCTCCTCCTGAGCTCCATTTGCTAATGAGATCATTCACCACAATCTTGAAGAATTTTCAAAGCATTTTTCCAAATGCAGAGAAATGGGCGATTGATTGTAATGTACGGATGGAGCGTTACCATGGAGGAACTTTCTTGGGAAATGACTGTATAACTCTTCTAGAAAACATAGATAAGTTGATGATCGAATCTTATAATTGTTCAGAATATGGTTTTATAAATACTTTTGTTGCTCTTAAACGTGTGGTTCATGCATGTTTTGGCTATAATCTTCGGCCTGACTATAAAGAAAAGATACAAGATTTCAGATTGGCAGTCCAAGGAATAGGCATTTGAATAACCCTAAAGTTGCATGCGATATTCCACCATGTTGAAGACTATTGCGAGGCACATGGAAGAGGTCTCGGCCAGGTCTCAGAGCAAGCCCCTGAGTCAGTTCATTGTGACTTCAAAAAAACTTGGGATAGACACGCAGTTTCTAATGTCAATGATAGGTATGGTCAGCAACTGCTTACAGCAGTAAGAGATTACTGCAACAGACATGTTTAATAATTGCAATGATATTTTGATACCAGTTCAAATTTAAAAGATGCATTGACTTTTGAATATAGAATTTTGGTTTTTGATAATATATGGCTATACCGTCATAATTTCAGCATTGTAGGCCTAATGTTTTCATAGAAACTCAAAAAAATGCTGAATGGCTAGCACTGTGTACAAGGGATTATTGAAGCATCTAAATATAAACACAGTATGACTATAAACCAATTATTATCCAAAGTAAGCCGACGATAGTTGATATTTTAATTAGACATTGGGCTGGAAGGTTCAAGGACTGAAATTCAGTAGGTAGTATGGTTGAGCAATTACTTATGTCCAACATTTCTAATATTTAGCGTACATTTTAAAATTCAAAATTCAAAAAATACGTTCCCTTCAATTTCTCGATATCTATGCTGACAATTTTTTTCGTTTTTACGTAGAAGTATTTGCAACTGATAGTACAATCATAATTTGCAAATAGTTTTGTTCAGCAATTTTTTTCGACTAAAAGTTTGCTCAGGCCTATCGTGTGTGAGCTCAAGTGTTTTAGCTTCCACGTCTAATTTCATGCATCAAATAGTCACTGAAGATCACGGTTCAGATTAGCTGCCTACGAAATCAGACACGCTATCTGCATCTACCACTATATTCGAGCCTGTGTCATAAATCTGATGATCATCGTTTAGATCAGCATACTGCATATTCGAGAACTTGGAATGCTGAGTCATTTGAGAGTTCTAATACGAAGACAGGTCAGTTGATTTCGGCATTGAATATTGAGCATTTTGGCAAACCAATCGCCAAGGCTCTAACTGGCAATGTTACAAATGATAATACGCATAACCGCGCTGTTACTGACAATGCGCTACGTTCAACGGTTAATGAAACTCCTTCATCAGTGATTGGAATAGGTCCTAATAGCTCCTGCTATTTCTTAATATACAAAGCGTAGGATCTTTGTAGTGGAAGGCATACGATAACTCACATAGGGGTACACGAGCCCTTCTCTATCAAGTAGTTTCAAATTTATATGATTTCCGCAGAATTCATGGCAGAAATAATCAAGGTAAAACTTTCCGTGTTGAAGCTGATGAATTCGATGCCCCTGCAATGCGGGACCCATCTCGCTGGCCAGCTGGATTGCTAATTAGAAGATGGAATTTCCAAGTCCCTAATATACAAAAGAGACGTTACAATCAAGCAGCTCTCTCTAATTCTAATCGAGGACAGAACGGTTGGAAATGGAATGGAAAACGCAAAGATTTGCCATCTAGTCCATATCCTTTGCGCATGAAGGCAATAAATATAATGATCGATTAAGAACCAGAAACCCTCATTCTTAGGCTGAATATCAGAAAACTCAGAGACAGTTGCATACACATCATGAGCAACCGCCCTTTCAGCTGAATGCAGCCTCTGGAAGACCACATGGACAGCAGGCTACAAAAGAGGTATATGAGAAGCCATTCATTTTGTCTGGTCGAACTAGACAGCAGTGCCAAGATTATCAATGCTCATCAGACACCTCAGTTGATATTGAAAGGAAAGCATATACTGCCAACAGACACGGAGACACCAATGGGTACACATGGGAAAGAGGATTCAACAATTTCTCGAACCATTATTAAAATCATGAATTATAATTGTGAAGGGTCCGTGTGTGTTACAATCACTCGAGTTTGCTGATATTTTATGTTTGCGTGAGACTTGGTTGTCTCAGGCGGAGGAACATATTCTTTCAAGTCTCTTGTCTGCTGAGGATGTCTTCTGTATTCAGTCTTTCGCCATGCAAGTGCCTCCTACTTTTGGAGAAGATCGACGTCACGGTGGGGTTGCTATAATATGTCATCGTCGTTCAGGTCTTGGATTTCAGTCAACTGATATTGATAGTGACCGTGTATGTGCAGTGTTGGCACATGATTCTGATGGACTGAAGTTTTATGTTATTGGCGTATAATTTCCTTATTGGGATGGTAATTGCCTAAACTTGTCGCTATATGAAACCACACTTCAGCAACTGGATTCAATTTTAATGTCCTTAAGATCTGCTGCTCCAATCGCTGTTGCTGGTGACTTAAATTGTGCACTCAATCGACTGCCAGCAGACTCACGGAATGTGGACTGGGACAAATTGCGCGTATTTAATCCGCTCAGTCGACTGATGCAAACACTGATGGATGATCATGATCTTCTTGTTGCAGAATACCTGTTCAATCAGAGGATTTCTTATACCTATAATCGTAGCGGGAATGCCTCTCATATTGACCACATTTTAGTGCCTTGATGTGTTTCGGGTTCATTGGTTGACTGTTCTATTTTGTTACCGGATTCCAAAATCTTTCTCCTCATCTGCCTATTCAGCGTTTTTCATCTCTTTTCTTTCTCACGCTGTACCTCAAAAACAATCATCAACTTCAATTACAAAGAAGTATGTGCATGAGTGGAGATGCCCTGCAAAGATTGAATGTTAACGTCAGTTACTAACATCTCGTCTCTCAATTGAAATTCCTAAGTGCCAATCGATGGACGATTATGATGAAGTAATCAGCGAAGCTGTGCACCATGCAACAAAAGAGACTGGATGTCTGAAAGAATGTCGTCCTCCGAAACCTTTTTGGACACCTGATATCACACATTCAAGAGATCGTACAAGATTCTGGCACAAATTGTGGCTGTCATCTGGCCAGCCTGATGCTTCGTCTGTTTACGGTTGTTATCAAGAAGCTCGGTCTGCTTGCCGAAAAGTTCGCATAGCTACAGTCAGTAAGCTCATATGTTGAATACGTTGCATATTGGGGGCAAACGCCGAACATTTTCGGCCAGAGATCCGTGCAAGACGTGGGGAACGTAGTCCATCCTCATGCACGGCTAATGATTTTGCTTCATATTATGAAGACTCTACAGATGATCTGCGGTTAACGAGTCAACAACAAGCAATTTAGATGAGGTTGACAAGCGGGTCTGTGTTCTATCTTCAAAACTGAATAAGTCACGTCGCATAACAAAAGACATGATTAGTGATTTAATCCGACGCCTTAAACGTGGAAAGGCACCTGGGTCAAATGATGTGACAGTCGAGCATTTCCTTATGGATCTCACCTGAGCTCTTGGACGCATTATCACATCTGTTCACGACATGCCTAAATCACGGCTTGGTTCCCAAAGCATTTACATATTGTACAGTTGTCCCCATTCTCAAACGTTCTGGTCTAGATCCTGATATGATTGAAAATTACAGGCCCATCTCTCTGATACAACTGCCAGACACTGCTTGAGTTGATACTGAAACATGATCTTGACTAACTTTTTGAGGCTCATGAACTTCTATTTGGATTCATTTCTAATCGTAGTACTAGCCACTCTTCGTTATTGGTGGATGAATGGATGAATTCAGAAACGAGAAGCCCCAGTTTTTGTTGCAAACTTAGACGCTCGACAGTGTTTTCCGTCAATCTGGCATGCAGGGCTCTTTCAACAATTAGAGAAGTAACTCTCCCCCGAGAGTTGGATCCTACTGTGGCGTTGGTATAGCCGGATGGTCTCTTATGTATCATTTGGTGGCAAACAATCGAATGAGTATTTAATGCGCAGAGGGACAAGACAAGGAGCCATACTGTCACCACATCTGGCAAATGTGTTTTTGAGACCATTGCTTGAACAACTAGACAACAGTAATCTCGGAACTTCTCTACTTGGTTGCCATGTACCAGCAGTTTGTTATGCTGATGTTCAGCAGTTGTTATGCTGATGATATAATCTTGATTTCAACTAACCACTTGCATCTTCGTCAGCTGCTGGCCATAGTTGAAAATTTTGCTTCTCTTTGGCGTCTAAATTTCACTCATCCGAAGCCAAAGAAGACGAAGAGTCATTTCACTGTTTTCGGGGACTGGTGTTGGTGCAAAGTCCAAAATGGTTCTTGAATGGTCAACAACTTCATACAGTTCTTCCTCTAATCATTTGGGAATACGAATGAATTCGCAATATCGTGGAAAGCCGCATGTAGACAATCGCATAAAACGTGCTCGTGGTGCTTTCTATGGATTATCGCCGGTCGACATGTTAAGTCAAAGTTGGGTCCTCATCAAAAGGCATTTGTATGGAATGCAATAGTTCTACCAACACTCACCTTTGGATGCGATGCAGCGCCTCTCCTGGTGACCGACATTGATCGACTTGAGGCATGTCAAGTGGCGAACATCAAGTACAGACAATGAAGTATTGCCTCAATGCAGACACTCGACTTCGAAAGGCACTTATAAATGGACTTGCGTTGTGATGGATCTCGCCTGGACTGATGGGGATCTTTTGTGCTACTAGTTGCAGACATTTGCAGTGGTCATGTAAGTGTTCTGATGGATGTGGTTTAAGGTAGTATTGATAAGCAAAGGCTTTGAGGCATCTATGTGTTGTGATGTTATTGTGGACAGCATTCGGACGGCCTTTGTGTTCTCAGAGCCTCATAGGTCCTCTTTTGTATTTCTTTTATGCCGAAGGCATAGAGTAGGGATATATAGGTAGAGTGTCGACTCAAAAAAGTATCTGTATACAGTGAAAAGTTTTATGTGAAAAGATTCAGTTTCTTGCGGTGATTGCGTTCCCGTGGTCCAAAAAATTATTTGAGCAGTTTTAAAAAATGTCAAAATTTTGATAATTTATATACTACGAGATGACTCCTATGTAAGTAGCATGCAACAAGTTGGATATCAAAAGGAATGAATATTTGCTAATAAGTATCCTAACTAAGCAGAAATTAAGCTGATTATCAAGGGAATTTCATGATCCGTTTTGTAATGGAAGTCGACATCTTATTGTGCTTTCTTGGCTGAAATTTCATATTTCTAATTCATGAAAGCAATAGCAGGTCATCGAGTTGCCAATTTAACAAATGTTACCTCTCCAAGGCTATCATGACACGGACAATCTGTAGAGTAATATCATTTCTTTCTACTTTGCTATCATGATCAGTCAATTCCGTTTTAATTTCTTCAAAACTGCATAAATGTGTATATCTCACATTTTGAAACAATTCCGACTGTATCTCCCTTGAGTTCATTTAATAAAATCGAAAGTGTATGCATAGTGGGGATTTAATAAATGCGGAGTTACCACTCTACCTAACATACTTACTCCATGGCCGAAGGTTTTAACTTAAATGATGTTTCTGTGTATAACTTAATTGTGTTTTTGTCTTAATTGACGCAGAATAAAATGAAATGAAATGAAAAAGTAGATTCTGACAATCCTGTGAAATAGCTAACGCAGCCTCGCCTATGTCTGATATTACTGCCCTAAAAACCCATGATATAATGCTACATTGTAGCTATCGGCACAAAAGAAGCAACATTTCTCGTCGTGTTGATCGATCATAATTCTATCCCTCTCAATTTCAACTTTTCACATTTGATGTGGGTGTACAGATTTTGCAATTCTCAAATTTAGGGATATACGTTTCGGAGAATTTTCGAGAGCTTTTGTTGGTTCACTGGGAGCAGTATGTTTGACGCAAGCCAAGTCTGACAAAGCAAAGCATTTTCTGAGTAAGGCAACTTCTGAGTACATACTTGTCTTTGTCGTGGTGTCATTCTCGATAAACGAAAATGGTCATTAGCGAAGTTTGTTAAAATTTCGCAATAGGCTATTCAAGTGGGAGTTTTAGTAGCCGAAGTTCTCTTACTCGTGAGAACTAGAGTTGGAACCAGTCTGGATTCGTCGAACTGGATACAACCATTGATCAATCTACGGTTAAACCGGTGACATTTAGCCTTCACTGACTGGTCTACGACCGCCTGACCAGCTTCAGTCCACCAACAGTCCTTCGTTACTCTCAAGTCTTAAGAAATGGGCAAAACGCAAACTTCACATAAAAAGTCATGTCCAAACTCAGCAAGTTCTATGCGCTCTATATTGATAATAAAAAGCATACAAAGACACTACAAAAAGAGACAGTATGTAGGCGTCCCGCGCCTTCAAAGGCCGATAGAACCAGGTGCACAAACCACCTACATGTAGTTCTATTAGCCTCTGAAGGCGCGGGACGCCTAAGTACTGTCTTTTTTGTACTGTCTTTAAATCTAATAGAAATTCGATCTTTAAACATCTGTTAGTAACCCTCTTTGCCTTTTATTATCAATATGAGTATGTTCCTCGTCGTTTGGTGGCATATGTTTATACGCCTAGAAAGCTCATGTTTTGAGATTGCTCCTGAAAAAATCTCATGACACTACCCAGAACACAGCCGAAGGAACATTCCCATTCGGCATTTCCAATATTTCCTGAGCTAAGTGAAAATGTTCCCCTACAGTTTCCTTATATACCTTCCCTTTTGCACTCTTTCCCATCTGACACAGCTAGTGGCTCATCTAATTTAAGGTCTCAACACTTTTTAGAATCACGTGAAGCTTTGTTGTCCAAAATCATACAGTACCTGTCATAAGTTTGGAAACCCATAACACAAAAAATAAATTTTTTTAATCAAAAAAAACAAAACAAACAAAAATTTACAAAATTTTCTGAAGTGATGATGATGAATATGATTATATTATATTTATATTATATCGCTACTTACATCTGTATTTGATTGATAGATAGTACTTCTTCTTTCACTGCTCTTTGCTCTTGAATTTGATTGCACAAGTCTGTTGTGCACAACATTGGATCAGTTTGTTGGGTCCACAGATCAATTATGATTGTTTTCAGCTTGTTTGGAGTGTATCTTCAATTTGTTGATTTTCCTTTTCATTTTTTCTTTTTTTTATTTTCAATGGGAATTTTTGTGATTTTCGGTTCGGTTTTCAGAGGTGGCCACTGGAGATTTTCAAGCCATTTTCAAGCTTTCTTTTTTTTTGATCTATGGCACGGGCGGTGCGCCCGTCTTACATGCGTCGTCCCTCGATCTGAACGGAATGAGAGATGAACGGAAGGAGATCTAAATATATCTTGATGATCCATATTGACCATTGAGGTCTTTAATATAGCCAAAATCTCTCTCCTGGCGGAAAAAAAAAAAAAACAACATCACCATCACCGTGCGGAGGATGGTTGGTTCGTTGGGTACCGATGATCGGACGGATATGATCAGATTGTTTTGGGTCTTCGGACACTTCGGATTGAACAAATAAAAGTTAAAATAAAAGTTAGACTCATTGTTGATCCAATCGTCACACATGAAAACACCCAATGTGACCAAACTTTTGTCTTTATTTTTGCATTTCTTCTTTTTTTTCGAAATTTCCTTTTCTGGAAATGGGTTTTCGCCCCCTAAGTTGAGCCCATAAGTTAAATAAAACCCAAAAAAAAAAAAACGAGAAACACGTACCGACACTTGATCACCGTAGAGACAGACCGTAGAGGAGATACTCCTAGGATATGATCTTTAAAGGATCGTCTCTTTGTATGTTTCTTCATTTTTGTTTTCTTTCGCAGGTGGATACTTTTGGTCGAGGTCTGAGAAAATGCTTCGAACTGAGAAATTTCCTTCCATTTTGTATTTGTTACAAAAATTTTTGACACAGCTGATTTCTCTGCTTTTAAAGTTTGCAAATCAATCCTCTTGTTCGAGCTCTTCTGTGCGTCAGTTTCCACACATCAGCTCCCTCTCAGGTGCGTCAGTTAGTTTCCTTCCTGATCCAACTGAGACTTTAGAACATACAAATGTATTGACTCATACACTTAGCTATCGCTATGACCGTTTTAATAAATAAGCTATCTATATGACGACGACAATGCATTGAGCTCGAATGGTTAATCATTTTGACATTCAGAATATAAATCATTAAATTAAAGAAATTCTATTGCTATTACCATAGAATCTCTGTCAGGGAATTCCAGACAGTGCATTTTGCAAGCAAGTGGAAACGCACAAGCGATCATCACAGGGCAAATTTCAAGCGCACACCGAATTGTATTAAGAAAAAAATCTGAATTTCAAAAAAACCACAAATTCAAAATGGACGAAATCAGAATTTTCATTGTCCACTTGGAAAGTCATTAATCGGACAGTCCCAGCGGAAAAAAACTTTTCCCTCCTACACATTCCTACTCTTTTTTTCCATCTCAAACATGGCATTTTCGTCTTCATTCCAACATGTCTCCTTGCGACAAGCAGGCCCATTTGATGGGTTTTCATGGGCTCCTCTCCATTTGCATGAAAAATTGGATGAAAAAAACTGGTTATATATCAGATTTTGAGATAATTTTTTAAAAAAAATTAGGATGCGAGTATATGAATTTCCATGAAATTTCATGAAAAATGCACGAAGTTTCCGTATGTTCTTCTCTCAAGACCACTATGAATAAATTGCTGCGAAGTTCAATTCCAAAAGAGGTTATTTGCATTCTCTACAGTGCCAATCTGACTGCTCTCAGGAAAGGAGATCAAGACATTCGTCCGATTGCATCGGGAGAAATTCCACGAATACTTTGTATCGGACGTTCTCCATCTGTATTCAAAATAAAAATGTTAAAATAAACACACAGGCTTTCATTGTGATTTTCATTGTGAAAGAAGATTTCATTTCACATGACTAACGAGTGGTGCAGACGCCTCCGAAAGCTTGTGCGTTCATTTTAACATTTTTATTTTGAATACAGATGGAGAACGTCCGATACAAAGATTGCTTTGAATCTAACCCATCTGGAAGAATATTTACTATTCCTCGAATACTGGTTAGTAAATGTTCATGGACCATAATCAGATCCAATTCCTGAATTTTTCAAGCCCCATCAATATGGCATCGCTGTCAAAGGCAGGATGGAAACAGCAATCCATGCGCTGCGCACAGTCAGTGATCACCACTGAAATTGTGACGACTTTGTTATCCTGAAAGTTATGCTGAATTGAATTTCCTGAACTTCCACCGTTGGTCACAAGTTATTAACAAAACATCCAACCTTACAACACCTCTTGGTCATCTGAAATCAGAAGTAGGTGCACAGCAAGGGGAACCGCTAAGTCCATTATTGTTCTCTTTGGATCTCAATAACACTATCCGCATGATTTCAAATTCCATTCCACTCGCTTTTCAAGCATGATGCAAGCATGGGGGAGTACTGTATTTGGATAATGGAGTGTTTGTCGGAAGCCAAGATTCCTTGCATCAAGTTTTGGCTATTCTTCAGTCGACAGCGCCAACAAGTGGACTCCAACCCAATCTTCGGAAATGTGAAGTGTTCAGCAGACAGAATTCATCGAATTTTGAAGACAGCATCAAGAGATCTTGCAAATCCAATCCTGACATTCTTGGTTCACCGATTGGTAACATTTCTTTTTGCTCGTCGTTTATCAAAAATAGGAGGAAGCAAGCTAATGAGCTAATGAGGATGCTGACATTGGTGTTGAATCCAAAAATCGCACTCTCTATTTCCTGGCGAAGTAGTGGATTTTGCAAAATGATTCACATTGCTCGTACAAAACCAGGCGATCACTCCAAAGATTCTCTGAAGAAGTTTATTAATGATGTATGACAGACCTTTGAAGACGCTCCAACAAACGAATGCTCGGAGAAAGCTTGGAAACTCAATTGTTCTTGATAAAAGTAAAATATACAAATAAGCCAAACTGCTGTTTTTTATTTTTCAAATTTTCACCGTTATGACGGCCTGATCACATTAGTGCGCCTGAAAGAACATCTAACTAGAAAATAATCCAGTGTATTCAGGCACAAACAACTTTGCTCTCCAAAGGATATTTTCCCTTTTGAAATTTCTATCCTACACTGTAAATCGCTGGATACGAAAATTACATACAAACACATACCAAGTTTACATACAATTTGAAACCAACATTTGATACGAGATTCTGGTATATATAAAGAAATCTGGTATGTTTTTCATACGAATGGCCATATACTTTCGTATGTGATTGGTATGTAAACGATACGAACTATGCTAACTGTGATTGGCTGTTTTACGTTGAAATACGAATTCTTGGTATGTTTTATATACGAGACCCGATGCAAATTGGTATGTGTTTCGTATGTCTTTCTTATGAATAGCTTTATGTCACATGGCAAAAAATATGTTATACTACATACTACTTACAAATAACTTTTTTCCAGTAATACCAGTCGTGAATATTTCTTTGTGAAAGTGTGGTATTTAACTAGATTAGATTTATTGTGAAATTAAAGCCGCATGTCATCTTTGCAACTTGTCTTATAGCATTCACAAGACAATAATTAGCTCATTTCCTTGAACTAAATTGATAATCATCATTTCAATAAAACGATGACTTTTCAGCAACCATGTTGACTTATATATCTCAAACATAACTATTTTTGCGTTCATGAATTATAATGTGTCTTTGTTTTAGATTGATAATACGCTTAGTTCCAAAATTACATAATGCATAATTGTTGATGGTCAAATACTTATTGATTATTTATGGAATGCCTCGGACTTACATGTATTAAAATCGAATTCAGTATTGTTAGTTTGACTATAAAATGTCATTATCTCACTACTTACAAAGCAGTAGTAGCATTAGTGTGATCTTTATTGACAAAAGGCCTTAAATCAACATACTTTGGGCATGATTGATGCTTTCTTTTAACATTGTGCTGGTATGGCTTTAGTATGTAAAGCATACCACACTTGAATTAAAATGCGAAAAGCATACAAATATATACCAAGATCATACAGAAATATACCAAAAAAATATCTTGGTATGCACCCTTCGTATGTGATTGGTATTGAGCGATTTACAGTGTAGCTTCCGATAATGATAACATCAACCTTCGTCTTCGAGAAGCTATGTACATCAAGAAATTGAGACCAGGTCTTAATAAAAGGGAGGAGTGTAAT
Source organism: Prostheceraeus crozeri (assembly GCA_907163375.1). Taxonomy (NCBI): domain Eukaryota; kingdom Metazoa; phylum Platyhelminthes; order Polycladida; family Euryleptidae; genus Prostheceraeus; species Prostheceraeus crozeri. The sequence continues at coordinate 229,955 of CAJQUW010008653.1, forward strand.
GAGTACCAAAGCTTGCTTGGTTTTTTTGATTTCTTTGTATATTTTGAATTTTGTAACATCTATTGCATGCTCTGTTTTACTTCCTTTTTTATGTGATCAGGCCGTCATAACGGTGAAAATTTGAAAAAATAAAAAACAGCAGTTTGGCATTTGTATATTTTACTTTTATCAAGATATTATGCTGCTTAAATTCAATTATAATTTACTTTTACAAAGCTCAATTGTTCATTCGTAATGGTGGCCGCAGTTTGAGATCAACTGCAGAACATGCAGGTGCCACATGGCTTCTGCAAAATCTCAATTATCTCCATCAACCAACCTATTTAATCCAATCGAGTAGTATAGCAGCAAAGTCTTACATGAAGATCAGGTGACAGTTCAATGGTGCTTGGATGTAACTCAATGTGCCCCTTCCATCCCAGGAAGTCGCTGGATCTTCATGGACATCGTGCATTGATATGCATGAGTGATAGTGATGCTGTTAATCGACATATAATTATTCATTCATTGGGCACGGTGTCACGTAGATAGTGCGGCTTCATTTTTGAAATTTACTAAAAGATTTTCTTCCCATTCCCATGTAATTTGACCTCTAGATTGCGAACATGATGGTTAAAAAAATCATTCATCGAGGGCTTTTTGAGAAAAATTCAAATATTCAAAATGGCGTACCTTGAAACCGAAGCTTAATTCAATATAGGCCCGACTGTTTTTTTTTTATAGTTTCCTGTTTCCTGCACAGAATATTTTTCATAGGTTCATCACCATATTTTTGTTATATTTATGATTAGAAAATTAAAATATTGTGATCACGGAGTTGTAGACAAAGCGCTTTTTTAATTAAAGGCCAAAATGCTACATTTTGTATTCCTGCAAGTAGGCTGTTCAAAAAATTTTGCGATTTCATTAATGGATTATATTTACAAACCAATCAAACATTACATCTTCTCAAAGTAGATTCCAGAGAAGTCTATGCAGAGTTGCATTCGTCGGAATCAATTTTCGAAGCACTTGAGCCACTCCAAAGAAGGTATGCATTCTATGCCTTCCACGAAGGCTTCCACTCCGGCATCTGCATTCCCAAAACGTCTTGCTTGCATGCCTTTCTTCACTGTCGGGAACGCAAAGAAGTCACGAGGTGCGAGGTCTGGAGAATAGGGTGGATGCTCTACTACATCAATGGAATTCTCCACAAGAAAATCCTTTGTTATCTGTGCTCGGTGAGCTGGTTCATTGTCTTGATGCAGACGAAGACGTCGTCGACGTGTTCTTCGACTTCGACGAAGAGTAACTGCAGCAAAAATTCTTGGAAGACACTCTGAAACATGCTAATTGACAGTCACTATGCGCTGGGTCACCAACGGAATTGTAGCCGCATGACCTCTCATGTCCACAAACGTAGCCACCATTTGCTTTGAAGCACTTCGCTCTCTGCGACACATCTGTAGAGAGGCGGCACCGACCGGGGTCCAATGAGCATATTGATGCTTACTTTCCGTGTCGAATGAATAAACCCATGTTTCTTCCCCTGTTGCGATCTCCGACACCTCTCTGGAGTGGCCTTCATTGAATCTACGAAGCATTTGACGACACCATTGCACTCGAGAGATTATTTTTGTTCCGGAGTCACAAGATGTGGAATCCATCTGGCTGAATTCTTGCCTAGTCCTAGCCAATCATGCAGGATTGCATGAACACTTCCAGAGGACAAGGTCTCTTGAAACAGTTGAGCAACCGTTACCCTGACGTTCTCTTCCACAAGAAGTTGTGCCAACTCCACTAGGTCCTCAGTGGTTGCGCTTAAGAGACGTCCGCATAAAAGTTTCGTCTTCAAGAAACGATCGACTTCGCTTAAATTCCACAAACCATCGGAAGACTGTCGCTCTTGAAAAGGATTAATCTCCAAATGCAGCAACAAGTCTGTCGACGCTCTCTTGCTGTTGCAATCCACTTTTACAATCATGCAGTATCATAGCACAGAAAAGTTCTCTCTTCAGCTCCAATTTTTTTGGATGCCTGCAAGGAGCATTTTCAACGCCAGCTAAACTCGTGAAAGTGAAAGACATTGCAAAAATAAACCAACGTATGCATTATTCGAAATCACAGCCATATGATAACGCTTCTACCATTATCGAATCATACCAACAATGCATAGCCCTGAATCACAAACACAGTGGCCCTGTGATGCCTGGATCTGTGGCAATTTCTGTGTTGGAATAATACATGAAATAACAAATGTCTCACCCATTTCTGTTATTCTATTGTATTGTTGAATATCCATCTGAAACGTTGTCTTTCATTCATTTTCGTGGCATGTGCGTGAAATAATTATGCGTATTTACAATCGCTAACATATTGACATTGACATTGGTAGCATTTTATGAAAAAGACGATCCTATGTATTAGTTTACATAAGATACTTTTGAAGGAATTTAAGAAATAAACCTATGGTGGTTAGTGTGATTGGGCTAAGGTTTTGTCACTTTCAAACAGTCCTTTCATGCTCCATGAATTTAAAAGTAATGTATGTCTTATAATTTCTGCAATTACATGTTTTATTAGTGCCTAGAACAATAATGTGATATAAATGACACAAGGGCACTGTTGGGAAACTGCTAACTAATAATATAAAACTTTAATTAACAATATTTATAAACTAATTTTGTACTCTAATTCTTGATTTTTTCTCAAAAAGCCGTGGATGGATGATTTCTTAACCATCATATTCGTAATCTAGAGGTCAAATTACATAGGAATGTGAAGCAAAAATCTTTTAGGAATTTTCAGAAGTGAAACTGTACTCTCCGTGACACCGTATGGGCTATTATTCCACTTAAAGAAAAAGCACACAAAAAAAAAAAACTACTTTCACATGAATTCAACAGATTCAATTTTTAAAAAACTGTAGCAGCACCAATACAAATAATCCAACCAACAGATCGACTGGCGACGATCATATAATAAAAAAAAACAAAAAACGATATATAAATTTTTTTGCAATATTTGAAATTTAAAACAGAAGGCAGGTGAGGTATAAAACCGAAAAAAATGAAAAAAAAGAAAAAATGAGCGGGAGAGTTAAGTAAGACAAAACAAAGAGTAGCTATTTCAGTAGATTAAGTGTATCAACAATTTTATAAATAAAAAAATGATTAAAAACGTGGCTTAAGATTTGTTTAAGCATAGTGCATGGAGATTCTATATAATATAAGAAAGGATGAGAAAGAAGAAAATGGCAAAGAAAACGACATGAAGAACACACACATATAAAAGCAGTCGTTCACACCCTTGTTCTCCAAAACCAAAAACCACAGCGTTTGAGAGAGCTGCAGAAACGTTAACAAGGGATGCCAACAGCGTCGAGCTGCAGCTGCAGAATACATAACTTGGATGGGAATGGGGGGTTTTGCGGCGTTTGAATTGGATTGGGGGAGCGATTCCTAGTAAATCTACGATAAGGTAGAGATTTCAGGCGATGCGTCTAAATCTCCCCACAATTGCGTGGCCACCAATTGCTATTTACAACACAAACATAATTTACAGATTTTTTACAAATCTACTAATTAATTTAGATCGGGATTTGTTGCTTCAATTTAGCAAATCAGCTTTATGGGTTCATAGTGATAAAGATATGGGGATGATGTCTTCACACGTGACCCGATACGATATCACCTGACATGAATCGACAACCTTAATCCACGTCCCGTAAAGGACGCGAACGCGCAGTCGATTGAGTGCGGAACACTGTACCCTTTCAAGAAGATCTCTATTCTCCTTGCGAAACGACGATCAGTGGTTAACTCGGTCGACGAAGTGTCTATCTCTATCGAGGCATCGACCCGACATTGCGATATGAGATGCGATTTGTGAGCGCGATTTTGTGATGACTCAGGCGTTCGAATCTAGTTCCTGACGTGTGGTGCTTAAGATCGAGGATCGTGTCGTGGAGGGATTATCTCGAGACCGCTCTGGCTCGATATCTGCTAACCTGTTGTGTTATCCGTCTTGGAAATGTAAGCTTTAAGTAAATTAGAACTTAATTCCTAACTACCTCTACCTAACTACTAACCTCTATACTACCTACCACTTTTTTTTGATTCAACTCTTGCTGAACTCCAGATGCGCCCTCCACTGCCTGAACATGCGATATGCCTTTTCTGCATCACAGATATAACTCGTTTTTCACCACTGTCAAAACTCGACGTTCAAAGTTTTTGATTTGTATGATCAGTGAAAATTCCCGATGACGGACTATATGGACTGAATCAAACCCGACCGACTTCCCTACTCCTCTCCCATGTCGACTTCCCTACTCTCTCATCAAACTCCTCGATCAATATTTTCACAACGCCTCGACTCATAGGTAATTCGAACTTGGGGTTGCTCCGGTCAGTCTCCTCCAAATATTGCAATCTTGTGGTCTGTGAAACTTTGTGTCCGAAGTCACGCAAGTCAACAACTACAACACAAATTTGATAAAACAGTTGGCCAGATGGAGTCATTTGTTCCAACAGTTTGACTGGTGCGCGCTTGTGCCTGTCGAACATTCACTTGATCTCATCGCTCATTCTCTTTCTTATCGCTCAACTCCCTCAAGATCCTCCGCCGGCGCGATCCCCTATCCGGCTCATTGATCGAATCAGTTGAGAACTTTTTACAGATCCTTTTTCCAGGAAAGACTTGAACTTTTTTTTTACTGTTTGAGGACTTTAAGTTCAAGAACAAAGTCAAGTTAAATTTTAAGCAATTTTAAAGCTCTTATCCAAAATTGTTTCAGAGCCATCTTATCCTAAAAATTATCTAATTTATGGTGTGAGGGTTTCCAAACAAATTTGGAAGGCTAAAAAATTAAAAATAGACAGTTTTTAAACAAAACATTTCACAAAGCACAAATTGCTTCTTCACAGCGCGGGGGGTTTTGGACTTGCTCACGACAGGTCTTACCTTTACCACCCCAGCTCCCTTCACAAATATTTCAGCAGTGATTTTTTCAACGATTTTTTTGATTTTTTCCCCGAAGCAGACTTTTCAAACAGCTTTCCTCGACAATTTTTTGAATCAAAAAACTTTTTGTTTGGTTTCAAATTTGTATTTATTTGGTCCCTGGCCATTTTTTTTTTTTTCCATATTTTCCCTTGATATCCCATGATATTCAACTGGTTCTGATATTCAACATCGTACATGTATCCCCATTTCATTTTTTTTTTGTCCTACGGCTCCCGAACAATATCGCCCAATCATCTAATCTTTTTCTTGTTCATTTTCTCCAAATCACTAATTTCTCCCCCATTCCGTGGAGTCCCTTGAAACCATTGAAGCAAGAGTTCAAGAAATCAGCCATACTCCCAAGGTGAGAGCAGTTGAGTTTTTTTGCTAAAATCCCGAGATTTTTTTTACATTTTTTTGGACGTTAATGGGGGCGCTCTTGACGTTATTCATGTCACAATCTGAGAGGGGCTGGTCCAGTGCCCTCATCGTTTCAAGAAGGACGATCGATTTGTTGACCCGTCCTCAATAGACCCCAGAGCTGCTCGAAATCGTGCCTGCTCCAGTTATCATCAAACTGCCGTCTTGCCTTTCCAACTCCTACCCTGCTCCATCCGGCGTCCCACAAGGAAGTGTTATCGGTCCGTTGGCGTTCTGCATGGCGATTGACAGTTTCTCCGTCGTCGAGAGCAACTCATCTGCAATCATGTACGCCGATGATCTGACCATCTTGCATTTTCTGAGATGCTCTGACGACGACCATCTCCAGATCGAGTATGACAACATCGTCTCTTGGTCTGCTGCCAACGGTCTTCCTCTGAACAACAAAAAATGCACCGTCATGAACTTTGTGACAAAGTCCAATCTATCCATCAGTCCCATATCTCTCCCCAATGGCGATCATTTAATGTCAGTGTCAACCCAGAAAATGCTAGGCGTGCACGTGTCCACCGACATGAAGTGGAACGCGCATGTTAAGAAAATCGTCGCCCAGGCCTCACAAAGACTTTTTATTCTGTGGAACCTTAAGGGTGCCTCCTGTAGTGATTCTGTTCTCCGCCAAGCCTATTTCACCTTCATTCGTTCCATACTTCTGTACTGCGGTCCTGTTTTTGTCAATCTCCCTAGCTACCTTCTACGCAAAATTACTGCAGTTGAAAAGCGAGCCTCCCGCATAATAGGTACTGACATTACTCCCACGTACAACACCCTCCTTGAAAGAAGTTGTTGCTCCCTAATCAAGATGATAGCACATGACTCTCTTCACCCCCTTCGAGAGTGCTTCATCCTCCGGAATCCTACCCCCCGTAACCGCCTTCCTATTGCTCCTCACTTCGCCAAAACCATCAGACTCCAATCTTCCTTCACACAGTTTTGTTCACCCAGATACTTGTAAATCCTCCATGCTTATGTATTTTGCTCTTGTATGCATACGTATTTTGTATCTTTTATTGTCATACATGTCTAATGAGTCATTGTTGTTAACTAATAAAGATAATGATAATTATTATTATGATCTATAGGTTTTCCGACATTAATGTAGAAATATGCAGATCAAATGTAGAACATGCAAATTAGATATCACGTATTGCAAATGAAATATTATTAGCACGTACACGCTCTTCGGGTGATGGATGGAATCAGAGGCCCAAACATCCTGAATGTGTCGCCACAAACTAGAGATTGGTGTCCCACCAGTGTCTAACCTTCTCTCCGATATTGAAGCTCATTTCAGTTTTGATAATGCTCCAGCTTAAATAATGTTAGCATCAAATGGTATCAATTCGTTTTACCTTTTCAATTCTCGATTTGGTTGGCACGATGCATGAGCTGCATTAGGGAAGCCATAGGGGTAAGTAATTGTGAAAGATACCTTGAATGACATTCGAATTTGTCATCATCCTAAATGTCAGTCTTTATAGTGACTGAAGATTATTCAGTAAAATTTACTAATGAGCAGATACATTTGATCTGCATATTTATACATTTGATCACATTCATTTCTATGCTTCCACATTTCATACTGCATATATCTACATTTGATCTGAAAATAATATTTCATTTGCAAAAGGTGATATCTAATTTGCATATTCTACATTTGATCTGCATATTTCTACATCAATGCTGGAAAACCTATATAGATTAGCCATACAAACTGGAGCCATTATCAGAGACGATTTCTGCAATCTGTGGGAGAATCTCAACTTCCCTTGTGAGAAGCATTGCCATCGCAATTAATAGGCAATCAAATTGTTTTCGTGATAGCTCACAGTTTGAAATTGTGAATTAGGAGCTTGTGATCGAATTTTATGGCTAGGGTTTTCTCAACTGGTATTTTTAATTTTTTACAGGCGGTCAGCCGCCCTATTTCCATATATCTTGTTGCAATTTCATGCAACTTTTGTAACTTGTTTGTTAAATAAATTACTTCGATGCAATATCAGTGTCACTGTGATATTTGACGTTTTCGCTCCTTTATTTACCTCCTCCACTTGCATCCCATTGTTACCTCTTGCTCCTTGATCACATTCGTTCAAAATATCTCAAATATTATCTCCTGCGCAGGCAATGATCTGCTTCATAGGTCAAATGAAGTGACAAGATTTCTACGGTACATGTGCAGAGACGAATAAAGAAATTCATTCTTCTATATCCTGTGAAAGAATGATTTTGTATAATGAATAATGTAGCAACGATCTGCAGCCGCGACAGAGTTAAAGATTCCTATCATTTGCCTGACAATGTTTATTATTAGACATTCCATTTAACATCATCCTCTCAGTCTCCCAGTTTCAGTATTTATACTTACTTTTTTTACTTTATCTTACATGATGCTTGTTATAGGCCTATTTTTCATCACATCGCAACTTTGGTCTTTTTGTGTAAATGATATAATAAAGCTGTTCGTGTTCTTTGCCTGATAAACACGATAGAATTCATTGTCATCTAAACATCTATGTCATGTCTCTTTGATTTCACTATTTAGTAGGTAGAGGAGGATTTCATGTAATAGTCGCGATGACGACTAACCAAATAATTGTCCGAGTATGTAGTGAAGCACGACGCTAGAATCTAGCATGCAGTGAGTTAGATTATCCTGAGTTGGAGCTAGATCACAAACCAAACGCTCTATGTTACGTATGAGTTTGCACGAGTATAGAGCAATTTCTCAGTGAACATCTCTGAGTCTCATTACAAAATCCACCTTGATATTCAAACCCTCAAATGCATGAAATTGGTCCCCGGGGATCTTTAATTGTCTGAATATATTTTCAGCATGGGTATGAAAGTCTGGCATTTCATGTATTCCTTCATTTGTCATCAAAAAATGTGTAGCAGTTCAGTCTTAAGTTTATGATTCTTATATCACGCAACAGATAAAAAAATATCAGTAGAAATGCTTGGGTTCCCGAGGACCCATTTCAAGAACTATGCTAGGTTTCTATGAAACTATATATTTTTCGTTTCGTCTAGAATCTTCTATGATAGAATCTACGATGATAAATTATCTTATGACTAAATCAACCTGTTACAATCATTACGTCTTTCGCTGCTAATATGGCAGGACCAACAACCAAAGAAAGCGATCAAAAAGCCTATCAAAAAGCGACAATAGTATCTTTTGTTCCAAAAAGATATAAGAGCGTTATTCTGATGTCATTCGATCATTGGCTTTCATGGTTAACGGTCGGATTGCTCTGCGGCTCTTGCAGACTGTGCATCTGCTCGTAAGCATATCTATGATGGAATTAGATCAACGCATTACCTATACACCAAATGAATTACAAAGAATAAGATCTCTAGGATGTACTGGACTGAAAAGATGTATCAAAAGACACATTTTTATGCTGAAAATTAGGAATTTGGAACATACCTGCCAAAACGCTCGCCTAATACCAATTATTCAAGGGCGTAGAAATAATTATGATTCAAAATACAATGATTATAGCAAAGTACGTCAGCGACACTTAATTCCAGTTGATGTAATTGATACAAGATTGCCAACATGAGATCAATGGTAAATAAATGAACGAATTCGAGGCTTTTATACAAACATATACGAGTAAACCAGACGTTGTGTGCTTATCTGAAACTTGGTTGAACAACAAACTTACTGATGACGAGATCGTACTAAATGGTTATAATAATTTAGATAAGACAGGATTATTCGAAATGGTGGTGGGATCATTACCTACATGGTCTCAGATACACCAGCCAATCAAATTGAGAAGTTTGATGATAATGACATTGAGAGTTTGTGGACTTTAGTTCGCCCGAAACGTCCGTCCCGTGTACATTCTTCTATAATAATTGTAAATGTCTATCATCCACCTGAAAGCCTGGAAGCCTATAGATCATCTGATTTTCGGTTTGGATTCCTTACAGCAAAAGCATGAGTCCATTGGCATCATCATAACTGGGGATTTTAATCGTGCTAGTATCAAACTTTTGACATCCTCGTACGCATTAAAACAATTGGTTGATGCTCCAACGCGCAATGATGCTATTTTGGATTTGTTTCTCACGATCATTTTAGTGAAATGAGAGAATTGTTTTCTCACGAACGACTCCAGAGGCGACGGATCGGATGAACGATGCGTTATCAAGTTTTTAGAAGATGAAAACGTCGCAAAAATCAAAAACTGAATAAATTATTTAGTCTCTACCGGTTTCAATTGGCAACAAGATGACAGAGATTGACCAATCTTCATCAGGAGAAATATTTCTGATGTTTTTAATTTTTGCGACGTTTTCATCTTCTAAAAAAAAAATTTCTCACGAACATGCCAGATATGTATTCAAGAGTTGAAGTGCTACCACCCATCGCAACGTCAGATCACAATGTCATTTTTGCAATACCTATTTTCAAACGATCTTCATTGGTGCCAAAATATAGAATGAAACGATGTCAAACTCGTAGTAACAAAATCAAGTTTGTAAATGCTCTTAGTCAAATAAATTGGAATCTTGTTTACCTGGTTGATAGCTGTGAAACGAAGTATGGGATCATTTTTTCTATTTTGTCATATTTGATGGATGATTATCTTCCATGGGTCAGTACAAAAATTCCGGCTGGATCAAAACCATGGGTTACGGAATACTTTGTACAGACAGTAGAACTACGAAATAAGCATTGGCATGACGGCAATATCGTACTTTACTCCCACTATAAGAAAAAGACGGAAGAAATTCGAAAAACATTAAAAGATGTGAGACAACATTTGAACAAGGTTGAATCCTCAAAAGAATGGTGGACTGGATTGAAATCAATTATATGTCAGAACAGTAAATATGCTAACAACAAAGTTAATGGTTTTATTCAGAACAATTTCGATGGTGATGTCCCAACTTTTATCAAATCCATCAACAATTTTTTGTATCTGTTGCCAAAGACATCCAACCATTCAACGAGAATATTTTTGACAGCAGATATGCTTATGTTCCTGATTGCTTCTTACCAACTGTTTTAGATGTTGAAAACATGCTAAGCGGCATCAAGGTAACGAAGTCTTTGGGTCCTGATGGGATCCCTAACTGAATATGGAAGGATTGCTGCAAGATACTGTCTGGTCCTATCGCGTCCGTTATATGTTCATCCATAAGAGAAAGAGTATGGCCTGCGATGTGGAAGAGCTATGATGTTACAATCTTGAGCAAAACTGCAAGACCAAAATCTTTGGAATCTGACTTCAGACCTATCAGCCTTACATGTGTTGTAAGCAAAGCTGTAGCCGAATCAATTATGATCAAATGGATTCTTTATTATGTCGGTGAGAAAATAGATCAAAACCAATATGGCGGCGTCAAAGGAGGTTCCACTACAAATGCAATGCTCACTTTGATGGATGACCTGCTTAGAAATGCCGATGATGGTCTAATCAGCAGACTATTGTTGATAGACTTTTCAAAAGCTTTTGATAGAATTGACCACAACATTCTGATCAGCAAACTTCTCAATTTAGAAGTCCCAGTGTGGTTATGTAAATGGATATCTGGTTTTCTTGCTGCACGAACACAGAGGGTAAAATACCAAGATCAATATTCTGAATGGAGGACAGTATCTGCTGGCATTCCACAAGGTACAAAACTCGGCCCTCTGGCTTTCATTTTAATGATCAATGATCTATCTGCAAATGTAAAATACGTTGATGACTGTACAATTTATGAATCTTTGGAAAATTCTCAATGTTCCGTTTTACAATAACGAATGGATGATATAGTGCAATGGACGAAGAACAACAATATGAAACTAAATTCCAAGAAAACATATGAAATGAGAGTTAGCTTCAAAAAGAAACAGAGATCATGGGATTCAATCACCATCAATGATGAAATAGTTACTCCTGTTCAGAAAGCAAAAATTTTCGGCTTCATAATCAACCAAAATTTGTCCTGGACTGATCACATTGAAAAAAATGGTAAAGAAAGCACAAATGAGAATGCATTTTATAAGTGAAATGATGCGATGTGGACTTCAAAATAAGGATATTATACGGTATTTCTGTGCTTGTGTCCGAAGCATCCTCGAATATGGTGCTCCAGTGTGGCACTTCGGAATCACCAAAGCTCAATCAATTGCTATTGAATCTGTTCAAAGACGACTGATAAGAATGATGGAACACATCCCATATGATTATCACGATTATGATTATGACCATCTTCTGCAAAAATATTCACTGGAAACACTTAGTTCACGACGTATGAACATCTGTCGGAATTATTTTAACAATTTGCCAAAAGCTTTGAGTGAAAGAATTTCACATCGTCCACAAAAAACAGAAATATTGAGACGTAAAACAAATATCATCTTTTGTAACACCAACAGGTATAAAAACTCCTTCTTGCCATCTGCAGTACAGAACTTCTCGTAATTGATTTTTAGTGTGTATACATGTATATCTTCTCCTTTTCACTTTTTTGTAAAATTATCAGCTTCTGCTGTCTAGTATTGAATAAACATATTATTATTATTATTATGTCAACAATACATCTAGGTGGAAAAGTGGAGAATACGGGTAAGCCCGATATAAATCTGTTTTACAATCAAACCAAAGGGGCAGTAGATTCTGTCGATCAGCTATGCCATTCATACAGAGTGCAGCGAAAGACAAGACGCTGGCCACTGACACATTTTTTCAACTTGCTCAATTTGATAGGCATCAGCGCCTTCATCATCATCAGTGCTAATCCACTATGGAACGCTTCAAACTTAAACAGGAGAAAGAAATTTCTTTCTGAACTTGGAATGATTATGGTTGGACCATATATGGAACAGAGGACGCAGACTTTGACAGGTGCTAAAAACATCCGATTCAAAATGCAATGGCGATCTGTGTCGATGCAGATGAACGCGGTAATGATGAAGCACCGACAAGTCCAGAATCCGTCCAGGAAGAGATGCCATAAATGTGGAAAAGACAGAAAGGCCTCAAGAACTAGTGATCGATGCAAAGGAATCGTGTGCACCGAGCATTCATTCAAGAAAGGAAATAATTACTTGTAAGGCATTTACTGTATGATGTAGCGTACTTCTGATCAGGTATAAGCTGAATAGGCTAGATAATTTTTTTTCCTATAAGTGCAACATAATTCTACATTTTCAAATATACAAGCATGTTCATACATGTCGATTTTTTTAAAAAAAAGTGCCAAATGGGCTGATTAAGACCTATATTACTAAAACTCAAATGTTGATAAATTTTAGGCAAACATTACTGGAAATAGTGATATTGGATCAATCACAATACACGCTACATGTATTTTAAATTCTAAGAATACACACGTAGGCTTACTATTACAGCAACATCATTGGGTTTTTATGAGAATATGTCAATGATACACAGCATTATTGGTATAGTTGTCTCGGAGGACATCCCAAGGGTCGATGTGACCCAAAGCAAAAAGACAACCACCAAGGTTCTTTGCGAGCGCTTTCAACAGGTGCTTCGATAATTTCACACAGCAGGAAAATTTCTGATAATTAAAATTACATGTTAGCATGAATATCACACGATTTATTATGCAACTCGTCGGATGCCTTTGCTTGAGGATGGCAGACGGCGTCTGTTGAAAGCGCTCGCAAAGAACCTTGGTGGTTGTCTTTTTGCTTTGGGTTACATCGACCCTTGGGATGTCCTCCGAGACAACTATTGGAATAACATGTCCCTTATTTACTCAGCATTATTGGTATTATACAAATGCTGTATAATTACAGGCACTTAAAACGAATTGATAGATCATATCTGTAAATGGGTAACCGATGACCCATTTCATGCAGTAGCGTCAGTAAAATATTTCATGCATTTGAGGGTCAATGCAGGTAACCATTGAACAGTCGATAGCAGTTATACAGACTCTCCGATCATCTTCTATTCAAAGGTATAGCATGAGACCTCACCTCTTATTTTGTTTTTGGCATGTCGTGCGGATGGTGTAATGTAATTGAAAGTGATACAATGATACAATTTATAAAAATAATTAAGTGATATCAATAAAATTAATATTCTTTAATTCCCCGTCTTATTTGTTCTTTTCTTTACATTTTATAGATAACAACTCACTTCTATCAAAAGTAAGGGTTTTCGAATTTGGCCAAAATGTTTGACTCAGCCTGTATGATTGACTATTTCTTACCATTATGATAATGGAATAGTTAATTATCTTCTGGAAATATTTTACTAACTCCATTGCTGATTTATACACTGAATGTACAACTAAATAATGAATTTCATTAAACTTAGCACTGTCAATGTATTTATTAATTTTTTCAGTTTTTGTGCAAAATCTTACTTTTGCATTGTGTACTAATAATGAATTGCATGATGAAGTAGAAAGTAACAACTTTTATCAAATTTCTCATAGCAATGGAGGAGATTGCATGCTGTCGTTACAGGTGCACAATGCTGCAATGGTGATGTGTCTACTTGCCATGTCAGATTTCAAGTTCTGACGCACCAGAGTTGTTCATGCGAAGGAGAATCAGGTTCCTGTTTGTAAAACTTTTATGTTCCTGTTCACTGATAATTGTCTCACACAATTTTTGCTGCTGCACTGATGATGAGTTCAATCATCTTCACCTGTTAGTTTAGAATTCGGATGGAGTAATTGTCAGCTTAGCAGGGAAAGTAGTTTTGCCTTAATTGAGTGTGCTTCATAGATTTAGTAACGAATTTATCATTCTACATGTGTTTAGAAGTCATTTCTCGTTGACTAAAGCTGTCGTAGTTTAGTCATGAAAGACTTAACATTAATTTTCGTGTTAGGTGTCGATAAAACGACACGATTTCTTGATTTTCGTTAATTCACCATCGCTGTCATAGGAACTATTTAAAGATAAATCAAGTCCTGGAGGCCTTCAAGGAGATTTGTACTTTATTCAAAGTCATTATGCATCACTTAATTACTTGGGGGATGGATACTCTTATAGACGACCAGTTACATACAAGCATGTGACTCTAAATCCAATACGCTGTCACATCACGGCAGCACCGATTCCAGCCGATAACTCAATCTCTGATTACCCGATGGAAGACAACAGAGAACTAGAGACAACAGATTTATATTTCTCCATAATCTTCAATATGTACAATTATGTATTAACATGCTAAATAGTTCTAAAGGAAAACTTTAATGCTCTTTTAATTCCTATCTCTATAGCCTTTAACTGATGTATGTACATTTTTTCAGATACTGGTACATGATTCTTCCATAAGAAAGGGCATTAGACAAAGTCCTGGTTAACAGTAATATTTCATTGCACGATTTGGAATATATTTTCATCACTCACGGCACATGAAACATGAACGTTTCCATGATTCAGGTAATGCAAAGATACCAGACTATTGCGGCACTTCCACTGTGCTTGAACAAAGTACACTCATACCTATTTTCATTCATGATCGTACACTCAGTGACCATGCCACTAAACAAGGATATTATCAAGATCTCAATGACTATCAGATGTGTACATTTTTAGTTTACTCCGCAATGCAATATTCAGTTAACGACATTTTTACATTATTTCTCTGGATTCTAATATGCGTTTATAAGCATGATGGCTCACACTTTTATGAAAAAGATTGGTAGCGTCGCTTAATTGATTCCTTTCTTCCTTGAGACAGAGTTATCATTTGAGAAATCTCTCACTGACGAGGTGCGGACACAAAACTTTCGGGCATTACAGATATTGCTTTTTCTATCATCAGAGCCTGCTGAGAATAGAAAGAGATATAAACTATTTCATTTGTCAAGAAAAATTGAGAAATATTTGTTGCATTATTTGCAGCCATAAAATACCTTCCACAATTGCGAGTGTGATGGAATTGATATGACTTGACTATCCATCCAATTACGTTAGCTGTAAAATATTTTGCAATATCACTGTGAGGGACGAAGAGTATACATGTAGGATTGATGCTAATTAGGGTTTGATAATTTCATATTAAATAAGAGTACAGGAATTAATTAACATTCATTTCATAATAACGTCCTAGTTTGAGGCATCAGATGAGCCAATTAATAATCTATTGTGCGCTGCGGGGATGAGTGGGCAGCCAGGCTATTGTGTTGAGTTTTGAGTGCTCAGTCACTGTGGTCGTGGTGGCCTTTGTTCCGTTGAGTCTTGGCTTGTTTGGAGTGGTTTGTAAATATTTCGGTGCCCTGTCCGCTGAGTTTGTTGTTATGCCTGAGGTGTTGACATCTGCTTGTGTCTGCATGTTGATTTGTAATCTTGGTGGACGAATAGCAATCTGCGATACTTGGCAGTGATAAAAACTAGTGCCTAAAGTGAGACAAGGCCCCCTCTGGTATGTTCGCGCTGAGACTGTATATATTATCTTGTGCATATAATCCTGCGGCAATAAAGTTGCGTCCACAACCCCTATCGTTTTTCTCTTACTATCGACTGAGGCGAATAGGCTATAGGCCTATTTGAACGCTACCGCAATTTCGTGACAACTGGGAGCTCAGCCGGGATTCGTTCAAACCTTAATTCGAGGAGAAAGTTTGGTGGACAAAAGTCGGACAAGCAATTGTTGTCGATCACGGATCAAAAGCCAAGGTGATACACGGAGAACGTACAGGGTGACAAAGTCGATCGGTCGAGATTCGAGAGGAGATTCGAACAGGATTGGTAATCAGCGACAATTGAAAGTTCGGGTGGTCAAAATCGAGAAATCTTCAGCATCTTTAACAGTCGACTGCTGCTTTGATCGGAAGAGGAACGACATCACTCACTCAAACACTGAAAGAAATCATCTGGAGCAGCTCCTGGAATCTACGCCGCTGGACTTTGAGAATCTTTGGGTAAGCAGATTGCTCTTCGTTCAAGTAATTTCCGCTGCTGGTGATCGCTGTTAGTAGTTGATTGGTGATTGTCGAGAAGGTCTGTCGGTAACTCTGTTATTTGTTCTGTGTTTCAGTGAATCCAGTTACTAAAGTATACACACCTTTACTCATTTGTGCTGATAGCTACGGAGGTTTCATTTATAAGTACGTAGCATAAATTTATTGATTATTATTTATTCAATTTTGCATTTCTCGGTCTATTTCTTTCCCTGGATACAGTATATCATTGGCGTAGGCAGTCTAAGGTGTAAAACCGTGCGTTAAAGTTGGAGATTACTTACCTTATTGTGTCATTAAGAGATTTTTCAATTTACCCATTTTAGCGAGGGTTAATTATTTTGATAAGGTCAGTGAAAGGTAATTATCTAGAGTGTATACCTAGTAAGTTCATAACTAACAGCTTTACTTAATTCCCTTATTCTAATCAATCTCATAATGGATAGATTAATTGACATAGACAAAAGCTGGGATTAGAGGGTGCAGAACTGAGATCATTTGTGCTGGAACGTGAAGAGCGAGAAGAGAGACAAAGAGCAAGAGAACTGAAACGCGCTGCCGATGAAAGAGAAGAGAGAAATAGAGAAAGAGAATTCGAACTGGAGCGCTTGAAACTATCTGTAACAGTTGGTAGTGCTAGAGCAAGCGAAAGTCAGAAAGCCTACAAAACACCCAAGATGCCATCGTTTGTAGATGGCAAAGATGAGCTGGACAGCTATTTATTGCGTTTTGAACGTAGTGCCAAGGTGATGGACTGGCCGACTGAACTTTGGGCCAGTTGTTTAAGCAGTTTGTTGAGTGGAAGAGCACTCGATGTATATTCGCGCATGACTGACGAAGACGCAGGTGATTATAATAAATTGAAATCGGCTCTTCTGAAAAGGTACGATCTGACTGAGGACGGATATCGAAACAAATTTCGAGAAGCAAGGCCAGATATTGATGAGAATCCTGAGCAATTCCTGACTAGGCTGCAGAATTATTTAGAGAAGTGGATAGACCTAGCTCAAGTTGAAAATTCAAAGAGCGGTGTCTGTGAGCTCATGATAAGAGAACAATTTCTTTCGTCTTGCCCAAGTGACCTAGCAACTTACCTAAAGTTGAATCCGTCTTTCAACTTACAAGGATTAGCCCACACAGCAGAAGATTTCCTAATAGCACATGACAAGAAATTTGGAGAGTTAGGAGTAAAGAAAGACAGAAAATGTGATGTTGTCAAAATTGACCGACGTGATGTTAGGCGAAACAATACTGGTTCCCCTGCCCTGAACAATGAGACAGATGATTACAACCGCGACGTAAGCACAATTCAATGTCGAGCATGCAATAAGTTTGGTCATAAGGCATTCCGTTGTCCCAGTGTAAGGAATGGAACCGCGCCAAAGAGGTGCTATAAATGCTCTAAGGTGGGTCACTTTGCGAAGAATTGCCCAGTCAAGGTTGAGGGGAAGGCGGCAGCCGGACGAGGACTGCACCGTAACAGAACAAAAGAAAATCACGCAATGCGGGTCAGTTCGTCAATGGGAGATGACATGCGAGGAGCAGTCCGACCGTTGATAAGACTGAGGAAAACAATGCACCTGAGGTATCCTGGCTTGAGGAGTTTATTGAAGGCGACAAATTGATGTTTGGCTGGGTGCAAATCGGTTAAAATTATCGGGAGTGGAGGGGCTGAACTAACTGACAAAGATGACGAAATGCTGGTCGCAGAAGGATTTGTGGGAACAGAAAAGGTTCAAGTTCTGAGAGACTCTGGTTGCAATTATGTAGTTACGAAGAAAAAGTTTGTGAAACCTGAGCAATACACTGGTGAGAAATGTTGCATGGCAAGGGTCGATAACACAATTACAGAAGGAGAGATTGCGATAATCCAGGTTGATACACCATTTTTTGTGGGCAAGGTAAGAGCGATATGTTTCCCTGATGCTCTTTACGACTTATGTATAGGAAATATTCCTGGAGCTAGAAGGCCTTATCAGGAAGACAGTAATGATTTCAAGGTCGGCGGAGTGACTACACGGTTAATGAGGAAGAGAGCAGATGTTCCCTTGAAACCGCCAAAATTCGAAGACCAGTTGAGGGTAGACCGTGAGACTCTAAAATGTCCTCAGACTGATGATGAGACAATACGAGGAAGCGAAACCCGAAAGAATGAGAAAACCAAAGGGAAAGGGATAGAATCATATGTGAAAATTGACGACATATTGTACAGAAAATTTGAGCACGAGAATATAAATCAAGGACAACCGATCCTACAAGTCATGGTTCCTAAATCATTAAGAAAAATGGTGATGGAGATATCACACGAGTCTCTGTTTGGTGCACACATGGGTATTACGAAAACCAGTAATAAGATACTAAGCTGTTTCTTCTGGCCTGGGCTGAAAGCTGATGTCAGAAGGTTTTGTCAATCGTGTGACATATGTCAGAAAACTGTGGATAGAGGGCGAATTCCTAAGGCGCCATTTGGAAAGATGCCACTTATTGATACAGTTTTCAAGCGAGTGGCGATAGATTTGATTGGACCGATATATCCAGCAAGTGATCAAGGACGTTTGTGATCAAGTATGTGTTGACGTTGATTGATTACGCAACGCGATACCCAGAAGCAATAGCATTACGAAATATTTCAGCAGAAGCGGTAGCTCAGGCCCTCGTTTGCATCTACTCACGGGTAGGAGTCCCGGAGGAAGTATTGAGCGATCTCGGCACACAATTTGTGTCAGAATGCATGAGTCAAGTAGCCCAATTCCTGGGGACCAAGCAATTAACAACGTCGCCGTATCATCCGATGGGAAATGGTCTTGTGGAACGGTATAACGGTACCCTGAAGAAGATGTTGAAGCGGTTGTGCAGTGAGCAGCCTGGACGGTGGGATCGCTACCTGGACCATCTTTTGATCGCGTACAGAGAGGTCCCACAGGAATCCACGGGATTTGCACCATTCGAGCCGCTATACGGACGGACAGTGAGAGGTCCCATGCAGATACTGAGAGACCGGTAAAACATACGAATCTGAGGTTAGAAGCAGTTACCAATACGTTTTCGAATTGCGCGAACGGATTGAAGAAACAATGACAATTGCTCTTAACAATCTTGAGTTACCCCAAACGAAACAAAAGATTCTCTTTGATAAGAAGACGAAAGCGAGAAAATTAAGCGAAGGTGACGAGGTACTGGTGATGCTGCCGACTGATAACAATAAGTTGTTGATGCAGTAGAAGGGTCCATTTGTCGTCAAAAGGCAAGTTGGAATCGACGACTACAGAATCGCTGTCAAGGGAGAAGAGAAAACTTTTCATATTAACCTGCTGAAGCAATATGATCGACGTGATACCTCGAGCGAGATCGCGGGTCATCACACACAACGTGATGGAGTGATTCAGAACCCATGTGCTGGTGTGATCCATGACTACGAACGAGATGATGAAGTTTCAGTTGAAGATCTGATAGAAATCAATAATTTAAGCTCGAAAGAGACTATTCAAGATGTAAGAATTAGTGATAAATTGACCAAAGATCAGATGACTGAGATTCAATCAATAATTGACGAGTTTGGTGTAGTTTTTACTGATGCCCCAGGATTGTGTACGCTAACTGAGCATACGGTAAAACTTACTGATGACAAGCCAATCTCTTTACGCCCATATACAGTACCGTACAGCCTCCGGGAGTCACTCAAAAATGATTTAGATAAAATGCTCAGGTCGGGGATCATCGAACGATCTGATTCTCCTTACGCCGCCCCACTGGTGCTGGTTAAGACGAAGGACGGCTCCAACAGAATTTGTGTCGACTACAGACAATTGAATAAGGTGACAGTATTCGATCCCGAGCCATTGCCGATTATACAAGACTTGGTACAAGAATTATCTCGAGATAATTACTTTACTAAGATCGATTTGAGTAAAGGATTTTGGCAGATCCCTGTAGCAAAGGAAGACATCCCTAAGACCACGTTTGTTACTGTGGATGGTAAATACACTTTCAAACGTATGCCTTTCGGAATGAAAAATTCTGGGTCTACATTGTCCAGGTGTTTGCGCGAATTGTTACACGGCATACCAGGAGTCTGTAATTATCTGGATGATATTTTGATCCATACAGAAACATGGGAACATCATCGACAAACTCTTAGAGTAATATTGACCAAATTAAAAGAAGCAGGATTAACAGCCGACCTTCCAAGTGTGACATCGGACATAGAAAGATAGAATTTTTGGGACAGATTCTCGGTGAGGGGATTATTGGACTACAAACTGACAATGTAAAAAAAATTAAAGAAGCTGAGAGACCGATAACAAAGAAAGATGTGCGATCGTTTCTTGGCCTGACAGGGTTTTATAGAGAATTTATACCCGACTACGCATCAAAGACGGCACCATTGACAGAGTTGACACGAAAAGGGGAACCCAAGAATGCAAGATGGGGTGAAGCCCAAGAGAAGGCGCTTCTTTCCTTGAAGATGGCCCTAACCCAAGAACCGATACTGAAGTTAGCCGATAATAGAAAGCCTTATATTTTGCGAACCGATCCTAGCCTTACTGGAATAGGAGCAGTACTACTTCAGGAGCATGATGGCCAACTCTTTCCGATTAGCTATGCGAGTCGCAAATTGTTGGAACGTGAACAGAAATATTCGACGATGGAACGCGAGTGCCTCGCAATTGTATTTGGTTTGCGGAAATTTGAATTGTACCTATATGGCAATGAGTTTACACTTCAAACAGATCATGAGCCGCTTGGATATTTGAAGAAGACAAAATATCTGAATGACAGAATAATGCGATGGGCATTATTTATGCAAAGATTCACTTTCAGCGTTCAAGTGATCGAAGGTTCACAAAATGCGGGAGCTGATTATCTAAGCCGTATTGAAAGGTAACTAGTATAGCAATTTTGATTCCTCGAATTATCATATATTATGTCGCCGCGTAAGGTAGTAATAGAATATTTCTTTCTAAAGAAGGGGGAGATGAGGGACGAAGAGTATACATGTAGGATTGATGCTAATTAGGGTTTGATAATTTCATATTAAATTAGAGTACAGGAATTAATTAACTTTCATTTCATAATAACGTCCTACTTTGAGGCATCAGATGAGCCAATTAATAATCTAATGTGCGCTGCGGGGATGAGTGGGCAGCCAGGCTATTGTGTTGAGTTTTGAGTGCTCAGTCACTGTGGTCGTGGTGGCCTTTGTTCCGTTGAGTCTTGGCTTGTTTGGAGTGGTTTGTAAATATTTCGGTGCCCTGTCCGCTGAGTTTGTTGTTATGCCTGAGGTGTTGACATCTGCTTGTGTCTGCATGTTGATTTGTAATCTTGGTGGACGAATAGCAATCTGCGATACTTGGCAGTGATAAAAACTAGTGCCTAAAGTGAGACAAGGCCCCCTCTGGTATGTTCGCGCTGAGACTGTAGATATTATCTTGTGCATATAATCCTGCGGCAATAAAGTTGCGTCCACAACCCCTATCGTTTTTCTCTTACTATCGACTGAGGCGAATAGGCTATAGGCCTATTTGAACGCTACCACAATTTCATGACAATCACATGTTATTCATGATAAACAACAAATGAGCTTGTTATGCGCTTAAACTAAGTTGATTTTCTGTGATATCATTTCTCCGAGTCTCTCCCGACAAAATTACAACAACGCTTTGTAAAATGAAAGTTATTGTGAGGAATCATCTGTGAAAGGTAGTGGGCAAGATCAAAGTATATCGACAACGGTAGAAATTGATGAAGAATTGAGGAACAGGCTGACTTCAAAACCATTAGATGTTTCAGAAGAGTTCCCAAAATCCTTGATGTTGCCCTTGTTAAAGTCTAAAAGCAGAACTATGAGTGCAACACAAATATCTGACTTTTGGTTGCATCAACTGTAGAACAATATGCTTCAACATTAATAGTTTTAGAATCACTACTTAATCTGAACTTAAATGACACAAATGCACAACAGAACATGAAGTTGCCATTCTCCATCTGTACTGCTCTTCCCATCCTGTAAATGCCATTATCTGTCTGTTACTCTTCCTCTCCTGAGCATAGCATTAGCCATATCTGCTGCTCTTCCCTTCTTAAGGATGCCTGAGTTGCTCTTTCCACCAGCGGGATGCCATTTTCTATCTGCATTGGTCTTCCTTCCCTCCGGATGCTATTTTCCATCTGCGTTGCTCTTAACATTCTGAGGATGTCATTCTCAATATGCGTTGCTCTTCCTTCCCTGAGGATGCCATTCTCCATCTGCATTGGCCTTCCTTTCCCGAGGTTGCCATTCTCCGTCTGCATTGGTCTTCCCATTCTGAGGTTGCCATTCTTCGTCTGCGTTGCTCTTCCTTTCCCGAGGTTGCCATTCTCCATCTGCGTTGCTCTTAGCATTCTGAGGATGGCATTCTCCATCTGCGTTGCTCTTCCTTTCCCGAGGTTGCCATTCTCCATCTGCATTGGTCTTCCTTTCCCATTCTGAGGATGGCATTCTGCATCTTCGTTGCTCTTCCTTCCCTGAGGATCCCATTCTCCATCTGCGTTGCTCTTCCTTTCCCGAGGTTGCCATTCTTCATCTTCGTTGCTCTTCCTTCCCTGAGGATGTCGTTCTCAATATTCGTTGCTCTTCCTTCCCTGAGGATGCCATTCTCCATCTGCATTGGCCTTCCTTTCCCGAGGTTGCCATTCTCCGTCTGCATTGGTCTTCCCATTCTGAGGTTGCCATTCTCCATCTGCGTTGCTCTTCCTTTCCCGAGGTTGCCATTCTCCATCTGCGTTGCTCTTCCCATTCTGAGGATGCCATTCTCCATCTGCATTGGTCTTCCTTCCCTGAGGATGCCATTCTCCATCTGCATTGGTCTTCCTTTCCCGAGGTTGCCATTCTCCATCTGCATTGGTCTTCCTTTCCCGAGGTTGCCATTCTCCGTCAGCATTGGTCTTCCCATTCTGAGGACGGCATCATCAGTCTGTATTGTTCTTCATATCTTTCTTGAAAATGCCATTCTTCGTGTGTTGCTCTTCCCATCAATAGGATGTGACACAATTTCGTCTGAGCAAATGTTGCTTCTAGGCTCGTGATAATTTTATGTTATGACAGTTGTGTTTGGCAGCTATGTTGACAGTCTATGATTGTTATGATATGTTATGGATGCTAATAGGCAAAATTTTCAGCCCAATGTAGCAAAATTATTCATGTTTCAATTCGAGGCAGAAGCGTAAGTTAGCGCCTTTGACCAACATGTTGCTGCACCTGGATTATGGCTTAGATATGTTGATAATGTGGTGGCACGATTTTCCAATGAGAAGGAATCCCTGGCTTATCTTCAAGTTATCAACTCGAAAAGATCCTCAATCCGTTTCACGATGGATAAAAAGTTGGATGACCAACTCGCGTTTTGGGATACCCAGAAGGAAAATGATAATGTGATGTTCGACGTGTACCAAAAACCCACACACAGTGGTATGCATATCAACCGATCATCATGTCTTCCAAGAAGCAGTTTCAAAAGTTCAATAACGTCACTAAGTCTGAGAGACAACCGCATTTCCTGAAATGAAAATCTAAAACGGCAGCTGGACCATACTTACTATGACTGATTTTTGGGATAGTGGCTATAGCCCTGGGGAAGCCAAACAGGTACAATATATGCAATATAAAAATAAATGAAGATTCCCAAAACAACGACGGAGTAGCAGAAGATTCGAATATTCGACGGGCGGTTGTTCTGGAGTGTCGAACAAGGTATGCACCATTTTCAAGAAGACTGGTTTGCAGATGGCTTCTAGACTTCCCCGCAAGCTGAGCAGTTGTGTCACTAGAAACGTCCTGAAAAATTGATTGGCTTGGGAGTAGTAATCCCATGTAACGATTGCAGCTGGTCATGCACGGATGAATCAAGTCGGACGATCACAGATCGCGTTAAGGAGCACAAACGTTGTGTTCACAATTTAAACACCAACTCGGAAATTGTGAAACACATTTCAAAAAATGACCATATTGGAACTCTGCGAAAGCGATGGAATATGAGCCTATGTATTATCGTCGGGTGCATAAAGAAGCTTTATGGACCAAGAAATTAGATAGTGGCAAGCATATTATTAAGGAACAAGTCAGCAATGCTTGGACTACTGTTTGTAATAAGCTTTGAGAGTCTATGTGCGGCACTTATTGGGCTTTCATTATTAATTCCGACTTTCTCTTCTTCTACTTTTCGAGTGATTTATTAGTGGCTATCTTGTGGTCTCACAATACTGTAGATCTTCTGCCATCGCTTTTTGGACGTGTGCAGTTTGAGCAATACTCCCTCTCTATGATTGCTGCTAAACATTCGCTGGACAGTTCATCGTCCGTCTGCCATTTTTTAACCATTCTCCATCTGTACCGCTCCTCCTTTCTTGAGGATGTCGTTCTCCATCTGTACTGCTCCTCCTTTCATGAGGATGTCGTTCTCCATCTACATTGCTCTTCTTCTCTCGAAGATGTCATTGCCTTCCTCGTCTTTCCCTTTTGTTTTCCTTTTGTCTTAGGAAGTGACCGTCCACCAGTCAGTTGTATTCCGAAAGTATTGTCCACAGACAATGTCTTAGATAATCTCTAATCCCATTGAATTGGAGGTCGTAATAAAGGACAAAACGTTCCTTCAAAGTGTTCAATACCAATGCGATTGAAGCATCAGTTAACATTTCCATTGTTGCTTTCGAAATTTATGTAGGAAGTAGAAATGCAAAAGTGGATTGGACAATGATTTGTGTGGTGAGAATTGTGTTTCTTCGAGTTTTTGTTGGTCCTCGCAGAGAATGTTGAATGGCTGGAGAATG
Source organism: Prostheceraeus crozeri (assembly GCA_907163375.1). Classification (NCBI taxonomy): domain Eukaryota; kingdom Metazoa; phylum Platyhelminthes; order Polycladida; family Euryleptidae; genus Prostheceraeus; species Prostheceraeus crozeri. The sequence continues at coordinate 255,089 of CAJQUW010008653.1, forward strand.
AGGGTATTTTGAAAATTTTGGGTTTTCAATGTCTAAATCGTATGACATCTTGGAAATTTTGGATCATTTGCTTAAGTGTTAGAAGAAGGCTACACTGAACAACAGTATAGTGCACTCTCAATTCTCCTAAAAATTGATGGTTCTGGTAACAGTTGAATTGCAAACATGTTGTGATACAAACATTAAAAGTAATTTCTTGATCCAGGATATCTTGCAGAAGGCATGCTTGAATTCATCGATTCAACATCGATTCGTCTTTGGGATAGTGACCGGAACTGAAAGAGGCATCATCATATGCCTAAAATAACTGATGATCCTTCAGAAATTAACAATCATAAAAGATGGATTATGACCTGTATCAGGACGCACATTGAGCCAACAACTGGATGTGACATTGCAACAAGTTAACAAAATTCAATTGTAGTTAAATTGAACTAAGCAATCGATGAATTTTGGTCACTGTGTGATGCACTCAATTAATTTCAATAATCCATTATCACCATTTAATTAAGAATTTCGACGTTGAGATTTCACTTCGACATAGTAGGTTACATACAGCTTCACAAGTTGCATAGTAGCTTCTTTGTCAAAAGAGGTGAGCAAATACGATCATAGTCCGACTGTCGGATCGCATTCGTTCGAATTCATGCTAGCCTCTTCGGATGGGATTAGATTCACAGCTGGTCATTCAACAAAAAAATCGGAGGCAAAAATTTGGTCTTGATGTTTTTTTCAAATATCATGTTCACTATTCTGTAAGAAATGGCATCATGTTTGTTATTGCATATACCTGGCTATACACGATTAGCGCGTCCCCGATTTATTAAATTGCTGTCTACCTATTGATTGTCAATACCTTAAATTGAAAATACAGTAGAAATTGGATAACTCGACACCTCACGGTGCCTCAGAAAAATATCGACTTAGGCGAACTGTCGAGATAACCGAACACGCACATATGAATCCGTAAAATATCCTGCGATGAGTATAAAAGGCTTCTATACGGCAATAAAAATCATGCTGTTATTAGAAACAGACGCAAAACAGTTAGCCCATACGTAAATCACACTGTAAATTAACTGTAAATTACATTTACGTGTAATAAACTGAAAATCACGGAAAATCATGCTCAACTTACTGACCATCGTTCCGTGTACCATAAAGTAGAAGTAGGTAGGGCCTACGGTATCGGTACATGTTGGCGAAGGAAAAAATCTGATGTATCATATGACATTTGTATGTACTATGTGATCAGACAGACCAAAAGTGAATTCAGTTTCTCTTCTTGAAGAAGTCGGTTACTTTTGACTGCTTGAGTGACAGCTTCTTGATCGAAGCATCTATCAATTTATTTTCGATCTGTCTGGCATAGTCAACGAATACAGAGTCCGAATCAAGGCACTGTAGAAGATGTTGTATTCTGCGTATCATTAGAGTACCCTCCACAATAGTAGGGGGAGGTTCGATTGTTGGCTCATCATCATCATCAACATCCTCAGGATCATCTGCAGGAATCAAGCTCACCTCTATTTCATCCGTCGTGATGATCTCTCGGCAATTGATTTCCTCATCCGTATTGACGTAGTCGTCGAAGTTGAAGTCTGCTGGAATAATTCCTTCGTTGATCATGCAACTCCAGATATTTTGATGATCCACCTCATGACTTTCACCATCAGGCAACAATTCGATGTCCCTTGGAGGATGAAATCCAACTTTCTTGAAACAATTTTGAATAGTCACTTCAGACACATTGTTCCATGCTTGTTTCAATATGTCCATGGATAACTTTATGTCAACCGAAAAGTCCAGTTTGTTTTCGAATGCGAATAAACGCCTCTTCGCAAGATCGTGACGATAATGGACTTTGAGACATCTGATCACACCAGCATCCAAGGGCTGTGTTTTCGAAGTTGTGTTCGGTGGCAGATAAACAAGTCTGACGTTTTGTAAGTTCGGGACGACCGGATGAGCAGTACAATTGTCCAACACCAATGCGACTTTCCTGTTCTGTTTGGCTATCGTTTGATCCAGTTTTCTCAGGTATTTCTCGAAGATCTCACTGGTTATCCAGGCTTTCTTGTTGTTTTCATATTGTAGTGGAGGCTTCTGAAGACCTTTGAAGCACCTTGGATTTGCGCTTTTCCCAATCACCAACAATGGGAAACGCTCCCCAGTCATGCTTGCAGTGACCATCACGGTAACTCTTTCCTTCGATAGACGGCCGCCAACACACTTCTCTTCTTTAAAAACATGCGTTCTATCAGGCAGACATCGATAGAAGAGACCAGTTTCATCACAATTCAGAATGTTTTCTGCAGCATAATCCTTCAGTAGGAGAGGTAGACGGTTGTTTAGCCAATCCGATGCTCCTTGTAGATCAGCCGATTGTCCTTCACCGTGAAGTTTCTTCGCGACGATGCCGTTTCGTTTCTTCCATCTATTGATCCAGTTGATGTCAAGATTCTCGAAGTCAGGATATTGCAAATTTTCGGCATATTTTCTTGTCTTGGTGAGCAACATCTCACCGGAGATTGGTATGTTCTGTTCGCGAGCCAAGTGAAAGAATTTTGTCGATGGTTCGTCCACTTGATCAAAGTTATGAGCCTTGAACCGTTTCGCATCGGTCGGTCCACTTTCTTCAAATTTCGAGACAATATTCTCTGCTTTCTTAATGTACCCTGCGATCGTACTTCTAGGAATACCTTTCAACTTCGCTATGTCCGTTTGCTTCGTTCCACCTTGGTGTAGTTTCACGATTTCATATTTGAGTTTAAGAGTACTTATTGTTGTTGTTAAAAAAGGAGTAGACTAGCGTAAAAAAGAAGATGCACGTCTAGGTCGATGACAGCCGATTGATAATGATGACCAACAGATAATGATCGAGTTAGCGATCAAGTAGGATATTATAAGATCAGGTGCTCTAAGGAAAGAACTCAATTAAGCCTATGTTTGATGCTTTCGCGAATGACACAAACAGATAATGAGCGAGTTAACTAACGATAAGTAGAAAATTATAAGATGAAGTGCTCTAAGCAAAAATTCAATTAAACCTATGTTTGCTGTCTTCGCAATTGACACCTTTAACCACATACGCTATGTTTGCTGTCTTCGCAATTGATACCTTTCACCTTCCCTGAACAATGGACAAATGTAAACAAACTTAGTCGTCGATCCGATCGCCGCAGGTTACTACGGGACGGAATTTACTTTTGATGCCAATTATGAATTACATCATAATGGAATGATGAGACCAGATAAGCGAATGAATGCCCGATTAATTACCGAATTTCATGTTGAGTTAGGCAAATTGTTGACTTACGCGAAGACGAGATATACAAATTTTCTTGTGTGTGATAGATAGGATTTTTGGCGGGACTTGAACAAAATGACGATTTAAGCGAATAGTCGAGTTATGCGATGTCGAGTTATCCAATTCCTACTGTAAATAGTAAATTAAACTTTTTTTAAAATTTAATTAATTGTACATGCATTTAACAGTTGCCTAGATGTCAGCAGCAGGTAGGATAGGGAACGGACTACAGCTCAATATGCTACGTAATGTGGTAAAGTACTTATTTGGTAAAGCAGCCACATAACATGCAAACGTAGAATTTAAACATAGCGTCCAGATCTTGGTACTACATGTACAACTTCCATGAAGTTTATGAAATCCTACAATTTCTCAAATACGTTTCCAGAATCGTATTTTTTGCCCAGATAAATTTCGTAGGATTACATAAATCCCTGTCAATCTACTGTTAAATTATTCCATATTTTAAATAAGCTATCACTCGTACTGCTGCTATATCTTTTCCATAATCTTCAAAATATATTGCCAAAGTGCAGATAATTGCATATATGCCTGATTGAAGATCAAATTGATTGGATAGAAATTGATAAAAATAATTATCTGTGCGCTTCATCGGGAAATCTTGCTTATTGGGAGTACTGACAGATGCCGTACACACCGTACATACTCCACGTCGAGTAATCGAATGATGTCTACGTTGACCTGCTCTGCCAGCCTTAACCAGCAGGCTACAGATACGCCGGCATAGCCCCGGCCTCGACCGGTCGGTCTTAATCACGCCGGCCCCGGCCCGTACCAACGCTGATGTGCGATGTCGGATTATTCCGAATTGTCGAATTTCCGAATTTTGAAAGTATATTGTTGGATCGCATTCGTACGAATTTGCCTTCGCTTCGGATTCGGATCGGATTTTGTTTTCCAGCCGTCGGATCAGATTGAACGCCGAAATTCGATCCGATGCACACGTCCAGTATTGATTTGACATATTACATGACGCCATATTCTTAATTGAACATGAGTATTCATAAATCTAATTACAGACATAGGTTAGTGCATCATTCGGTAATTATTTTCATAATCATTTACAGAAAGTTGTGAATGAAAAATCCAGCGTGCCTAAGTAATAAGACATAAAGCATATGCTTAAGAGTTATTATAAAGGGTATTGTGTTTTGCAAGATAAAGATGCTACGTAGTTTATGTACTAATATGATTAAGTATCTACAAAAAATCTAAAAGCATCATGAAGGATGCGATGTTTTCGCTAAAAGGGTGGCAGCATCTAGACCTGCATTTTTAGGACAGCGTTGCGATTATTCCCAGGGAGGCCAAAATGTGAACAAATGAAAGAAGATATCAACGCGGTTCTATTGGGGCAATTCCAGACTTCTTAAGATGCCTAGAACACCCGCTAAATGCATTTGAAAATAAATTCGAAAAATGAAATTAACTTTTAAAAATAGTGTGGGCATGAAGGTGTTAAGCTATTAATCAACTAGCATTACTACCATAACAAATCAATCAATCAATAGATTGAATTTTTGATAACAGCTATCAATTAATTGCAAAATAAATAAATTTTGATGATACCTGCATTGCAGTGATAAGGCTCACAATAATATGGAAAAGTTAGTATCGGAAAGCAAAATACACGAAAATATCAAGTTATAAATTTTTCTGTCAGTAACTCATACAAAAGTGTCATCGAAGTTTATGATTGGAAGCAAGATCTTAAACTAAACAAGCTTAAAGTAGAATAAAGAAATAAAAGTTAGAATTGCCTGTCGTAAGCTTAATCAATGATGTAGAAAATCGAGTAGGTTAGGCGTCTGTTCAAATCCACGAAATATGAGGCATGACGCAATATTCTGATGTACAAGAAGTTTGATAGCGGAATCGATAATTGCACATCTATCATATTGGATTGCAGAAACCACTTCTCAGTACAGATGTGAACTAAAACCGCTACTTTTGGAGCTTTTAGATTATGGAATGGATAGTAGATAAAATGAAAGAAACATGAGTTACGGATCGAAGAAATAAATATCAATAAGCAAGTAAAATGTCTTACAGCCTCTATTTAAAGCTACATACTCATTTATCAGTTTTGGTGTGATTTGTAATTAATTTCCTTTGAACAAAATATTTTGGGAAACAAATAAATACATGCAGTTCTCCTAAATTCAGGAGTAACAGTGGCTATTGCATAACCAGGACACTTAATTAACTTCGTGAATTTTCTCGCTTATGAAATTAATATTGCCCTTACAGACTTCTGATATTTCAACTAAGCTGGTCTGGTAATCACCAAAAAATCATTTTAAAGCATTTTGTCAGTAGATTTATCAAATATCGAGAGCTAAAACTTTATTATCATTTCGTGCTAGGTATCAGTCACACTCTTTGCCATCAGCAGGCATAGTTCAAATCCGTCGATGTTAACGCCGCCACTGCTCTGCAGCAAATGCTCTGCTGATGATATTTTGTACGTAGGACTACGTGATTGCTATGCACGAATAATTTTATACTTTATTTTGAAATAATGGTGAAACTTGCCTTGAAATGAGATGCATCAGGCAAGTTAACTTTGTATTCGATTGATTACTCCAATTACACTGATTCATGCGTGATGACAAATACTTTGAAGAATGGTTAGTTAATCAACTTAGCCAAATCTTTTTTGGCAAACAATCAAAATTGAGAGCCATAATTCGAACAGGCAGCAATGTGATTACAAATTAAACTTCATTGTTTTCGTATTTCTATGTAATTTCCATATAATGGTTTGAGTGACTGCTAGACGTCTCCGTTAAATTAGTCAAACTCCCTCTTTACCATATTCAACCTTAAAGGCCCGAAAATTTTAGTTCACAATTATTTCAGAATGAAAATGGTTTAATTATTACTGATCCATTATTCACGTGATGGCTGGAGGAAAGTACACGAAAATTGTGATAAATGCATCTAAGAAATTAGTATAGAAACTAGAACCGGTCTTTTGAGTGCATAGTAAAACCAATCGCTTTCACCAGTATCCAGCTTGTCAAGGCTGTAAATTGATGATAAAACATGTAGTCTAATATAAATTGGCATGACATAGACACGAAAATTACAACTCAATGTAATTAAAACTGAAGTGACATGTCATGACAGATACTGAAAACATTCATGCAATAAAAAAACTGTATCACTTTGAGTTTAATGGTCGATCATATCATTCGATAAAAGCAGATTCTCTACTTTCGCATTCCAATTCCAATACAATAATGGACAACTGATGATAGTCCGATAGAAAATATTTTAGAATAAACTCCCCATGCTGATGACTGTAGGTTGTAAATGCAATGGTTTTAATTATGAATGCGTCACAAAAATGAAAAACGAATCAATTATTCATGATATCTGCCGGTTTCGATTGGCAACAAGATGACAGAGATTGACAAATCTTCGTCAAGATGAATATCAACAGAGGAAGTAAGAGGACATCAAGTCCATACAACTTCAAGCTACAAACAGTTTAAAAAAATTCATCATGTTCAAGCATCGACTACCTACAATGTAGTTCAAGATATTATTCTATATCATAAAGATAGAAATCACAAAAATCATAAGGATGTTGGAGATTTTGGTTCATAGATCGCTGACCGTTGTAACATTGCTACATATAAAGACCATGGGGACAGTCAGTCATTAGTTGGCTTGTGAATTTCAGTTCCTCCACTTTTCGTTATTGATCATTTCCTTTTATTTCTTTTGGTACTGTCACCCTTAAATCTTCTTCCAGGTGTTGATGATATATGCAATGATGAGAAACAACCCTTTCTTCATCTCCATGACGGACGGCAAATCGATGTTCTGTCATTCTTTCTCTCTGAGTTCTGTGGACTTGCATCAACATGCATATCATCAAAAATTATTCATGGTCTGAGTTTTCGAAATTGTGATTTTTTGTACCGTATGTAGGAGAAACCAAAAAAACTTTCTATTTGCCAGAGCATCGATTTTTTCCCTTTTTAAAGAAGTATCTTCTAAATTCAAAAAATATTTCATTACGAGAAAACTCAATCGATGTTACTAAATTTTGTTATTCCTGTTACTGTTACGCGCTTGTAATTTCGCATGAGGGAACTATGACTGTTTACATCAGAATGTCTTCATACTGCAAGCGCAAGTCTTGAATGAAGCATTGAAGCAGAGAAAGTTAAACACATGTTGAGTAAGATTTGAAAACATTTGGGTTATTCTTATCGAAGTAATGAGCAAATAGTATGAACTTCTTATCTCACACTTCGCTTTCGTGTTTGCTGTATAATTTCAGTTCTACTATAATTGCATCATATTGCAATATAATAGGGTCATGTGATCAAGTTAAATGAATAATAATAATAATAACAATAATAGCGTATATTTGATTATGCCTCAAATAAAAATCGAGAGGCTGTACAGAGACATGCCATAGCACATAAAATTACTAGTTCACGGTGTCTTAACAAGTAATGTAGCATAAGGTAAACACCAAAAGAAAATAAACACAAGAAATGCAGGTATAACGGAAGTAGTAGTAGTATTTAAGTTATATCGAGAAATTACTATTAGCCAACTTGGCCATTGTCACAATGAAGCAGTTTCTTCGAATCAATGTTCTACAGAAAGGAATATCAAACTTCCCTGAGGTCGGCAATACACGAGGTGCGAGATGATGTAACGGATGGGAATCGTCATTAACTAGGGCCTCGAACATCTTGAATCCATGAACTATGCGCCGGTACTCAAAAGGTACAAAAGCATCACACTCACATTGTGATGTACGACAGATTACTTTGTGGCATCGAGATTGAATTCGCTCAATTTGATGTATGTTATGTCTGGATAAATTCGTAAAAAGAGGGGAACAATATTCCAATATAGAGCGTATGCAGCTGTAATATGCACGACATCTTTATTCATATAGAATTTTAGTTGCCGCAGAAAATGGAGCTTCGATGATGCTTTTTTGCAGACAGCATTGACATGAAAATTCCAGTTCCAGAGATGATGAAGCTTGAGTGGATGACACCTTAGTTTTTCATTCGATGATTCGACACGATCCTCTTAATTCCTAAAGCCAAATTATAAGGAACGCTTAAGAACATGCTTGAACTGACTGAAAATATGGCGGATCATCAGCACGCTTTTTGAATATATGGGTTTATATTTCATTATCAACACATCAAGGAAAATATTCATGGCTATTATTGCACGTAAATGTAATGTATAGATGTCGATTTTATGATAATTCGTGGAATACATTAAAGTAGACACTATTTTCCTTCGATGTCACCCATTAATCGTCCAGTATCAGTCATGAATTATCTAAATCAGAATGATTAGGAGAATGCATTTCAATGAATGTCTTCAAACGAAAGCTGCTGTAGCTATCCTTGATAACCGTCTGAAAATATAAATTGATAAAATTTTTATCAGATATTTGTGGAATCAAAAACTCTGATTTATTACGCCAACCTTCAGTGACATTGAGACCCAGATCAGAAGACATGTTCAATCAATCAGCTGATAGATGACAGTCAAAACGGAACACATCAAAACTGATCAGCGAAGCATCATTACCAACTATGCATTACAACAACATATCAATATGGGGAATTCGCAAATACCACAGACCAGCAGGTAGGTGCATCACAGTGATAAAATATTTGATATCGAACACCTTCATCAATTGTCTCATACTGCACTGAAATCAGAACGCAAAAGTAAAGAAATCCACTTTCATTGAATGATTTCAATGATGTAGTTTTTTATTTTATGTACATTTTATGCCTCTATCTATGAGGCATTTCCTTTCAAATAAACTTACTTCTTATATGTGATCTTGCATTCACTTAGGTTTAAATCTTAATATGAGTAGGCCTACTTTAATTCAATGTTGGTGCAGCAATTCAACGACGGTCAGGTATAAAGTTCACAAAGTTGTTTATCCTCGATAACAAGAATAAGAGAATGCCATGAAACTTAGCAATGTTAGCGACAACACCTCACCTTGAAGAAGACCACCAGCTATAAGCTTCATGTGTTCAGTTTCGTGCATCAGTGGTGACACTATATCGCAAAATTCGGCGGAAAATGCCGGCAGATGAAAGAAGATTAGAATGTATGCAAAATATGCCAGGCATAAAGTACTGTACACGCAAATTGTAAATTTCACACTTCACTGAAGAAAATGCAGTTGTGTAATAACCGATAGATTCAAAATCTAACTTGCATGGATTTAACATCTTATGATTTATTATCCGTTATACATCTTGTATGACTAAATTTGAATTTTATAATGCTCATCTAACATGTCTTCACTGTTCAATGATTGAAATCTAAAAGTTTCGATGAAACGACTGTTATATTTTCATAAAAACCGCATTGACTAATATGTTTTGATTGCAGCTCCAGGAACTCCTGACAACATGATGATGCATCGACCCTGGCACAAAACGAACAGCAATCCTTCTTTTACACATCGCTACTCAGGTAGTTCGACACCAATGAGCTATCACGGAAGTCGAAGGAGTTCAGGCTTCCAAATGTTTGGTCATTCGCAGAGTATAGTAAGTAATCTTTTTTAGTTGTATCTTCTGCAAGCTTACTGCGTTGGTACAATCATTCCATGCATTCATAGGAATACATTCATAAAACATTTATTCAATTTCCTCATTGATATGATTACTTCAAAAAAATTTCGATCCTTATGAAATGCGAAGCAGCGATCAAATGGGTATATCAAGCATTCCATTTCACTGTAATAAACAGATATAATTGTTTCGCATCATCAGTGGTGGAGTATCAAGAAACACTGTTACTTATAATTAGCGTTATAGATAATGGAAAAATGTATGGAACATAAATTGCAACAATAGCTAATTTAAATAAGTCTTAATTAAACGTATAATTTAGAGTTATTATAGTTTTACATCTTTCATTTATATAATTCAAAAATCAATTGGTGATCTTATTACAATGGTTAACACAAAGCGAGGCTATCACATATCTAGGTAATCTAAGTCTTTTTCATTATTTGCAAAATAAGATAAAAGATAATTGAGATATAATGATAGGTAATACATTTGTTATTAGATTCACACATGTCATATTCGTCATTCACCCGTGTCATTCCTTTAAAGCACATTAACAGTACGGTTTATTTAGTGAAATACTAATAAATGGAAAGTAATTGTGCTTTCAACTAAATATATAATAGAAGTTTCCCATAATGCTAAATGCTGTTTAATACATATTGAATAAGCTATTATGCTTTGCAGTCGTGTCAGAACTCTGCTGTTATTCAGTGTCAGTGTATTTTGTGTTTTTGCGAATAATAACGACGTTAGTGTTATGTTGTTAGTACTTGATCACTGACACTTAGCCTACATATAAAAGTGGGGTCAATCAATGAATATTCTAATGAAAATGCACCATCAAAACTTCCAAATGAGAGCATAAATGTTAGGTTAACTTTTCGAAAATGGCAAATACATGAAACATCATAACAACACGGTATGTCATTCTCTCCCGAATTTACAATCTCGCAGGCAACCGACATTCAATCACATTTGCATTTTTCCATACAAGTGCATGTATTTATTGCATTCTTTTGATTGTATTCGTATAACTGAAAATGACGCCACAACATGTGCAAACCACATCGACAGGAAATGCTTTGCAAAAATTGCTACTACATAAATTGATTGTGTAGGCAACTACATACATTAATTGCTATGTTTATCGGTCACAAAGTGAACGTAGAAGACTGTATACAAATTTAAAAATGAGTAAATATGAGTCGTGGTCTATATGGTAAAGTACTTATGTCGGTAGTTGTGTTAAGATTTGACATCTGTGGGGTTTAGTGTACAGTCATTTCAGGTATGCATTTACGTTCACATTGAATTACATTCATGTTCATTGCCAATTACAGCAGGTTCAAACTTTGCATGAAGTTGCATAGCTTTAAATTCTTCAATTCGTCATTTTTCAAAATCTCCATTTTCGTAAGACAAAATACACAGGATTCCCATACATGACGCTTTGAATGCGGTATGGACATTCAAATATCAATGGATTCTATTAAAATATTCTATTCATCTTTTGTGCGATAATGGTTTCAATCGTTAATCAATGTGTGCCTCTGGTGAAGCCGGGGCAGAACTAACTATTTAGCTATCTGGAGTTAGTAAAGATCAAATTTTAAAGCAATCAATTTTTCTACTCCACTGCTCAATTTATGTCATTGAGCGATTCAGGAATCATGTCAGAAGTCACAGAAGTCGTTTCGATTAGATAAGAAAGCAAGTCTTAATACAGTATCTGAAAACAAAGTCTTACTTACATATTCATCAGAGAAAATCATCAAATTTTCATCACATGATTAAGGTGCACCGAGAGCGATCGAAAGCTCGTGTAGTGTATTTTACTGTAGAATAAACAGATGGAGAATTCCGAAATCTTGGCTTCTCAATCACTGAACCCATCTGGAAGAATATTCGGCATATTAATAGATAAATACTTCCTATTTCTGATTTTTTGTAAATGAGTCCTCCAAACACAATTGTCGTCATTCATGGACTGATTGAATCAAATTTGTTTTTTATCATCTTTCAAATCTATAATGGTCCATTTATATGAAAATGACCGATAATGGACAACTTAGAGTCCACGGTGCCCCTTTTTCGCTGATCAAATGTCGCAATTTTTAGCCGTTTCAGAATGCTTCTAATTTAGCTCAAAGTACATGCAGTCAACTTGTTAATCAATATCTTGTTATCATCTCTTACATCAATATATTATTATTATCTGTTATAATCATAAGCTGAATGAAACATGATAGATTATTTACCATAATGATGCAAGACTCAAAATTGCCATTAACGCAGGACTACATCTTAGATTAAAAGTCGCATCTTCTAATGCTAGCTGCATCTCTAATGGACGAGCCACAAATTGTTATTCTATTCTTGAAGGAATTACACCTTGGGAAGCATCCATCTAATAGGCTAATTTGTTTACATTCTCATCACCTCATTGTTTGTCATTTTAGTTCCATTTGTATGTTATCAATTAATCACAGTTCCTATTTGCCATGTCCCTTAGACAAAGTATGAAACAAAAGGAGAATTATTTTGGTAGAATATCACCGGAAATTGGCGATGAAAGCATTCAAGATATTTTCAAATGATGGGTAAGACTCAGTACAGATACAGGATACAAGATATTTAATATAAAAACAGCAATTTCGATAGTCATACGTGGACTGATCTAAAGTGCTCATCAATTTATGTAAAAATCTCTACAATAATTCATTCAAGTTATTGGTTATGAAGAGTCAAGATAAATATCTATGTTTATTGTAAATTTATATTTGCCAATTAATTATCGTCAGGCGTAGAACGCAAACATTTACATGCACAAATTTCAAATTTCACATCACATAGACGGTACTAAGACATTCACAAAGTAATGCATTCACACAGACAAGCCAGGTAGGGTCAATCTCCAATGAAAGAATGTGAAGCTTGAATTTTTTAGTATTATTACTGTTTTGATTTTAGCATGACAAAGAAGTCAACCAGCGTTGCATGTTGGAGGATTTTTAAATCCATCTCGCAAACTGAACTCTCAAGAAATGTTTCTGCAAGATGTATAATCTACAACAAATGTTGCAAATACTTAATGGAATACAACATCAAAGCTTATACACAATAATCACAGTTATACACAACTACTTCCCAAGGGCGTAACTAGTGCAATCCTCTAGAGGCTCGAAAAATAGTGTTAAATTTGCCAAGAAAAATAATCAGGCCTCGGGAAATAGTGGCATCAGGCCTACTAGATAGCTAGGTATTTCCTATCATCTTTGCCGTTCAAATCCTCATTCTTTTGCAATATAGAACTTTAAATGGCTCGGCTGTTTGCATAATCAAACATAATTGGATCACGTCTTAACCTAACCATAATGTTGACGACATTACTTTAAGCACAAACTTAATTGATACCAACAATAAATTAAAAAACACATGCCACACATGCTTGATTTTGATATTAATCAGACCAGCTGGTGGTACGATTCACAGTAGAAAAATAATAATAAGTTCAGAAAATCGAAATATTTGTTACAAGGAATAAGAAAAGATAAATAAACAAGTACCAAGTACCAAGATCTAAGACTTGCGATAATGAAATTGTGGAATACAAGTGAAAAAATGGACCCTGTAGTCTCTTGGAGTCACCGCCTGGCTCCTTCCACATTCCGGAATTAGTCAAGGCAGCATTGGCGGTGCCCATATCTTTAGACGTTCACTTGACCTCCTTGACTCCTGGTAGGACTCCGAGGTCTGGATGATAATGTACACCGGCCGAAGAAAGTATAAGATCTACGGTCGTGTAGTATCCATTTGAGCACAAGCAGCCACGGCTTATCATATTACATGTAAAGCGATAAATAAGCATATAAAACGGCATTAAGTCACAGCTACGCCTGGTGTTCAGTTCTTCTAACCCATGTTTCATCAAAAGGCCTTCAATCATAGCATTCGATTGGAATGTGTTCTATCATACGGATGACTCTTCTCTGAACAGTTTCAAGAGCGTTTGATTGTGCCTTTGTGATGTTGAAATACCATACAGGCGCGCCATATTCCAGGTTGCTGCGTATACAAGCACAATAAAATTTGACAAGATCTATATCTCCGAAAGCTGATCGCATCATTTTACTAACAAAATGCATCCTCATCGGGGCTTTCTTCATTAATTTCAGTGTGTGATCTGACCAAGACAATTCTTCATTGATGATGTAACCAAGAATCTTCGTTTGACTAATTAGATTTATTTCCCCATCGAGTTCGATCTGATTCCCGTTTAGCAAGTCATCCATGATCAAATTATAAAGTTACTCCTAAAGACTATGTCAGAGGATTATCGCTGTTTATCCCGTTTTGCATTCAAACTCCCGAAATATAGGGTATTGGCTTTGTTAAATACCTTATCTGATTTACTAAACAATTACAGTGATAAAAACAAGATTTACAGTGATAAATACCTTATCGGGATATTTCAAAAATCACCAAAGAGCAAGCATATAAAGTGCGATACCAAGTTTATATTTTTGTCGCAAAGGAGAGTGATGTAAATATTGAAAGTTAGCCGGTTCTTGTATCTTTCTATTTTTGTGTCATATCTCTGATTATGAAAGAAAGATGAAAGGAAAGGGAAGGATATACATAGGTCATGTGTGTGCAGCAATTGCATTTTAATCATTTTGCCATAATGTAATCTGCAATAATATATTGAATTCAGACTGATTAGAAAATGCAGCATAGATTTGAACCATGGGGCACTTTAGCCGCATGATTGAAGATTTGCAAGGCTTACACGACTTGATAATCTGGTAGAGAAACTGTAAACCAGTCATGAAACACAGCCAGCAGATGAAGTGAGTTTCTTACATTTCGCCAAGTTTTGTATGCTGAATGCGAATCATCTGCCTCGGGTCTGAGGGGTTGAAATAATTCTAGCAGCGGGCCACTTCATGGATCCAGTGAGATTTGTTGGCCTCTACCATCGAAATCAGAATCATTGAAACATGACAATACTGTGAGGTATAGAGTTCCCAGTGCAACTTCTTAACTGAACCATAAGCTAGGGATTGAAACCAAAAGTAAACGTTTGACTAGTGCGTTTATCATCGGAAATTTGATATTTTGCATATACTTATATCTATATACAAAACTCAGAGCCAATCAGACTTAGAGATATGAAATTATAGCATTTGAGAAATCAACCTTGATAATGCTGTTGATATACAGACAAAATCCAAATTATAAATATGTTGTAGAATCTACATACCACATGCAGTAAACTGGAAATATGTTAGAAAAGTTCTATAGTATCTATAATATAACAAAAAAGAGAAAGGGTTAGCTGACTGCTCAGTTTACGATCGTTTTCATGATTTAATGTCGGTTAGTCGATAAAGTGACCTTGATTCGTACTATTGATCTTGGTCTTAATTGCGATGTCTGGTTTCAAAGAGTCTGGTTTTCTTTGAAAATAATGACCGACTTGTGTGAGATCAGCTGTCCATGACAACTTTTCGCACGTGCTACGTGCCTTTCGAAATATATCATTCCCGGCCGGAAATTCAAGCATTATTACGATATATCATTACATTCCTGGTAAAATGATGGAATGTAGGCTACCTTTTACCAATCAACTAAAACTTCATGTCATAACAAATGAGTCCTTTAAAGCTATAATGAGACAGCCTATAGTATCATGAGAAATGTACTTTGTCACGGTAGCATAGGGGTCAACAATTATACGAAAAATATCATTTCTCTTGTGGATCAATTATAATTATTTAACTATTTAGATATTTCAAAAATCATGTATGCTATTTTCTCTACGCGTGATCATAAATGTAAGATAGTTTGTGCAATGAATATTCAGTTACTGGCTGATTATTTTGAATTACCGATATTTAGTTATTATCTACAAAAATAAAGCGTACAAAATATTGGCTTAGATGTCGCTTCAATAATCAACAAATTCACACTGCAGCATCTGCAACAAATTCATCCTTCGCGAGCTGAAGCTTCAGGATGCAAGCTGAGTACTGCAAACTTAAAATTTAAGTGTATCTAATTTAGCTAAAATTTTTTTATTAACTTGAGCTTTAAAATTGAGCTTCAGATATTAGTTGCATCTGTTAACCCCAGAAAATGAGCACCAAGCGATTCAAATGCTCCCTCATCCGCTTTTGCAAATACATGTAAGATGCCTTAATTCTTCTTTGTTTTTTGTAATCACTGTTATCGTGAAATTGTACTGCGCTTACCTAGTATTCTTTGTGATTTCTATACCAATAAAGAATGTTATTGTTACTAAAATGATTTAATTTAACTTAATTGATTTCATTAATATCATTATCATATACCTGGTATATTATATTTGAAGAAAGTACAAAATTATATCAGGTTTAAATGATATGCATGCACAAAACTCAGAGGGATGCTGGATGCAGGAGAATTACTTTTATTATTTTTTGAATTTGAAATATGGCTTGATTGATGGAATTATTCATTATGATTGAAAATCAAGCTTTTGATGGTCTTCTTTTTATAGATAATAATATTTAATTTCGGCTAAATTCCATAGACATACTCAACTAAAAAGAAATATATATAAAATGTACAACTTTCAAAAATATGATGTAAGTTGTCTTTGTGAGTTCATAGCATTTATCATGGCATGAAATAGCAATCACGACATATCACAGTGGGCGACAAACCCATTATATACCATCACAACAACAGGGATTCATCTATTTATCAACATCATCAAACGTGTAATCTGAGCAAAATTTTCAATTAAAAATCCGCAATGCAGCAGATGATGAAGCAAATCTTCAAACTTATAACATCATGTAAACATCATATCACCAATTGGCTGGGAGGTTGGAGCGGTATATCATGAGTTTTTCACCCACTGTGCTGTATCGTGATTGTTATTTCTTGCCTTGATGAATGCTATGGGCTTACAAAGACATCTTAGATCATATTTATTTTAAAAGCTGTACATTTTATATGATAATATGTTTCTTTTCGCTTGAGAATTGCTATGAAATATAGCCGAAATTAATCATTCATGACCACAAGTTTGATGATGAGTTTAGCCTCTTCAGTAGCAGAAGCGGTGACAATGACAACTGCGTAAATTATTTGAACGTTAAGATCAAGATCAAGGCAGTGGCCTTTACACCACGGAGGTCTAGCATGGGGTTAATGAGCACAGCTTCCCAGTGGTGTGCTATATAGGCCTAGCTACTTTCCTCGAAAGTAATATGCCCATGAACACTGGCTTAAACATCCTTGCTGCCCAACTCATCAGGCTAGCTAGGATTTTTTCTGATACTTCCGCCTCATGTCAAGAGCTAAGAGCATTCCCAATATCTTCCAGGAAAGGGATTAGAAGATTTATCCACTAATAAATTTTTGCATGAAGTCTTTCTCGAGTAAGAGGTTCCTCGCTTATAAGTTTGGTTGTTTTTCACCTCGCCAAATACCTCCCATCATAGGAATGTTAAACTAACAACTACGAGTATTATCCATGTTCTCACTCATCCTTTTGTTCTCTTATATCCAAATTTATTTGCGGTTAAGTTTTAGCTATGTTTCCTCATGTTTGGAGAGACCTTCCTTATCGTTCATTTGACATGGTTGGCCTGGCCCCGCCATGTGGTACAGGTTGGAGGTTAGGGTCCGAAACCTTCCTTTATGCAGCCACATGGTTTCTCCTTGATGACTCCGTACATAGCCATCTTATTTTGGTTTCTTATGTTTCATGATTTTCATCATTTATAATTGTGGTTAGCTTCTCGTCATGTTTCATGCCGAGCTCTCATTTTAGTTTACAATTGTAAGTAAAATTGATTATAGGCCTTAATTTATTTCCCGTCCCTTTAAAAGTTGGGTCGGCTAGCCGTTATATGTATTACGTTTCCTACTCTGTACTGGGGTAAGTAGCTCTATGTTATAAGTATCAATTTATATTCATACGCTCTTGACTTTATATAACTTAATCATTTACACGATTTTCCACTAGGGTTTAACTCTGTTATCTTCAGTTTCCTGGATTCTTCGAATTTTGTTAACCGTCGTGTTTTGATTTAATTATTGTCACCGGTATCTAATGAAAATAAGCCCATCAAATACTTGATTTTTCCAACCATGATGAACCATTATTATTATTCAACGTACAACATGAAATTAAGTGAAAGAATCATCTGAATTTTCTTATAACGGCAAAAATTGTGGTTCTATCCTTTTCCGGTAGAGCGGGAAATCCAGCAAACACCATACCCTTAAAATAATAACTATTTCCACGCCATTCCTGGGAAATTAAACCATTTTACATTATTCTTTCATATGACAACGATTTGGCTAAATTCACAGGGTCATATGCAGTATCACAGGAGCCCTTCAACTTCAGGCTCTATTCAGTTCACTCGGGTAAGACATCTTGATAGTAAATTTCGCCACAAACGCTCTATCCCTGCACAGCTGATGCATAGCTTCTGATGTCACCCATTCGGGCTATTTTTCCTTTTTCATTTTTGAGAGTTGCTAATAACATGGAAATATTAAATCCTGAGATGGCTGAGCATCATTTGATGGCTATATTGAAATATCTAATCTGATCAAACTTGAATCATTAGTCATCTTTGCATCCAGTTTTGATTTCATCATTCTTTCATTCTCTATCAAATATTTTAGAGAGAAAGAACTGAGAAGTAACAAAAATCGACGTTAGCACGTTTTGTTGTTCGTTAGTATGACTACATAGCTAATGTCTTTAGCAAGTAACCATAAGTGCAGTCGTGTATTCTATGTCAAATTGAAAAGAAAAGAAGGAAAAATATCCCCACATCGTCATTCGCGATCGTGTCAATGTCCCGTAAGTGCATTTTGCGTACTTTTTTAAATCACCAGTCTTCTGAGTGTCTAATAAACTGAATTCGATAATGAAGAAACTTTTCGAGAATGTTTTCAGTTAATTACATCTTTTCAAGATGAATAGGCTATAGCTTTATGTGGCTTATGAGTAGTTTTCATATACATATATTTAGAAAAATTTTTTTGTATTGTTCGAATGTATTTTTGGGATATTTTTCTCATATTTACATTCGTGCGACACTGAATTTCCATAGTTTCTTTCCTCGACATGTTGAATGATTTTCAATATCGGAAATGGATCTACTTATCAAGTTTCTATTTAATGCCAACTGTCACATATTAATATGTAAATTACGTGTAACATATGCATTATAGGAAACAACACAACAAGAACTGGAATAGCTGCGGCAAGCAAATAAAAAAATGTTTCCGATATGCTTCATTTTTTCAAACAGACTACCATTACAGCAAAATAAACCAGCAGAAATTATAATCATAATAGTACAGATACATTTATTCCACATGCGGTAAGTATTTTTTGCATTATACACGTAATAGTGAAGTCATATTTTTGTCTGTCTGTGCTTGAAAATTTTTGATCGTACCCAAACGTAATTGTAACTTTTCCGAGGCAGTGTATCATTCAGAACACAGTCACATTCAGAAAGCGAATGTGCAGAAACATACGTGGGATGCAAAAATATACAAAAAATGGATGCAAACCTGTACTTACTTGTTTAAGAAGTTTTTCTATAGTTGCGAGATAATTACAATTGAACGATGTGTATTCTCTATCGAAACTACGGTATGTTAATTCAAGGCGATTGTGTATTGTTTTATAACACTGAACCTTTTACATCACCTAAGCAGTAAAGCTGTAATTGCATTTTTTTTCTTTCTTTAATTGAATTACGCATTTTCTTCAAGATTAACTGTGCTTTTTTAGCAAGGACATTAATTATCATGGCCACTGTATACAAAACGAATCTGTTATTGTCTTTACTAAGCAGCAAGTATCATAACTTCAATGCCCTGCCATTTAGACCTGTCACATTTTTTCTTTTATTGCATACCGGTAAGTATAGTTTTATTCCCTAAATTGCTAAAAATCATGAAATACCTTTTGAAGGCACTGGATAAGTGGCTGTAATTTTCTCTTGTAGAATTGAAGTTAGTTTCGATCTGATGCTTATTATTTGTAATTAAACGAATTTGCGCATTAACTTCAACATCCGTTGCTTTTTTCCAAAGTGGTGGAGTAACGATAAGCGGAATTTGAAATTAACGATGCCCAACATGGTCGATGACGCACAGAGCCATCATAATGCTCATCAGATAAGAGGACCCAATTCTGACATGGAGTGAATTTTCAACGCTCGTATAGTGCCCACGAATCATTCCACATTTCCATGATTCATCCATTACTATTGTCTCTTTAAGATGCTATTGAAAATATTGTTTCTTATAATATCATAATCATTCAAATATCATTTCAGACATTTCAGATGAACGCAGAAAAATTAGCATGTCTAAATAAATCTATAATACTAACACTATACACAAGATGTTTTTTTGAGAGACACTTGAGATTTCATTGTCGGAGACGAAATAACGGTGACTTAATGTGCGACATTATTGACAAAGCAAATTTGCTTAGAGAACAATTCTTACTTCGTTAAGAATGGAAGTATATAATTATACAAACCTAGAATAGAAAATGCAATCTTCAAAAATTACTGATTGGAAAATGCTTGCTGTCGATTGACATATATTGGTACGAATGCGCACAATTATTTACTAAACTTTTTATGGTGTCCAAAATCAATCACAAAATCATTCTTCGCAAATTGAAGAATACAGTTGACTATTTCTAGTCGTTGAATACAAAGATTGAGGCATGAGTGTTTCTCTTAATTTATTCCCTCAAAAATTTAATTATAAAGGATTTCTGAAGTTTATTAGCAGCAAACATGTTTCAGTAGGCAAGCTACCATCATCAGTGACAACGGTCAATAAACAAGGATGCAATATATACAGTGCGAATGAGACAAGAAAAATCAATATAGGAAAAGCGGCTGTGATTGGCTGCGGTTATTCATTAGGTACTGTGAATGAAGGAATGACTTTATGTACAATGATTCAGCAATTTTCGTGTATGGAGTGCGAATGAGAATTTTAAAATTATCTTTATTTGGGATGTGAACATGAAGAGATATTTCGGATGCTGGTCGACCTTTCACGTGTTCGTTTATCCTAGTGAAAATATGGCGACGGGTTTCACCGATGCAATGCTCACAAGTATTTATGTGGCGAATATTACGTTTTATTCGAGAAAGAAGAGTTGAAATTTTGTTATAATCGCGGTCGGCAGGGAGACTGCTTAGTTTTTGAGATCTATTGTACAAGGCTTTAATCGCGTTGTTCTTATAAGAGTCAGGACTGTAGATTTGTTATCCAATTGGTTGCCATTTTTTATGCATTATGGGTTCTATCGTAAATTGAAGAGATGAATTAACAGCATTGAGCTGGTCTAAAAAAGTGAGGGTAGATTAGGTACGTTATTACATTAGGTACGTCGACGATATTTTAGCAGTCTTTCGGTCTCGAACCGAAGCCCTCACTTTTTTAGACCAGCTCAATGCTGTTAATTCATCTCTTCAATTTACGATAGAAGAACCCATAAATGACTCTATCAATTTTCTAGATATGAATATTTTCATAAAAAATGGCAAATTTGAAACCAATTGGATAACAAAAGAAACCAACACTTTATTGTATACTCATAGCAACTCCTACAGTCCTGACTCTTATAAGAACAACGCGATTAAAGCCTTGTACAATAGATCTCAAAAACTAAGCAGTCTCCCTGCCGACCGCGATTATAACAAAAACAAAGTTAGGAATATTTTTATTCAAAACGGATATCATCCGGATATAGAATAAATAAAGTCTTTGAGCGTTGTGATAATCCTAAGACTAAAATAGAATCTAGCGAAAAAACTGAAATATTTTGGAAGCTCCCCTATGTTTCAACTCTTCTTTCTCGAATAAAACGTAATATTCGCCACATAAATAGTGCTTTAGAAAATAGTACTTTAAGAATTGCCTTGAACACATACAAAACACAAAACATGATAAGCAATAAAGATAAAATTCCTTTCAATGAGTTATCTTCCGTAATGTATAAGTATACTTGTGAGCATTGCAGTCAATGCTACGTCGGTGAAACCCGTCGCCATATTTTCACTAGGATAAACGAACACGTGAAAGGTCGACCAGCATCCGAAATATCTCTTCATGTTCACATCCCAAATAAAGATAATTTTAAAATTCTCATTCGCACTCCATACACGAAAATTGCTGAATCATTGTACATAAAGTCATTCCTTCATTCACAGTACCTAATGAATAACCGCAGCCAATCACAGCCGCTTTTCCTATATTGATTTTTCTTGTCTCATTCGCACTGTATATATTGCATCCTTGTTTATTGACCGTTGTCACTGATGATGGTAGCTTGCCTACTGAAACATGTTTGCTGCTAATAAACCTATCAAAAGCTTACGGCTTCTCACTGTCGATTTCTGAAGTGTTCAAGTTATTTTCTCCAGATGAAAAAATGTTCTCCGAACTTGTTTCGTGTATATGTTTTCCATCCTTCAAAATTGAACAGAGACGGTTAGAATCCGTTGTACAGTGATTGGATTCACGTATTTCTAGATGTATTTCTTCTTTTACCCGGTGCATAAATATAGTTACTGATAAACGTACTTAAATTTGCGAATAGAAAGTGACGACTGAAAGCATTTCTTGCTCTGATTCAGTATTGACCATAGACGAGAAACGTAATGTGATGTTGACTTGGTCAAGATGTGTTCTGCAAATACTTGCAAGATATAGGCCTGCCCGTATAGCAACTTGTCAATAAAACTGTGAATTATTTGTGTGATTGTCATTGCATGAGACACATTTATAATTAAGTATCATCATTTCGGAATTTTTGCGATCTCTTTTTTTTGCTCTAATTTTGGTAATCTTTATGATAAAGAATTCCCTTTTGCTTCCTTATTACTTCTTATGTGTTATTTTATAGAAGAATGTTTTCTTTAGAGTTCGCTACAAGTTCGTTAGGACAGAGCTTGATTCAGGTATGCTTAAAATAAGACTTTGTGGTACTTTGCATAAAATATTTGTCGTTTTGTTTGATTGGACATTTTGTGTTCGTACACAGTGGTACTGTCCAAACCTCCTGTCCCGTGGCGATGTATGAAAAATGATTTGCCTCTATCATACCCGCTTGTTTCAACTTCTGATGTTTATTAAATAGGTAGATTATTCCCATCTGTTCGTAAATACATATCCCTTCGAAGATAACCCCAACCAATCATGCAGCACGAATGTGATTGAAGATCTCGACAACATTCAATAAGCTTAATGCTAATTCAGGAAGCCAAGCAGAAAAGATGGACATTATTGTTTATTGTTCTATAATTCGGCCTCCACTTAGGCCATCATCCAACTATTCTGCAATTCCCTAATGGGCAAAATTGGCACATTATTTGAAAAAAATCAAGTAATTGCAGCAGACATTTTGGAAATATTCCTTCAAAACTTTTCTCGACATCCATGGACATTGCATGAAATTGTATATATCTATCCATATCTTCTGCAAGCCTGAGATCATTGAAGGGAGTCAAAACAATATTGTACGGAGCTATTTTCAAATTGAAGATGTGATTATGATTTTATGAGCACATTTTCGAATGTAAGCACGCACAAATGAAAGAAATTTTTTTAAAAAATCGAGATTCATTGCCAACACATTGAAGATGCAACAAAGTATTTTTATGTGTTGGAAACAGAATATGAGACACTTAGCGAAAATAATTGCTCATTGAATATTGAAAGTCTGGAGAACACATGTAAGAAATTCAAAATTTATTTTTTTATGGTAAGAAAATTAACATTGTAATTGTCAGATAAATGTAGGCACCAAGGAAAGCGGAACAAGAAAATAATTGCAAATTTTCGTAAAATACGGGGAGACGGCAGGACGATGACGACTCTACAGTGCAGCATTTCCGTTCTGCAGATGCCTGACAGTCTTCGCTGAAAATGAGACACACAATTGCGTCTGTCAGTGCCCATCCTCTGACTGGAGAGAGACGCCAAGGCGGACAGAAATTTTAGAGAGCATGTAAGCTATCCATCTGGAAAAGTTGTCGGCCATCTCTAACTTTTCCAGTGAAGACGATTTTTTTTCTCTTCTGCTGCTTTAAGGGAGGCCTTGTTCGTTGGCGGATGCTTGCACAAATTGTCCTTGGAGAGAAGGGACAACCGTAGCGTTGATGGCAAATGGTTTGGCTGTATTCAAGGTAGGGAGATACACATCCGCACGGCGGGACTGACATTCCGGAATAACACTATGACTTCCTTGCGAAGGCTAATGAGCCATTGAGAGAACAGCATCACGCAGGCGATCATGTCTGTGGATTCTGTCAGCTTCCCCTCAACATCCAACGGCATCATCTCTCATCAGATCATTTTCTCGGGTGCAGGAAGGAAAACTTATGAAGATGAGGATGCCCAGCCAGTATTGCAAAGACATATGATGCTCATCGGCTGCATGCAGTCCCAAAGCTTTGCTAGGTTTTGTATTTACCCAGTCTATGGAATGCGGCATTGATACAGACTTAAATAAAGCATGATTCTTGATATTACCAAGGTTCTCTTCGACATGAGTCTTCCGACAATCCTGTTTGAGAGACTTCGCTGAGAAATCCGGCTTGGATGAGTCTAAATCTCCTCGATACTGGAACCAAAGCTTTCTTGACAATCAGCTCTCTCTCTCTCTCATCGAGGAAAAATCAAGAAGCCTGATGAGGACAATTAATGGGAATTCACATGCCGAGTGATTAACGATGCTGTGGACTTTGCACTATCGGAGACCCAAAAGACCAAGTCGAACAGGTAGACAGGCTTGATCCTATCTAGCATCCGTTATTGTAGCACCAATAATGATAGTGAGAGATTCTCGTTGGAGAAAATCTAAGGCTTGAGCAAAATCAGCTAGCACACGAGACAGACATGCTCTTAAGTTACTTGTATGCTTAGGGGCGCCACGACAAGACCTTAGGAAATCAAATTCCATGTGGCTATCTTGTAGGTCAGAAAGAGACTCCATAAGACATTCAAGTTTTTCCGTTTTCTGCTTGACACAGAAAATCTGAATGAATTGCTGCCAATCGGCGTCGGGAATTTCAGTATATTCACCAAAAAGCAAATCGTATCTTGCTACATGTAAATTAGAGATGGTCATTGTCATAGCATCTATATTGGTCCACAATGTTAATAACAGTTCGGTGAACACGAGCATGATCGAAAGTATAAATGAATGAATAAAAAATAGAATATGGTAAACAAAAGTTAAAAAAATCGTGCAAACTTTACAAATGAGTTCCAATAGCGACTGACTGGTTCGAACACTTGGTGGCCTCAAGCTGCAGCGACTCCTGGACCTTCTATTTCTTTCACAAAACATGACACGTAACGGATGGTCATTATTTCTCTCAAAAAGGCGCTTACAAATAACATCAGCAACATTTAAAATGTTGGACGAGGGAGTTGCACCAATGATGCGTACAATTCGTTTTTCGATAAGTAAAAGTTTGTTTTTTAGATTCGAGGGAGCATTCGATAAGACAGGAAAATTACACAGTGGAACAGATCGAATGTAGCATACGTAGGCCTGCAGCAACACATCCGCTGGACAACCATATCTGACCAAATTGTGCATCAAATAAATCCGTTTCGATGCTTTCTTTACAATGTAGTTAATGTGTGAGTTCCATTTCAGATAAGAGAACTTAAACAGTAACAATTGAAATGATGACATTATTGACAGAAGTTAAAACCTGATCTCCGTAATGTACATTGGAAAGAGACAATGAAGACTTACTGACAATATCCATGACACACGATTTGGATTCGTTGATAGGGAGACACTGAGTGTTAGACCAAGTGATGACATTATCCCATTCACTTTGTAACTGGTCATCAGAAGACTGTCGTACAAAATGCAAAATGTTAACATGTATAGTGCATTTACTGCATACGGAGTTTGGGAAGACATAAGCTAGACTGTCAACAACCATACAAAAAAGAATAGGACACAATACACTCCTCTGTGATGTACCACTGCAAACATTTGTCCCTTCAGAAAATAATCCACAAACTCTAACAGATTGGACACGATCACGCGAATAACTGAAGGCCATGAAATAGTAAAAGGCAGTAGATCAAAAAAGACCGCAGTCTGAATAACAGAAGAGTGCAGGATCCTGTCATAAACCTTAGAAAAGTCGATCGACATGACCCTGGCTGCACTAGGATTATGAGACAGAATACGATCATACAATTATGTCTGTAAACAGCAAGTATCAAATCCTGGACCTGGCATATAGGCTAACAAGCCTTTCAAACACTTTAGATAATATGAGTAACAATGATATAGGGCAAAAATCGCTAGCACTCATGACATGCTTAAGCTTGGGCACTGATTGATGTGACGATTGCTGCCTTCAGACAATGAGGTCCATGTGATTCCCGTAATGATCAATTGAAAAAGTAGTCACTGGAGACAGGTTGAACGAGGAGCTATGAAAAATCCAGTGTAGCAGTCCATCATGTCCACAGATTTTACATTTCAATGCGGAAAGCACACGATGAACATCGTAGACATAAAAAAGTGTCTGTAAAGCACACGTTCGAAATCGATAGATTAGAAAGTGACACATCCTGATGATCAGGCTTAAAAGCAGAAGAGACATAAGCACTGAATTCTTCAGGGGAAAACTTTTCTGAATCGCAGGATCGTTTCTCACTACCAGATAAACAACGTACAACTTTCCAGATCTTCTGTTTTTCGATGGTTGATGTTTTTTTCTTGAGATATTTGACTTTCAACCATTTGATATGTTGAGTTTCTTCTGCGCTCAATTTAAGATACTTTTCTCTTTTACCACATGAAAAAAAAACTCGGTCTCGTGCATTTACAGTATAAGCAGAAGGAAAATAGAAGAGTAGAAGGGAAAGTCTTGAGAGGAAAATAGAAATCGAATAGGGAACATAATACTTCCATAAATAATTGGAAAGCCTCGTACTAATTTGATTGATGATCGACATCCAATCAACACCATCGATGTAGCAATGAAAAGATGAAATCTCTGAACTTGAATATTGACGTATCATTGTTTTCACTGACCTGTTGTCAAACCCAGGAACAGTTGGACTCCATGAGATACAGGGATGATACGATTTACCAACGAGGGCCACACATACAGGGCCTTGAAAAGTTGCAGCATTCGTGAAAGTGAAAATCATATCTAATGTTTTCTCACCGCGTGTTGGGAAATTGACAACTTGAGTGAGATTGAATGTATGTGAGATATCATCACTGTAGAAACGGAGATTATCCAGATCGCTAGATATTATCGCACGAGCTTTGGAAGGCTCAAGACAATGAATCAAAGAAATATCCACTGTGTCGATCAAACAAAGAATGGCCTCTTCATGTCTTTGTCGGTTGTTCCAAATCGACATAATTCAGGCATCACAAATAGAAGAATCTCAGGCTGACAGGATTCGAGAGACGGAGCAGACGATTCATGGATGACGCGAAACTCGAACCGTTATGGAATGTACACAATAATGCCTGTTCCAAGTGTTGAAAAGACCTTGATTAATCATTTTCTTTAAGTTGATGTTGGGAAACCAAGTAGACAAGATGGCAATAATTCTTTTTTATATGCTTTATTAATTTCGGCCTCCTCTTCGGCCATCATTAGAAGCAGAGGTTCTAATGATAGGTCTGCTATACCGTTTCTGATGGTATTGTAAGTTGGAATGGTAATAGCTGTGTCCGGAATATCATCATTGAGCCATATTTCACAAAGAACAACAATGCTTGATGGATGATCAAGCACGCGCATAGTGAGCTCATGAATTTTATTCCGGATGCATCTCACATCAGTCATAAATACAGACGGAGAAGATGTAATGTACATTCTTCGATTCATTCTGGCGTTTGATGAAGGAATTTGTTACGATGCATCGTTGAAGGCCTATATTACTTCTGTGTCAAGGATCAACAAAATTACGTCGTTGACATATTCTGATTGGGATAGCAGAAGTGTGATCACATTTATCACGCTGGCGATTGAGCATTCCAGGATAAAATAATCTCCGTCTCATAGACCGTTGTAGGCATAAGCAAGTATACAAACGTATATTCCTCCGAGTCACAGTAGAATAGAGACCACCCTGAGAGATCTGTTAAATATGAAAGGAGGGCTTTGATGACAGCGCCATATGGATGTTTTCGTTCCAGAAAAGTAAGACTAGTTTTTTAATTACGTGTACAATTAGAGTCAAGAATGAACAGAGATCGGTTGATATCAGCCTGAGAACCACATAGTGCCATCGTTAAGGTACCGTAGCAGCCGTTCAGTGCTAACTGTGAACTGCTATCTTTTCAATGATGGGTTGTCGGGAAAAAGCAAATATGAGAGGATCCAATGGATCACCGAGCATGACAATTGACAATCTCTCATAGCTTTATCACCAAGGAAGAAAAAAGAAGATGGCGAAAGAAGACGGAAGAAGATGGCCTTCCGTAACAAGATTCAATCCACCTGGAAAGTTATTATATTCAAGTTTGAGTTTCACGTAGAAAAACGGAGCGGACAATATCGTAGAAGGCATTTCTGAAGTCTGCCAGACAGAGTCTTCTGAGGCGTTCTGCAAGAAATGGCTAGTTGCCATCTTACTCCCATGCTTCTTTTACTCCGAATCCAAACTGCGGAAGGGAGAGAATTTTAATAGCTAGCTGGCTTATGAACTAACGAGACATCACATTCGGAAACCAAGCATAGAAAAGTTTCTACACCTGCTATAGGTCGTAGACCGCCATTACGAGGGGTAGTCCGGCAACCAGAACGAGTTTCTGCAGGGAATTAGGCCGAAAGTGAGACTTTCACAGAATGATGTGCACCCTATGCCTACTACAAATCGGCACGTCTGCCGAGTTCTAGTGAGTTCCTCTTCTTGTCAGACAGGATCAAAGAAAAACACATACAAATCCAATGTGACGCAGATTGCAGTTTTTGGATAAAATGAAATTTTGTATGTTTTCTCTGATTAAACGAAAAGTACTTAACCCAGAGTTATAATTTTTGGCATGGAATGTCTTCAGGTCATTTCCCATAATGTGCATGTGCTTTTATCATGCATCTAATCGGCAATGCATGTGAGAATATGGTTGAATGTGGATAAAGTAGCTCAAAATGTTTGTGTTTGCCGACATTAAGAGGCTCGCCAAATCTAAATGGGTTTAGCTATATAGACAGGGGTGCATGAAAATGAAAGGAAATGACCTGAAGATATTCCATGCCAAAAATTATAACTCTGGGTTAAATACTTTTCTTTTAATCAGAGAAAACATACAAAATTTCATTTTATCCAAAAACTGCAATCTGCATCCCATTGGATTCGTATGTGTTTTTCTTTGATCCTGTCTGACAAGAAGAGGAACTCACTAGAACTCGGCAGACGTGCCGATTTGTAGTAGGCATAGGGTGCACATCATTCTGTGAAAGTCTCACTTTCGGCCTAATTCCCTGCAGAAACTCGTTCTGGCTGCCGGACTAGGGTGATTGATAAGTTCGCGGCCTGACATAGAAAGCTTAAAGCCAGGCCATTATGCACATGTGGATTGATACAATGGAATGTGCTGACGGCGCATGACGAGTGATCAGTCGATCCGGTGAACTGTTGGTAAACCACAACTACTTAACTTCAATTACTAACTTATCAGTCAGTTAGTCAGATAAGTGTTGCGTAAGATGGATCACGTTTCAAATCGAGCTGTCATTCGTTATCTCGACTTGAAAGGACTCACACCAAAGGAGATTCATGATGATATGGTTGGAACACTTGGTGAGAAAGCTCCGTCCTACACCACAGTCGAGTGTGGTGAGCACAGAAGATGTGATCAATCATGTTCAAAAGATTATTCTTGATGTTCGCCGTACAACCGAGCGAAAGATTGACAGTGAACTGAATTTTCACAAGAGCGTGTCCATAACATCATCCATCATGAACTTGGCATGAACAAAGTTTCCGCTCGATGGGTGCCACGACTGCTCACACCAGAGAACAAACGAGCCCGCTTTCTCATCTCAAGGGACAACCTGGCGCTGTTCGTAAGAGATCCTGAAAATTTCATGGACCGGTTCATTACGATGGATGAGACTTGGGTTCACCACTATCAGCCAGAGTCGAAAGAACAATCGAAACAATGGAAGCACCCAGGATCACCAACTCCGCGGAAAGCCAAGGTCACCAGGTCCGCGGGAAAGGTCATGGCCTCCATTTTTTGGGATTCGAAGGGAGTTTTGTTGTTGGACTTTCTAGAGACTGGTCGGACAATTACTGGCGAGTACTACGCTCATTTGTTGCAGCAGTTACGAGTGCAGATCAAGATCAAGCGGAGAGGGAAGCTCACGAAAGGCGTGCTCTTCCATCAAGACAATGCGCCTGCTCACACCTCCGCTACCGCCATGTCTGCCATCCAAGGTTGTGGGTTTGACATCATTTCCCATTCACCCTATTCTCCTGATGTGGCACCATCGGACTTTCATCTCTTCCCAAAAATGAAATTGGAGCTCAGTGGTCAGCACTTCGCATCCAACAGTGACGTCATGGAGCCGTTGAGGAGTATCTGGACTCCAAAGACTCACACTTCTATGAGCAAGGGATCTGCGCATCGCAGCACCGTTGAGGTAAGTGCGTTGATTGTAGGAGCGATTATGTCGAAAAATAAATATGTATCGTATGCGAAATATGCTTTTTTCTATATCGGGCCGCGAACTTTTCACTCACCCCTCGTATGTATGATGTGGCGGGCATAAGCCAGCACAGCATCAGGGATCTCAAAGGAACATTGTTGGACAGATAACATGATTTCTCTGACGGTTTGCTTGCATAAGAGAATAATCCTCTTCCATTGAAGTAATTAACTAATGCATTAATGCGGCTAGATCTTATCTAAGGAGTTTCATGCCTTTATTTGAGTTGAGGTATATCTTCAATAGGTAAGGAAATTAAGTATTAAGTCTGGTCAAGCACCACGCTGTTGCTTTCTTCTCCATACACTGTAAATGTTTTTTTATTGAATTGTATCAACTATGTCACGTGGAGATGATGTTAAATAATAATCGATAGACGATTAGCAGGTGACATTTCTCTGGAATTTTGGTCAAAAGAGCTAATTTAATATTCATTATAACTTTTGACTTAATGACTTCATTTTTCAAACATATGCCTTCAGTGTTTTCGCTTTCCCTGCTTTAATAAACTTAAGAATAACTTGCAATAATATGCAGCTATATGTGCATTAAATGAGTTGCAAATTAAATGTGATGGACACACAATCCACATAGTTAAAAGAAGTGAATGTATTGAATGCTTGAAAATTCACCTTCCTGCTCAACAGTAATCAATTTACCTAACCCAGTGACCGATATGTTCCCATAATGGGAAAATTGATTTTCTATAACTTTAACAAGAATTTTGATCACGAATATCAATCAGATTTGATGCAATTTTCAGTTAACTATATCATGAAACCACAAATTTAATAAATCTTAACCTTTCGCTGTTTACTTTTACTATTTTAGCAAGTTATATATTGAAACACAAAATTTGCGTTCTAATTGCAATTTCATAATTATGTGCAAATTATTATTACCTCACCTAAATATAGGAATTCATTTTAATAATTTTCGCACTATTTTGATGATCTGTCATGAAAAGAACTAGTAACAAGTGAAAAACCCACGTAATTTTATATCCATTGTCTACTTATACTATCAAATTTATAAATGTTCCCAAAATGGGAACACAGCGATCACAGGGTGGAAAAAGGAAAATCTAGATTGCTTTATCTAGTCACCTGGAATTACTCAGTGATCAATTCTGCTCTTTCTTCCAACGGAAAACTCAGAGAAAACACGCTTAACATTAAACAGAATCATTTTACTCCGCATGCAAGTAGGCCGGTGAACAACTTTTGTGAAGTCGCGTGCGGCACTCTTCACACATCAGCCTGGTATTCTTACTGCACACAACACATCTGCCTTGAGTTGCAGAAACAAGGCAGTGGCGAATCAGTGGATGTTGCTCCGGAAGTGATCTTTGCAATGGTCTCTTTCTGCGTTGAGGCTGTTTAGCTTTATTTAGAATCAGCTCGAAGACAATTTGACGGACAAAATCTTGCTGCTTCATCTTGCTGTTGAGATGGAGATGT
Source organism: Prostheceraeus crozeri (assembly GCA_907163375.1). Taxonomy (NCBI): domain Eukaryota; kingdom Metazoa; phylum Platyhelminthes; order Polycladida; family Euryleptidae; genus Prostheceraeus; species Prostheceraeus crozeri. The sequence goes on from CAJQUW010008653.1 coordinate 287,259, forward strand.
CTATAAAAAACAAATGCTGCAACTCTTAGAGTTTCAAAGTAGTGCTTTACTATGGGCCAATACCAAAAACTCTTTCTGGTGTTACTGCGAAGATTGGCGACATGCCGGTCAGCGAGGTCAACACCTCCCATGAATTTATTGTAGTCTTTCACGAGTTTCGGCTGTGAAAGCGATGATGGACCACCCTTCTTTCGTCGAGTTATAGTGGATGTTGGATACACATTATCAAAATTGCTTCCGAGAGTTACGACCGAATTGTCTTTCCATGAGCAAAAAGAAATTATTCCATAACTTGCGCAAAAATGCGTGCTTTTTTCCTTGTTCTTGAAGGAATCTTTCTTTGGTAGGGGGCAACCACCCATTCTATTCTGCCTCACTGTACCAGTACAGCGCAAGCCAATATCACTCAAATGCATAAGTAATGAGTAGGATGTAAAGAAATTATCAATGAACAACACATGATCATTTGGGTCATCAAGAACAGAGTGGATTGCATCCAAAACCACACGTCCACCAACTCCAATGGAACCATATTTACCACTGCATGGTTTTGCATCAACATCAGATCCTTTACCTTGATAAATGTCGAAGTAGAAAGGAAAACCATGTTCGCAACACAAGGCCCATGCTTTGTACCCGAAGCGAACAGGTTTGTTCCGGATAAATTGCTTACATCCGTGAATGCCGTAATAAGGGAGCATTTGCTCATCAACAGAGATATTGGCACAAAAACTGCCAAACTGTTTCAAAACTCGATTGACCGAAAAAATGAGCGGTCTAACTTTCCAGAATTTATCTGTCACACTCGAAAGATCACGATCATTGTTCGCGAAGTGAATATTTTTCTTTACATCTCGGTATAATTGCCGGGTGATATTGTCGTAAACGATAGGAATACCCAGATCAGACTCTCGACACCACATATCCTCCTCGCGGTTCAGCCTGTTATATCCGGTAAGAAAGAGAATACCAACAAATTGGTTCAAAGCATTTTCACTCATTGTAAAGTCATGTCTGTTTTGTTGAAAAGCATAGAGATTGGATTGATCAATAATCATTTGTTTCATTTCGCGATCAAAAAACAGAGAAAATATTTCGAAGGGTGAAGAATGCTGCAGCAAATGAAATGTGTCCGCAGCTGACTGAAGCGACGGCGGTGTCCATACTTTATCAAGTTTGTCGCTGTCAACTGTCCACATTGGTTGTCCAGTTTGATCTGTATAATCCGAGTAATCTTCAATCTCACGTTCTACCTCGACTTCAATGTTGCCTGTCACGTCATTAGGGATAAATTCAGGATCAGTTCCTTCCTCCTCTTCATCTGATAGATCGTCGACAGCTGGTGGAAGAATGACCAACTTTGCATTATCACTGGGCACAACTCTTTCGATAGCTTCATCTGACGAGTCAAAGGCAACACTTGCGTCTGCCATTCTTCTAATTTACTATGACTTTCAATCAATTCACAGTGAATATATAGTATACATCTGCCGGCTACGCGAACTGACACGCTTTTCAAAATCATAGATATCTATAGTTTTGAAATACGATGATGATTAATGTTTACATATTGTCACACTTTTCAACCAAGCATAGATATCTGTATATTGAGTCACAAACTTAAATGAAGAAAATTTGAAGTGTGCTATCGGCAACCGCTATGTTCCCATTTTGGGAACATCATCGTGTAGACATGAAACCAGCAAAACATGCTTGGTTGCACTGTTGTGTGTTGTAAACACCATATTTTGTGCAAGTACGATCAGAAAACGACGAAAAATATCGATTAAAGTCTCGGCGGTCACTGGGTTAAACATGGTACATAGTCCGTGCAGCATGCAATCATGTAATAAAAAATTAGCTTCATAGAATGATTCTGTGGGTGATCATACTCAGCTATCGAAACCGATATTTTCATAAGGATGGTAAAGTGAACTAAATCTATTAACACTGAAACCCGGGCCCTGATGAAATATTTATCCGGACCCGGCCTGACCTTTTGGAGTCAATTTTGTAAAAAAAAAGCGGCCCGGTTCCAGCTGTATTTGTACAGCTCGACTGTTATTAGCCTACTCGTAATCAGAGTCGTGTGTAACTAGGGCTAAGACAAGCTTATCCACCCACTTGTCTGTGAGACCTATTGACATAATACAATCATATTTAGTAAGGTGCTGATTTTTTATTGCAAAGGGATCTATAAGGTGCATTACTTCTTTTATTGCGCTTTTCAATTTCAAAATTCAGCATTTCAATAATTTCATCAATTCAGATTTGTATCGAAAATAGTTATTGCACATGTGTTACCTACTTAATCAACTCTTAGCTCATTGCTGCTGCAGATAACCTCAGCGGGTGAAATTTATTGTCTGAAATGAAGAATCTCTTAACGTGTGAGCACTGTAAAATTTCTTTCATCTGTCTCGCGTTGTCACTTTTTGTTATCGATCCATCAGCTGTCGTGGATTTCCCTTGCTACATCTGGCGATAAACGAGCGCAGTCTATCCATTATCCTAGTCAGTGGTTTGGATTCTTATCGTCATTCCTTCCCAATACTGGTGGCTTGGAGTGTGCTACTTTCTGGTACGTAGTGATACTTTTAGTCCGAATGCTCTTCAGGCCGACTTCCATTGACATTTTCAGTACGCGATCTATAGACCAGAAGATCGCTAGGACAAACTCCTAATCACTGTGCCACGGATGCCATACCCAGTAGTTCATCTTGGTGGAAGAGCATCTATCCAACTGCGCATTTCCGGTGAACAACCTAATAAGAAAGTGCGGGCGGAGTGAAAGAACTCCGTCCGCATCTTCTACTTATGCAGTTTGAAAGACCTGTTGATGGTCTAGTTGATAGGACTAATACTTGTGCTTTGTTTTCTTGAAGATGCGTCACGGTTGGCAATGACATCCCATGGCAGAAGATTGACCTTCACATGTTTGTGCGCGTCGGCATTAATGATCGACCTTCATACTCGGCAAACCCTAAATCTTGGCAGACACCGTGACGCAAAGAGGCAGTGTTTCTATTCAAGGCATTCTCTTTCAAGAGCCGCTTGAGTGAATGCTCCTTGAATTCAATTAATCAAGAAACTTTATTCTTATTCGAAGCCGTCGACTTCTCGTTGAGAGTATGTCAATTCACATGGGAGAAGTTGTTCATAAACGCTGCAAAGTCGGAATAAGATATGATCTGGCGCAGTGCGCTGTTCTACTCACTCCGCACTTTACTCATTTACTCATCCATACATTTCACCTTATTTGCGATTTTCTGTTGAATTTGCTCATCGGTGCCAATAATTCCATCTTATAAACAACTCTCTGGTACATCCTCAACAAATAGATCAGTAAACATAGTTTGCACTTTTTAGTGCTGTTCTTTGACCACGATTATTAATGATCTTCGAAGTTCTGCGAAATACCGCATCATTACCTAAAATGTGTTGAATTAAGTAAAATTCGAGTATGAAGCCATAGTTAGTAAATGATTTGCTATTTACTTTACTCATTAAGGTAATAACTTATTAATTATTAACTTATATTATAGCTTAACTCATTAGGGTGTGTGCATGCTACTGTCTGCCTGGATGCATGGTGAGACGCATTGCAGCTATTCGTATATTTGAATAATTATTTATAGTAAAAATATATATAATATTTATAATATTATTCGTATAATTGAATTTTTCATACATTGAGAAAGCTGACCTGTTTCATTCAAGAGCTAATCAACAATCAGTTTACACTTATCAAAATCATGGAATCATTGTCAAAATCATCACAAAATAATAGAAAGTGACGAGATCGCATTTCAATTTTCATGTTTGCATTATTATTCATGTCATAATTAATTACAAGTAATTATCGATATCATTATGATCTAGCGTTTTATCCGTTAATCCATTTACCACAATGACATATTAGATGAAAGTGAAAGATGAATTAGTTGCTGTGGATCTACTATGCTGTTTTGTCCTTTCTGATAGTGCGCAATCATGGAATTGTGATCCAAAATAATCAATGCATTGTCATATGATCAGTATTTAATTTTGCATTTCAGGATGACAAGACAAATCTTTTGGTTCCTTCGACACAGCCACGGCGTCATAGCTACGAATCTGCTCATTCTTCCCCTTCAAGCTATCCCATGATCACAGCTAGTGTCTGTGAAGGTCCCTTCATCAGTCCTCCTGGATCTCGAAGATCATCTGCCCAGAGTGCTGGTCCCACCATTACACCAGTGAGGCATTCTATGGTAATCTCCGAACACGAAAATTATATCCAAAGCTAAATCTAAAATATCTGAAATATTGCATATCATGGGCGTGGATTCATTTTGAAATATGTTGGATGGAACCGCCCAATTGTCAATTTCCTTGCAATATTGTATTTGAGCAAAAATCACAATTGCCAATCCCTACGTTTATCATATTTCAAACCTTCAAGCATAAAATTACTTTCTTTATAGCAGTAGAAAATTACAACATGTCAAAGGTACATGCTTGCACTAAGCAGCTTCAAAATGCTCATGACGATGGGGATTATTTCAAGTGGCATATAAAGTTTACTTTAGGATGCTTGCAGTTGCCCTTCTGTTTTTCAAAGATGTAACCGATGCGGACTGGAAAAAGTACGCTGCCATAGTTTGCTTTTTTGCTTTCTGGACAAAGCTATATTCAACAAAGAGTAGAAGCTGCATCACACCCTGTATCTCCACAACAAATAAAGCATTAATGGCCAATTGATGAACGCGAAACGTCCTACTCAGGAGATTCGCCATTGTCCATAGTGAAACAGTGATGCCATTGAACTTGAGGCTGCTATGGAATAGAATTATGGGAGGATATCTGAATTTAGATGGAGTGAAGAACTCTTTCTTCGGATAGGCAATAGGCAGAACAATAGGCCGTAATGAATATAATTATTGTTCATATTATGTTGTCATAACAAGTCTTGGAAGATACTTGGTTATAATGCTTTTCATGGCCGAGGCCGTAAGACCAATTCAATTGGTTTGAGTTTATGTTACATCAATAATAATAGCACCACGACAGCAAAATTATGAATGTTAAACCACATTGGCAGCAATTATCTGTCACGGGATACTTATCCTTAATCAGAAAAAAGGTATATTTAAAAAAAACAGCGCGACTATAGAGATGGGCTATTCACATTTTAAGAGAGGCTACTTCACTTTTTGATTACCTTAAACCCACGCCCATGCAACTTGAATATCGACCAAGATTTTCAAAAAAAACATTTTTATCGCTGTCATTTTTAAAACTAAAAAAATGAAAACTGTATGCAACTATTTGCTCATTTTTAGTTCCAAAAATTCTTCGCATTATTAAGCTTTAAGTTAAACACAAATCATGACTGACTGATTTTACATTACAAACTAATAATGATATCACTCAACAAAATGAGCAGCCCAGATGCTTGACTTCAATTAATTATTCTCCCATTATTCTTTTATCATTTTAGAGTTGGATGGAGGAAAGGCTAACGGTGGTTCCGGTTGTACGTCGTTCTAGTTTCAATGCCATTTCTGATACTGTGGTAAGTATCTCTAATACTAAGAATTTAGTAATCATTTAACATTGTTGGTATGTTGTGCAAGATGAAATATGTAACTAATAAATTAATAATTTCTGGATTAAACAATTTTCAAATTTAACAGCTATTGTAAATTTTCTTTCGTTACTTTTTGATAGATATGCTTCAGGAAAATTCAGGTTATTTTGTATATTCTATGATACTAAGTTGCGAATAATGGTGGAGGGTAGATAATTGCCCGCTCAACAATCATTCATAGAAGGTGATGCAGCCTTTAAGAGGAATAGTGGGTGTCAAAAATCATGGAAATGAATTGATCTCGAAAAGCACTAGCAATATAAGTAATGAGTGACTCAAAAGTTCATCCAGTGAATTTAATTTGCTGTGACAGCATTATTGGTTCCATGTATTTTATTCTCCAATGGATGTGATATTATATACCAGGGTTGGGACCGGCCGCTTTATTTAGAGCTGTGGTATTTAAAATATGATATTTCAAATATGTTTTAAATATGTTTTAAATATGTTTTAAATATGTTTAAAATGTGGTTAAAAAAGCAATGTTTTTAATAATTTTTACATAAATTTTTTGGTATTGTTTTTTCCTACAAGAGGAGTTTTTTTCTGTTTTCGATACACAACCCACACTTCTTAGCACGATGTAATCCCTTCTGTGTATGCACAACTGCGTAACAAATGTCAGTAGATCTTTTGAGAAATGCACTTTCGCAATACTACTAGAGCGAGAACAGTTTAATCGATGCACATTTAGTACATGTAGTGCAATTAGAGTGATATTCGAATCCACCGTATCAGAATTCATGAGGAATTTCGGTGCTATTGCTGATTATCACAAGCATTGCTATGGCAAGGTTTCATAACTTTTCGAAGATTGCGTGTAACTGCTGACTTCAAGAAGATATTTTGTTGATGATTGCTTCTTATTTAATTCCGTTGATGAAAATGACGTTGTGTGCTTTCAGTGATATTTAGTGCGTTGAGTGAATGTCCCCGAGTGAAGAACTGTTAATGCTGTAATTTTTATCAGTCCAATATGGTTTTGTCAACATTTTGTTTTCTTTTGCGACATAGCAGTAATATATTTTTCAATTGTCACTACTTATCTTTTATCATTGTCTCGGTAATGATTTATTTATTTATTTTCGCTTCTTATCTAGCTAAATCTGGTTAAATTATTTGTTTCTTCTTAAATCCTCTTTGGGTTTTTTGTATGTTTGAAAAGAAATATTAAGCTTTCCGAAAAAAATAATAAAATGCCACTTTCTGTGAAAATCAAACTTAAAATGCTTTTATTAAGCATTCTAACCAAGACGTTTTCCCAAATTAAAGACGTCTTTTCGGCTTATTTGAATTATACTATGCTTTTCTTCAATTCACTAAGTTTTTTAGGGAAAACATTTATTTAATTCCCCTAAAGTACTACCACAATTCTCGTCAAACATACAAAAAATACAAAAAAGATTAAAACATACTTAAAATACTTAGTTAAAACATGTTTAATAATTATGGACATCCTTTGCAACCCTAGTTTAATTAGACCCATGTTGACCCTTGACGACATTAAGGCTAGAAGAAGCTGCCTAGTCAATCATCACAACATTAAAAGCATGTAACTGTAGCATAATTTGAGAGTATCTACACGCATGTTTAGTGACATAGATATTGGGAACTGTTCTTTAAACAATTAAAAAATGACTACCGGCAACTAATACCTGTAGTTCAAACCCTACTGTATCTCAAATAAATTTTACAAAATCCTATTGTCTAGCCTGTATGAATTTTGGAAGCATTGTGTAGTCCTCTGCCTATTGTAAAATTATTCCAGATGTTCATAAGTTGAAAGAAGAAAGAAAAGATGCACTACCTGTGGTTTATTCGTAAAAATATAATTTTAAAAGTATGTACAGGAGACAGACGTTTCGCGACGCAGTCGCAGCCTTAGTGGCTGGCAAAAACGTGCAGAATGCACAGAATGCATTATTTTCAGTTGATGAGAGAAAATGTAGAAAATTTCATTTCAGCCAAAAACTGCAATCTGCCTCCCATTGGAGAAACAAGCGTTTTTCTTTGGTTTTCCATCTGACAAGAAGAGGAACTATCTAGAACTCGGCAGATTCATGGATTCGTTGAAGGAATAGGGTGTACATCATTCTGTGAAAGTCTCATTTTCGGCATCGTTCCCTGCCTACTTTTTCGGATTCGTTCTGGCTGCCGGACTAAAAGAGCACGCGATAAATTTTGATTGACGTTGCTGTCCAGGTGCAGCAACACTCCCGCTCGGTCTTGGGACAGACACTGAAATGAAAAATTGATGACAAGTTTGGCGAGCCCAGTTGAATTATATTCTGAAACCATTTGATTTATTTGTTGAAATTAATATGACCATCGAAGGTTTACATAACCCATTATGCTGTGAAACCTCTATAAGTGATCCACCTGTGGTACACATGGTCCAAAGCTGGAGATGTTGCATAAATTGCGAATGGCAATCGATTTTTTCCGAGATGACCCTGGTTTTCTCGGGGGAAAATATCAATTCTTGTCAGTCTGGCTTTCCTTTTTAAGGATTAACAAGTGGATGCAAGGGATCCCATTGTTCCAGACTCTTATACGTCAGCTCGCGGTCATCAATGTGAATTCAAAAGATCTGAATTTAAATTGCAGTGGAGAGAGTTCTCAATAAACGCTGCAAATCACTAGAATTCCCTCTCAAGTGAAGAAGTAAATCTCACTTCAGTGAATTACTTTAAATCAAGTTTGCACGTCACAGACAAAGCACTTCGTAACATCAGCACTCAGTCAGTCATCAAATAATTGTTCATCTGAGAACTTTTATAGTTGGAAAACTTTTATTCTATTGGAACTTAGAATTTGTTGATCGCTTAAAGCTTTCTTGTGGAGGCGGGATATAGATAAACACATTGTGTCAATGTCATAATTATATCAATGCCGGTTTGGGTCATTGTATTTCGATTATCTGTTTTCAATTTGCTTGTGATTGATTGACTTTGAAAACGCAGTTAACATTATCATAATTTGCAATTTAGCCCTAAAACTCATTAGAATAGTAAATAAGTCATTACGCGTATTACTTTCTGCTCATCGCACAAAACGTGATATCAAAGTGCGAATAATTGCATTGTATAATATTGTATTGTAGTAGGCAACTCTCGCCTTTACGGAGTAGGTACCGGTAGGCCAACCATATGCATTTCATGCATGCCTTGTGGAAATTGAGTAAATGTCTAATAATGTCTGACGATCAAAACCTTAACCAACCGGTATAGGGACGCCAGCCACCGTCCCATCCCCGACCGGCCGGTTTTTAATAAGCCGGCCGCCTGATTTTGAATACACCGGCCGCCGCGTGGCTCCGGCCGACTTCTCTGAACCCCGACCCGGCGACCGGCCGGCCCGTTCCAACCATAGTATCTAAATCAAAGTGTTTGAATGTATAAAGTGCGGAAACTCCCCCATTACTCTAATGTAATTTTTCGCTACTTCATAGTTTTGACTTAATAGCTATCCACAGTCCCTTCAATTCAATATTTAATACTCTTCTGCTATCAATTGCGAAATCAAATTAAACTGCTTATAAGCGCTGGCTAAAAGTAATATCATACATGTCTCCACAAATCAACCATAGATTCCAAAGTTCCCTTATATACTTGCCTTGATCTGAATTGATTTGCATGTGAGCGGAATCAGGATCAGGATCAGTAATGCATGTTCTTACAGCTTATCTTCAGCAAATTAATCACTTTTTAGGTCGACTTTATCTTCAAAAAAGATTTAAGAATATTCAATTTCGACTTACAGTGATTTGGCAGCAACATGCATCTTGGCACAATTTTAACTGGTGTTCTTTAAATGCTACTTTTCACACAGCACTGACGAGTCGTTAAATTAGTGCACTTGCATTAATAAATAGAAATAATAAATGAACCTTACTTATACTCGGAAGCACATTGGGCACAGAGCCTTTCTTCCATGTGGCCGGGTTGTCATTTATTCCACTCTTATTCCTTTTACCCTGAGTATTTAGTCGGAGAAATACTCCTTTTTTGCAAACACAATGCAAGCAGAATAATTAAATATTGAGTTGTATCATCAGTTGAATAGAGGGAACAGACCTGAATAGCTGCCATTTAATCCTATTTCAGGAATCATCAGCATCCCCAGCTCACATCTCTCAACATCTAGACAACTTTTAAAGGTAGTATTTGATGAATATCCGTCGAAATTTCTCTTCATGTGCTCAAATTTCAATTTTGCCCGAGTATGGCTGCATATTCAACTGCATTGATCAATTTTTCTATTCGCTTGGTCTTCATTCCTGAAGCATCCGTAGAATATTATAAGTTCGGAGCGGTAAATGGATATTTAATGAGAGGAAGAAACGTTTTACTTACAGAACCAGAAGATCTATCTGTACGACAGTTCAATTTCTTATAGCGGATCGGTCCGAACCGCCGACCGGTTTGTAAGTCAAAGCAGATAGGCCTACCTAACCTTTAGAGTAAATTGACCATGTCTGGCAATGTCTGATACCATAATCAAGATGACTCTGCTGCATGGCTTTCTCACGGAAAATATGAATTATTGTCAGCCAAATATTTCGACTTTTTCGACTTTCTTTTTCTTGGGTTAACAGCACAGGAATGGAAGGACAAATGATGAAGAAGCACAATGAGGACAGACTTCTTCATCACTTGCCCTTGCATCCACTTGTTAATCCTTAAAAAGGAAAGCCAGACTGACAAGAATTGATATTTTCCCCCGAGAAAACCAGGGTCATCTCGGAAAAAATCGATTGCCATTCGCAATTTATGCAACATCTCCAGCTTTGGACCATGTGTACCACAGGTGGATCACTTATAGAGGTTTCACAGCATAATGGGTTATGTAAACCTTCGATGGTCATATTAATTTCAACAAATAAATCAAATGGTTTCAGAATATAATTCAACTGGGCTCGCCAAACTTGTCATCAATTTTTCATTTCAGTGTCTGTCCCAAGACCGAGCGGGAGTGTTGCTGCACCTGGACAGCAACGTCAATCAAAATTTATCGCGTGCTCTTTTAGTCCGGCAGCCAGAACGAATCCGAAAAAGTAGGCAGGGAACGATGCCGAAAATGAGACTTTCACAGAATGATGTACACCCTATTCCTTCAACGAATCCATGAATCTGCCGAGTTCTAGATAGTTCCTCTTCTTGTCAGATGGAAAACCAAAGAAAAACGCTTGTTTCTACAATGGGAGGCAGATTGCAGTTTTTGGCTGAAATGAAATTTTCTACATTTTCTCTCATCAACTGAAAAGTACTAAGTCTACAGCCATAATGTCTTCAGGTCATTTCCTATCATATGCATATGAAATGATCATGCTTCTGATAGGTATGTGTGTAGCTTCATAGACACGGGTGCATGAACATGATAACTGATAAGAAATGACCTGAAGACACCAAATCAAAAATTATGGCTGTAGACTCAATACTTATCAGTTGATGAGAGAAAATCTAGAAAATTTCATGTCACCCAAAGACTCCCATCTGCGTCCCATTGGATAAACAAGTGTTTTCTTTGGTTTTCCATCTGACTAGAAGAGGAACTATTTATGGAGCATTTAGAGGATTTTGGTTAGATTTGAACAGATCCGTAATGGCTTGCACGGGACGTGCTCAAATTAATATCACTCCCCCTGAACGAACTGCTTTACTAGTGAAAGGCATTACAATGCTGCTACAAACACAAAAATAATGAGTGATGCCATTACTAGTTCAATGTAAAGCGCCATCAATTTCACAGTGTTTGACATGTAGGCCTTATATCGATTTGACACTTTTCTACATCGACTAGCTTTAGTTTCATCAATAATCATTTAAGTGCAGTTCATTGGAATCTTTTGATAGTAATCTTCTTGTAAATAATATATTGTCACAATATATTATCACAATACATATTCTCGTGTAAGTCAAATATATGGTAGAACTCAACTATATCACAAAAATGCAGCTCGAATAAATTGTCCTCTTATTCCAACCTTCGAGTGTCATATCCAACAGGATAATAGTACATGCAACAATAAAGTAATACAGCACATATACAGCATATTGATAAACAACCGCTGTAAAAAATTGCCAAAGCAGAAGAATCGGCGGAAAAATACAAAATTTTTCCAAATTTTTCCTAATAATTGAAATAATCAGAATTAAATTTGTCAAAGCATAATCCAATTTGAATGGGCTGCAATAAACTCAAAATATACTGGTATAATGTAACGTGGATTGACATGCATGTTAACGTGTGTTTTACATTGATTAGGGAGCCCAATTGTCATTTAGTCTATGACAACGCGTTAACGATGCTAACGATGAAGCAATCTCAAGATTATGGGATGCCATGATGATAAATAAGCTGAAGCCAAAACTAGGCAAGATTCAGCTTCAATGGAAAGAAACTTATAAAAGAGATATCAGATTTTCATCCTAGACAAATGCAATTTCCGTCAGAGTGAGTAGCATGCATCCGTTAACCGCCTAGAAATTCGTTTTGCAATCCCGAAAATTCTAGCCCCCCCTACCGAAAAATCATTCCCGCGTGCCTGATTTTTTGGATGTCATTATTCTTACACACATGTACATAATTTTCGACCAGTTTCTGACAATCATCTTCAGATACAAAAATATCTATTGATGCCAATATGAGTTTAAAGAATGAGGTAATTTTGAAAATGATGTTTACAATGATGAGACATGGCATAACGCAATCTAGATATGAACAGGTGAAACGCTAATGAAAGTAAAATATACTATTATTATCCAAATCAAACAAAGCAATGCAATTCCCGCGTGTACTATTTAAGCAAAAGTAACATTTCACCCTTCTTACAGATATGTCACTCCGACATACTTGATACTTTAATGTGTTTTAGTCAGTAAATTAACCAGACTTATAGATTGACAACAATTAATTCACATCTTCAAATGCCACCGCAAGAATTCCAATAACCTTAATTATTCAAAATGTTGGAGCGTTTGGAATGTTTTTGTCGACCATTTCTCGATGCCAAATTTCTCATGGATGCCTAGCCAGATATTCGAAAAAAATTAATGACAAAATATGTAGAGGCATTTTTAGTCACCGACTTAAAATAAATAACTCAGTTTAAAAAATTACCGTCTTCAGTTTGAGTAAAATAGGTAAATCACCTAAAATTTGCGACGACTATCCGTAGCCTATAGGCCTCAGTTATAGTACAAAGCCTTATTTTTGTTAAACGAAAAGTATCATTCATGGGATATTAATGCTGTCACGACCAGTCATTACACACGAGAGAATATATTTTTGATGCGATAAAAACATCGTGACTTTGTGATGGTGTAACCACTCGTACGGGTGACTTTGATTCAACCGTAAATATATCGGCCAAGATGGACTTCTAAAATAGGTACACACACACATATGAATGCATATTCTGTGTTCTTGTAGAATGAGAGTGAGATAATAAAAAAAAGTCATATGCAAGAAAAGCGCCTGATTAATCCGCTCCCGAGTGTGAATTATTTAAGTTTAAATTGAATTATTAAATTTAAATCATAATTCCCAAAATTTAAACAGATTATTTTCGTCAAATCTGTTTTAGCAACATAGGCTAATCACAATGAAAGTGACAACAGTCCTTACGTTTAATTTACGCTACATCATAGAGTGAAACTGTAGACAATGGATGATGCATTTTGTCAACATTTTGGTGTCTAATTATGTTCCGAATTTCAGATGAATTTCTTCTCATCAAATCGATGGTGACGGCATCATGAAATTTCCTTACAAAAAGTTTTCCATGCACAATTTGAAAACTCCCGGATGATCCATGACATTTGAAATTTTAGGAATTGATTGAAATTTGAATGCAAAGATTCATGTCAAGATCTCTTTTAGTTATTTAAGTACTATATTTGGTGTAGCCTATTAAACTCTTTCTTCAAAATATGTGAATGATCATTTCATTGCAACGTTTTGTACTCGTAATCTGTATTTTTCGTCGCTTTTCGAAATACGTGACTCTCATTGTCAACCGTTTTGCAGATACATCTTAATATATTGTTATCGTTTTGGCAATCTTGCAATTAGGTATGCAACTATTTTGCGGTATTTGTAATCAGTAATATAAAACGTAATTAGATAACAATCTTTCTTTTTGAATCATATTTTAAACCAGTGCGACTCGTTTGATGGGTAATGTAGGTAAATAAATAATTTGCGGAATTTTACATGAAATTTAAAGATTTACACGAGTACTGAAGACTTGTACGCACATACAAATACTATCCGCGTGCGTTATATCGACATGAAATCAGAGCTAGATTTCCTACTTTTGAATGCTCTTTGAATTTTATGATTACATCAAATGTTAATGAGCACTTGACTTTCTGTCTGATGCTCTGGAACTGCATGAAACTGTATCTCTTTCACATGCTCATGTACTTTAATACAGGCAGACAGTAGGTTTCCTCTGCCACTCCCCATCGCAATGAGATTGATAAATGTGCGTGCTCAGTTTGATGCATACATGTCTATATCGGTCTTAGTGCACGCATCGTGCAGGTGTTTTGAACATGATTCGGTCCTTCTATACCTTGGATTTGGTGCGCACGGGCCATCAGTTACTGACTACACTTGTCAACATGCCTTCACCGAAATTTGTAAAATTATTGCTTGTAGACCTTGATACGCAATATGCGTCTGCTTATGTTCATGTTTGGACGTCTGTCAGAATTGCTCTTTATTCTCAGTCTTCTCCAGATTCAAATCCACATCAACTGATAAAAGAACTAAAGATTTTCTTTTGACGTTTTGTCTGTTTCTGACAATTAGTTAGTTTTCTGACTAGCGTCTTATTAATTTTACTTCTTGAGTAGCATATCTTATTTCTTCGTTCAACATTGCAAAGTGCGTGAAGGTAACAAAATTAAAAAAAATAAGCTAACGACTAGTTTATTTTTTAGAAAGTGCAAAATATGATTTAAGAGAAAATCATAATATCTTATAAAGTCTAGAAATTAAAATACTTACTAGAAGGACAACGGTTCTCCTCTCCTCATGTGGAATGATTTGGCGAGTAAGTCATTCTGTTCAAAATTATGTTGTTCACTTCATATATTGAAAAGATTCTATTTAACAGTCTGCCCATTCAGATAAGAGGACAGGTCTGTTTCCACTCAAAATATTAGATCTAGCTAACACAGCGGGATTACGCTATCTTAAAATCTACCAGGTGTGTAAGAGCTAAAACGAGAAATGAAATTCTACAAAATATGCATGCAAATTATTTGACTAATTACATCAAGTCATCAACAGGAACTTGGTCAGGACGATCGTTAGAAAGCATGTCTTTTGTTTTTTTGTTGATATCATTGTGCAAAATCAGCTTGCAAAACCCGAATATTTTTTGTATGTTATGAATATAGACCCCCTGCGATTACCGGTGACCCCTAAATTGACATTGAATCAATTAAATGGACGCACCGTCGTACTTGTGCAACTACGAGGACATGAAAACTAGCGATTTCATAGCTGCAAAATCGAATTCACAAAGGACCAACTTTGATCTGAAAATCATTTACTTCGTGCTTATCAATTGTACATACGTATCTCCTCTCAACGACTGAGATATGATGAATATTTGCGAAATCCAACATTATTTGACCCACTTATTTGAAAATATATTGACATAATCAGACATCTCGGAATCATCAAAAAATCTTTTTTAGACTCGGGACATTGCCACACTCACGATTTTGTACAAGATTTATGTGCGGAGTGTACGCGAATAACGGCGCCATTATATGGTATCCAGCGTAGAAATACACGCTTGCAAAGATCCAGCGTATGAATACGAAGTTAATTCACTTGAGCGTGTTCAGAAACGTTTTTCCGCTTTTTTAATCAGCTTCGTTCTTCGTCATATAGAGTAAGACTCAGGAACCTTAAATTACTGAGTTTGAAAGCGCGTTGGTTGCGCTACAGACTTATCTTTGTTTTTAAAATCATGCATGGCTTATCTAACTTGAATTTTGATGACCTTTTTCGGCTGACGAACTATTCCGCAACCCGGGGACATTCATACAAACTAGCCTTAAGATTCAAGAGGCACAAAATATTCCAACATTTCCTCATCAGTCAAGTGATCCAACACTGGAATTCATTATCTGAAGATGACGTCTCTGCAAGAAATGTTGAAGAATTCAAAATGAAAATGGCTAGTTATCTTATGCGATCAGACATATGGTAGTTATGAATTGAAGTTGTTCAAGAAAAAAAATTAGCACATGACGCATGTTACATAATTTTTGCATTTTGATGCTATACTTACTTAGCCTACTACCTGAATCGGAACCTCATCAAAATGATAGGACTCCGCAGTCATGTGCTAAAGCTCCGCAACCAAGTACCAAAAATTGGTTTTGGAACCAAGTCCTGTTTTTAAAAGGATTTCAAAACGACGCATTTTGTATATACAAATATTTCATGAGAAACTTTAAAGCATTTTTTAAAATTTTTCAGCCAATGTGTTTTTGCTGAATGGACATTGATAAATAATGAAAATGGAAATCTGACTTTTTATTCAAAGGTGTGTTTACACATGCAATTTTTGCTGTCACCAATTCACGTTTTGACCAATAATATCCCCAGAATTCAAAGATTCATGATTTATTTCTTGAGTTAGGTATGTTGTCAACACCTGTTGCATGCAATGTAATGGGTTTCACAAGCTCAAAAGACATCTTCCCAATGACCTTGACATCAATCTAGAAATGCCGTCAGCAAGTTTCGTAGCCGGAGCCCGTCCGGAGCCGGAGCCGACAGAAAATATCATGACTCCGGCTTGAGGACTGATATGTATTTAAGTTCATTCACTTTGCTTGGTGTCCAGATGAGTTCTTGCCGGTTGCCTGGTCCCTATGACCTAGCGCTTTTGACTGGACAAGACTCCTGCAGGGGAGGACTAGGTTAGTTGATACATTTTTTAGTTTTTCGTGTTTTTTAAGAAAATTTGAGCAGTTGTGTAAATTCCAAAAATGTATTAGAATTCTCTACCGCATAAGAAAGCTAGAAAACATAGACATGTTTGGTTTAAGGTTTGTAAAAGAACAGTTATACATGCTTCAAAAAGTCCATCAAAACGTATCAAATAACCTTGTAGGGCAGGTTTGTTGATACAATCGATAAGGTTAGTTGATACATATTTTATCAAATTAATATACTCTTTGTTCCATATTATTCTTATATAAATACGAAATAAGATAGCACCTAATTAGAAATTTACTAGAGTTTGTTTCCAGACCGAAATCAGTTAAGCATACGCATACGAGTATGTCTTGCATTATGGCATACGGTGTGACAATATCCGTGAATCCTAAGACTTGATAAGTCAAATAAAACTAATTGTTCATGCAGTATAAATTCATTAGCAAGCATAAATACATGTATGCATGCCAGCATAAATCTACGTAAGGGATTAGATGACTGGAGGCAGTTGTGTCCCCTCTATCTGATATTTATGCTAATCTGGTTAATTATTTCAAGTAGGCCTATTCTAGGCCTACTCCAATTCATAATGCTGCAATGTGAATATTAGAGAATAGCCATGAAGAATGCAAGTAAATGCATTCATGCTGTTTTCAGCTATTGACTCTTGTCACAGAATCATGCGTATGACAGCAACTGGAAAAAGTTCCGAAATTTGAATTTAGAATCGTATCTATTGCAGACTATTTAGGCCTACTTACATTGCACTTTGTGTCTAGATTGTCAGCTTACTGAATTTATCATGAACACTACGAGATGTCAAATTGTGGGTACGTATCCTCAGCATAATGTTATTGTGAACAAATAAACAAAAAAATGCATATAAAGATATATGCCTAACTTTCGGTCATCACATCAACGCATCAGCGTCATCACATCGACAACCTCATATCAGAAACTCGGCTGCAGATCTCCTAATAGTAGTTAGATTGTGGTTTATCACACATAATGCATCTTGCAAAAACCAAATACAACTATCAGGACCAAAAGAAATCAAATTTTCGAGAAATTTTTTAAGTGAACAAAAAAGGGAGCATTTTTGCTAGATTTTACCATATAGACATATGATAGGTCGAAGTCGTTGAATTGATCAATTCCATGAACCTTAAGTAGCATGTAAAATGTCCATAAAGTGTCTCCCAAAGCTGTTTATCTAGGTATTGAGGTATAGCTTATCTCCGCTAATGCAACTACCTCCGGAAATGGAGCTTCACTCGAAGCTGCTGCAAAATGAGGTTAGTTGATACGCGTCTCAACTGACCTGCACACTGCAGTATCAACTATCCTAGCATGCTGTCATTACACAGATCCTCTGCTCACGAGTATTCTATCATCTAATAGCTAGACTATGTGTACTTTTAAACAATGACTAAGTACTAACTGTCATTTGAAATATTAGAGGTATCCATATTTGCTCGCAGTGGTCTACAGCACGAAGTTAGAGTGCTCGCCTGATTTTCACTGTCAACGGCGATGAAGTCATTGTTGATTCTCCCTGCGCGTGGTTAGTTCATGCGACGTCGTCACTGACATCAAAGAACCAATAACAAATGTCTACAAAGGCCTACTACGTCATGACCTCGGAATCGCTATTACGAGAGAGAGAAGTCGACTGTATCAACTAACCTTGCGTATCAACTATAGGTTAGTTGATACGCAAGGTTAGTTAATTCCTACCCTACCTGACAATGTGTCCGGCGATGGCCGCCGCCCCTCCTCGGAAGTAAGGTGTGGGGTGGGACCATAAGGGTTGCTGCCTCCCTCGGCCAGTGATGTTCACCCTGTGTTTAATTGTCAAACATCTAACCTTGGGCCTATTTCAATTTAAGGTCCCTAACCTTACTACCTTAAGGTTAGGTACCTAATGTCATGCTCCCTTAAGGTGGATAAGCGTATTTCAATTTTAAGGGAGCACTTTCTTAAGGTACCTTAAGGGACCTAACAAGCTCCCTTAAGGTACCTAACATAGTAATCTACATGCGTATCTGTCAATAGGTTAGCAGTTTGTCAAGGTAATGTAGGACATCATTAAAATCTCAATGCAATAAATAAGAATGGAATGAGAATGTGCTACTTACAACCCAGCTGATAAAATTTCACCACAAATCAAAAAGAAATCTATCACTAACACATTTTAATTGCTCATCACGGCACTGACCAACTCACTAAAAGTTCGTATTGTCAGGCTCTACAATAGGTAACGACGTATGAGTTGCGGACAATGTTTCCAATTTCCGAGGCATTATCCAACTCAAAATTATCTTGTGGTTGTTGGAAAAAAAGTGGCGGTTCATGTGCATCATTTGGGATCTCAAGCTTAAAGTGACGTGCAATGTTATGCATCACACATGCAGCCTTGCAAATTGATCCAAACTTATCAATTTTTGATCGAAAGGGACGTTGTAAAATTCGGCACCGATTTTTCAAGATACCAATTGTCTGTTCGACAATAACCCGCGAAGCACACAATTTGCGTTGATATCGTCCTTGATGTTGATCTAAAGTCAAAGTAGATGGATAAGGTGTGAGACACCAGGTACGACAAGCATATCCGGAATCACCAATAAGACTGAAATCTTTTAGATGCTGCATGAGCTTAGGAACTTCGGACTGCGACATTACCTTAGCATCATGACTTGACCCAGGCCATGAACAGTCAAAATAACGGATTATGTAGTCCAAGTCACACACAATCATCACATTAACACTTGGCCAACCTTTTCGATTGATGTATGAAGGCTCATGGGTTGAAGGATGAAGCATCGGACAGTGAGTACCATCTACGGCCGCGATAATTCGACGCAACTTAAATTTTTTGTAAAAACGAGATTCCATGGCTTTTGCGCTGGCTGCAGAATACCAAGTGATCCAGCGTCGCACTATCTCACTTCGACATAAAGCTTCAATTCCGTCATAAACACTACGCCATGCAGTGGTTGCAGATATCTTGCTATTTTGATTGAGATTCCAAAAGCAATTACCGGTTCCCAAGTAGTGTAAAGTGTAAAGGACTTTAAGATAAGGAGGCACACTGTTCGAATAACAACTCTTTGAAGGCAGATATGGGATAAGTTCTTCAATAACTATGATTGCAGCTTCTTTGGTAAATCGGAAATTTTGGAAGAAAAAAGTTTTGTCATAATCAAATGGATTATTGGGATCATGGAGAATACTTCGCCGCAGAGCTCGAGATTGGTTAAGTTCTTCAATAATTTCCATTAGGCGTATATCATTCATCGTGGTTTTTATTCAACTCTCACGCAACACGCTCTCAGATATCTTTGAAGTCAAGTGACTATGGTGCATGTATTTACGGCGACACTCATTGTTTGACGACTGCTGATTCGTCAGGTGACATAGATAGCGCATCGATTTAGCCTTGATTCAGCAGCCGAGGAATGGATTACTCATCAAACTTATCGAAGTTCTTAATAACGTCACTGCAGAACGCACCAGTTGGTTAATATAACACACTATCGACGTTATCCTCAGGGTTGCCAGGTGGGCGGTTTTCTCGCCCAATTGGGCTTCATTTGGTATCGTTCGGCGGTATTTTTTAGAGTTTGCGGGTTGCGGTATTTTGGGCTATACTTCAGAAAATTAAATGAAACTACTACCAACGACAATTATGATATTTATTTAAATAAAACAACAACTATACTTAGTTTAAATAGTGAAAAATATTTATTTCATCAACTCCATCGTGGCTATATTTAATAATTTCAGCTGTTCATGATTTAAATTTTAAGATGGGCAAATGGGCGAAATACAGTAAGAAATATTGCAAAGAATGGGAGAAAGATAAAGAGTTAAAACTATGGATACAACCAAGTCGCGATGAGACGAAGGCTTTTTGTAAATACTGTAAATTGGACATTCGTGCTCATAAAGGTGATCTTTTAAATCATTGCAAAACGGAAAAGCATCGCAAAAATGCCGCACCATTTTCTTCTGTGAGATCCACTATGTCCTTGTTTGAAATGGGTGTGAAGCCTATTGTTATAGATAATTCAACTAAAGTCCTTGAATTGAAATTAGCAAGTCACATAGCTTGCCACTCCAGTATTTCAACTGTTGATCAGTTAGGTGAAATTGTAAAAGAAACTAAGAACATTTCACTGCATCGAACAAAATGTTCAGCTCTTATCAAATTTGCAATAAGTCCAACTATTCAAGAGAATTTAATCAACGACGTCAAAGAGAGTCCATTTTCATTGATAAAATTGATGAATCTACAGACATTGGACAGGAAAAGCAGTTATGCCATATTGTTCGATATTATAGCTTTTCATTGAAACGAATCGTGACAACTTTTTTAGGATTAATTTCGATTCCTTTTGGTGACGCAAATTGTATCTTTAGTGCGATCAAATCATTTCTTGAGGAGAAAGAACTAGATTTTTTGAAGTGTGTGGGAATTGCGACTGATGGTTGTAATGTTATGTGTGGGACAAACCATTCGGTCATTACATTGATCAAAGATTTGAATCCTCATGTAGTCCACATTAGATGCATTTGTCATTCCATACAATTATGCTCATCGTATGCTCTGAAGACTCTTCCGAGGAACATAGAGTTTCTTGTTGCCGAAACACACAATTGGTTTGCTCATAGCACTGTTCGACAATCAAAATATAAACAGCTTTATTCGTCAATACATCCTGGAGAAGAACCTCTGAAAATTCTGAAACTTTCAGATACAAGATGGCTATCGATTGCATCCTGTGTAGAGCGCATTTTGCAACAATATGAAAGTCTGAAACTTCATTTTCAGGCGGTTAAGGACAATGAACGCTGTTACAAGGCCGAGCTTTTATATCAGATGTACATTGATATAGAAAACAAGTTATACCTTGTGTTCTTGAAACCAATTCTTTGTGAACTCAATCGAGTCAACAAGCTATTTGAGCTTGAAAAGGCCTCTCCTGTTTGGTTGTTAGACGAACTTATGACACTTTATCTAAATCTTTTGCAACGTATCACGAGACCTACATCATTTCCGAAGTGGAGCATGATATTGGAGTACGACTTTCACGCCAGGAGTAATCAGCTCCCTCTTCATGCCATTTATTATGGGATTGGTTTTAATACGTTGATCTGTGACTCAAACCTTGAAGACTCCATCATTGATCGGGTTAAAGAACGATGTCGAAATTATCTTTTCGAACTTTTGAAAGAAATGCGAAGCAGACTCCCATCAAATATTTCACAATTAGTTAGGTTAGAGGATGACCCCATCACCGATTGCTGTTTCGGTCAGAAGAGAAAACACCAAATTCTCTAAGCGCTTTCAGTGCGCACAGCGCATCATCTTCAGAGAGAGCGCATCATCTCTCTCTGAAGATGATGCGCTGTGCGCACTGAAAGCGCTTAGAGAATTTGGTGTTTTCTCTTCTGACCGAAACAGCAATCGGTGATGGGGTCATCCTCTAACCTAACTAATTATGCTTCTGACCCTTTGTTTCATTCAAATATTTCACAGTTGGAATCTTTGTCTAATTTATCACCAACCGTTGTTCTTGGAAAATCAAAGCCAAAATTAAGTGAGATGTCTTTTTTGTCATTGTATGAAGGAAATGTTGGTGTTTTGGAAGAACAGTGGAACCGTCTCGGATTCTGTTCGTGGCCTTGCTCCCAGTATACTGATATTGACGTAGAACAATTCTGGATTGCTGTGGTAAATCACAAAGATGCAGCTGGAGATCAAGACTTTTTTGAGCTTGGACGTTTCGTTCTTTCTCTACTGTCGCTTCCATTCAGTAACGCAGCAGTTGAGCGAGCTTTTTCTCAAATGAATTTAATAAAAACAAATCTGAGAAATCGCATGCAGCAAGATATGCTTGAATCAATAATGCATGTCAGGAGCTATATGAGTCGCAATCAGATTTGCTGCAACACATTTGAGCCAACAGATAAAATGATCAGACGCTTTACCAGTGACATTTATGACAATGATGCTTGATTCAACCGAATGTGTTGACAATTTGTTAGATTTATTGTATACTTATAGCCTTCTGCTGCGGGATAAACATATTGAAGTAACAAATATATACATTTTTGAAATATATATATATACACTTTTCCTTTTCATATTCCATGTATATTCTATAAAACATGATTAAATTATAGAAGCAAAATAATAGAAGCCAATAGATTAAAGGATTAACCGGCCTGAGCTTGATAGCTAATTATAAAATATTGATAACGAAGAATCATTATAAGATGAAATATGATATGATTTCGAATTGGGCTCTTTTTGGGCGGTTTTTCTCGCATGATTGGGCGGTAAATTATTTTTTTTACTGGCAACACTGGTTATCCTCAGAGTTAGTTTACTTCATCGCAATTTGGCAGACCATCTCACTGTATTGTTCCGTCATCGTAAAATATGCCTTCTTCAGCATTTTCGAATGAAACAGTGTTGATTTTTCTTCAAATGTTGAAAGAGAAAGCTGACGCTTTGTTCAGCCGAGTGAATAACAAATTGACTGTGAACAACAAGTCAACTATGTGGAAGCAGCTGTGTGATGACCTCAAAGTTACCACAGGTCAAGAAGACATTCAAGTTGACAAATTGATAAAAAAATGGGATATCTTGAAATCTAAACTACGAAACTACACGATGAAAATACGCAGTAGTCGTTCTGCAACAGGGGGTGGTAGATCCATTCCGTTAGATCCCATCATGGAATTATGTTGGGATATCATGGGCAGAGATAACCCAGCATTGACTATGATACCGGGTGCTTCACATTCAGCAGTGAATACTTCAAATGAAGACCCTAATCGTGTCGAGATTGAGACTGAGGTTAGTGACATCGCCCTACAGCCTCAAGAGACCCTCGATCAATCAATTTCTTCACAGATTGAGACACAAACGGTTGATGTAATAACAACCGATATATGCACTGCAGCAACTGTTGCAAAACTCGCTTGCAAAAAATTAGAAGAAGAGATAATACAAAATCGTCTGGAACGCAAGCTGAAGATGGAAGTGCTAACTGCCAAGAGGGAATGTTGAAAAAACAGCAAAACTGATGAATACTCCCTGAATAAAGTGCTTGACGATTTCATTACGTGTACCGCTTCATTTTGCTCAAGTAAGCGTCATATGTTATTTTTCGTTACTATCAATGAAATCATAAAAGCAGTAAGATTTGATAGTTGTTTTTGATTGTCGACTTGATGGAAATATAATACCGATATGTTCACTGTGACTATCTCGTAACTGTTCAGTTATCTTAACTATTCTAAATGTACATATTTACAGTAAATATATATATACATATTTACAGTATAGTCAAATAAACAAAATGCATGTAAAATAATGTCTAAGATGTATGTTTATTGTCAGAAAATATCGATATCATCTTCCTTACGGATGATAGTAATATGTTAGGTAACTGGTAAGGTAGGGGAAGAGCTACCTTACTATTCACCTTAAGTTTTGCCACCTAACCTAAGATTGAAACAGGCTAAGATACTACCTTAAGGCGCTTTAAGATTTTTCGTCTTTGTCTTCATGCTGACTCACAACCTTAGGTACCTTAAAGGACCTTACGATATTCCAAGGTACCTAACCTAAGCTTTGAAATGTACTAACGTCGTTTCCAAGAATCTTAAGGTTAGGTACCTTAAATTGAAATAGGCCCCTTGTGTTTTATATGAAACATTTTCCGTGAGTAATGTACATTCAGTCATATCAAAAAGAATGGTTAAAATACCTTGATGTAGGTAATCGTGATTAGGTAATATTCATAGAAGCAAACATGATTTAAACTTTAAATATCATTACGACGATATTTGAGAAGAGATGCGCAGTCGGATTCGGCATTTTGCTGGAATCTTAGTCTTGAAAATGCCACTCTCGTAGTCGGTGTAGTATTCAAGACGCGGAGTCGGAAATTTCTCTCCACCTCCGCATCCGCGCCGGATTCGTTTGCTTGTAAGCACCATTCTAGCAAGGTGAACAATTCTCATTACGTGCAATTTATTCCAATATATATAATATATACATATATAAGTTCATGCGACATTTCGATACAGAAAATTGCAATATATTAATTGCATTTAATTAGACGATCCTTCATGAAGCAGCACAGAATATACATATTTCTATCAAAATTACAATTCAAATGTTCAGCGCATAATTGTAACAATATGCACTCGCAGAATTTTCTGTTGGGAATCTCAGCACTGGTGCCATGCCAAAAATGCACTCAGAGATAGGAAAGCTTAGTCAGAAAGCTGTTCTCAAATTGCTTCCATCAGTTTCATTAAACAGTTTATAGGCCTCATCGGGATAAGCATCAAGAAATCGAAATGCGTCTTCCGTTGTGCCTGAAAGGAACAAAATATTCATGTATACCCAGACTCATACATGCATATATGCAATTTTCAAAATTTCAAGTTCTTTGAGTAATAGTTATTAGCATCACTTAAAGAATTTCTAATAAATAATAACTTTTAGCACCATAAATAGGCCTACATGTATTTACTATTCATATTATCAAAATATAACATCTATGTAGGAAAAATCAAGATTTACAACTTAGCTCAATCAACCAGCATGAAATTTCAGATGATACTCACTCAAAGCATTCTTGGAATCTCTGTTGCGAATACTGCATTCGTGTTCTTGATACCAAAGTTTAAAAAGTCGACAACTTTGTCCAACATAAAGGTCATTGCGCCATAAGCAACTAGATATCTGCTTATGCAGCTGTATCTAGGACCAATAGCGTTACATACATTGCAATTGCATTCCTTGGGTCTTCTTTTATTAATTGAAATAACTTTCCTCCCTGGTTTAGTTGAAAACGTTACTGGAGTGTCATATTTGACTCTAAACTTATTTAATTTTCTCAAATAACTGTCACTAACGAAATCGAGTGATAAGTGGATGTTGTCTGTTTTGGCAGACGGCATTTTGCTGTATTCATTTTTATTCATTTCGACATATTTATGACCAAACTTAAATCCGTTGCTGTTTATTCGATCACTCATATTGTTCACAGAGTCAGAGGATCAAGCCTGCATCAGAACTACGATCATTAATGTATTTTAAACAATTTTTGAGAAAATTATTTTTTACTTTATTTGGAAGTCAACTATCTCTATGTAGAGTTATGCCCAAATGGCATGTCATACTATATAAATCATTTGTATTTCAGACTGCCATCCACTGATATGCTTAGGTCTAGAAAATTGATACATTTATCCCTAGGGACGTCGACTTTTTAAGTTGTCGACTTTTTAAACTTTGCTATCAAGAACACGAATGCAGTATTCGCAACAGAGATTCCAAGAATGCTTTGAGTGAGTATCATCTGAAATTTCATGCTGGTAGAGAGATGGAAATAACTGACTATAGTTGTGAGATTCTTATTCAACAATTTAATGCGATTACAACTGGAATGACTGAAGCTCGCTTCATATCGATGAAAATGCCAAAACTTAATAAACGTCATGAGCAAATTTAGTGAGTTGCCACAACTATATGCCAAATCAGTATTTAAGGACCCTTCCACATTTGTACGATAACCCCTGAGAGAGTCCTCGGACGAGACGCGTGGGGTACTTAAATCATTTTAATTTTGTGCAACTTTTTGGAATTACAAGTCGTAAACAGAAGGGAGTGACTTCTCTATTTTCAATTTATTTGAAAATAACTTAAGTTAAGAAGTTCATATTGTGAGTGCAAATAGGTGCTCATTTTATTATTTAATATCTCATTACTTTTCTTTAGTGATCTGACTATCGAAATTCGTCCACTCTGATCACTTTTCAATGTGGATTCGATATTGCTCATGTGCGATTCTATCTCTCTGAAACCAATAGGTGCTTATTCAGTTTTCAAACCAGTAGATTTTTATCGAAGTTGCAAGCCGACAGTACACTGCAAGCCGACAGCTACATTTTCTATGTGACGATTCCCGACATGTCATGTGCCAACCTTTCATGAAGTTTTGTTGGTAATTCATACCGTGTTTATATGACCAAGACCTTACTTTTCTTCTTAATACGATGTCAACACAGAGACATCTCTTGAACAAATAGAACGCCTAGTTTGTCCCATCTAGAAGGATAGGACACTGATTTTGCTGCAGTGGGGAATATAGCTGTCTGTAGTTGCTTTGTTCAGCTTCCCACTTCAACCATCGGCAGAAAAATTATCGGCGATGGTCTCCGTCCGCAACGCAATTCAGCGACTTTTTTTCACTAAACAACGCTTATGACGACTACAATTAGTAGTCGAGAAAAAGATGTAGTCTTTAGATCAGCAGGGCCTATTCAAGAAAGTTGGATTCATATACTCGCATTTTTTCTTCAATGTGAACATATGCTCGCATAAAAATGCTCATCTACTGGGATCAGCGGCGAAATTCAGTCCCTGTATATCAATCATCCCATCTCGTTTATGAGCCACACGTCGGTAAAGACATGTAGACCACATGTAGGCCATGGCCTACTTAGGTAATGTCAGAGCCAAATCAAAGCTTGAAAGTGCGATGATTTGCATTCTTTTGGTTTCTCGAGTCGTAAATTTTGGCAAAATTGGTGAATTAGCTGTTTCGTCAGGTGCTAAATGCACCCCAAACACCCACTAGCTTATAATTATCTGGAAATCCCATTTCTTGTCATGAATGAAAGCTGATATATAACATGATTCAAGTATGTTAAAAGTCAGGAAAAGTCATGCAATGATGACTTTCTTGAATCGGTATTTTAGGCACAGCAATACGTCAAAATCCCTTGGGTGTGCATTTTACACCCCGTTCATCCATAAACCGCTGAAAAATTTGAAAATCATGAAGAAATGAGGATTAAAAACTCATCTTTGTCTAAAAGATTTTACATATTTATTGATTTTATATTATTCGATTTAATCTAATTCGAATAGGCATAGAGATAGATTAATTTGGGATTGAGTTAGTCTAGAGTGGACATAATCCTATATCTACCATTGTATGAAATGGTAGCAAGCGATAGAAACTAACATACAGATTCGCTTCTCTTTGGCTTATGTGATTGGCCAACCAGGCGCATTGCAGAAGTAGCTCGCATCAACGAGCGCACATAAACCTCAACGATCGAATTCCAGGCAGGCCTGTCAAGTGAAAAGTACTTATCCTTGACTCAATTTTCCTCCGCAATAAATTCGTCAAATGGAAATACTATTCACAGTGTCGACTCTTCACGATCTAAATTTCCTGATTGTGCACGTTTTATGTGCTGTCAATCATCTGGTTTGTCAGAATTCAGTCTTGAATTTGTATTACCTTCAATGGAGAATTGATCTTCTTAGCCCTCGAGACTAGTTTTGGCCATGACCATCAGTATTAGGGAAAGTCATCTCTGGACCGCAATACGCTCGTGCGCAAAGCAATTCATCTCTGTGCAAATAGAACTAGAGACCAATTAACTGAGCAAATAGACTGCAACGAACAGGAGGTAATATGTAGCTGTGCTTTTTTTTAGAAGTTTCAAGTATGCAATTTTCTCCCTTTCTATTGTTCTATTAATTTCAATGATTATAGAGTGTCGGATTTCTATGATTCTTCGTGCGACAAGTAATAGTTTTCGCTCTCTAGGATTCGTGAAGACCGAAGGTCGAGACGAAGCCTAGAGTGCGATAACTACCTTACTGCTTGACAGCCCGGCGGAGACGAATTGCACGGTTTCAGCACGCTGTCTTACTTAACACTTTTAAGCAACCATTTAGAAAATTGACTACACAGAGCGGTTCAATCTATTCATCTTGTCAAGACTTATTCAATCTGAAGCAGAACTACCGATGGAACACTTTTAATGAGCGGCAACCTGAAATCATAAACGGCTTTTCATATTCAATTATATTTTATTTAACCCTTTAAGGACGACAATCAAACTAAATATTTTGTGTCAATGTTTCTTGTGTTTTTTATGCCTAAAGAAGCAAAACAACATGTTTCGACTCTAAAAACATCTATTTACATGAATTTTGCGCATTTTCTGTAGGTGGTCCATAAATGGACCACTAGACGTCAAAGGAGTCCTATGCTGTACTACTCATGAAATCGATAGTAGCAATTTCGTTCTGAATTCAAGCAAAGATGAACATTGCACACACTGCATTTTATGTTAGAGCGAAAGTTCGTCTTCTTTGTCGAGCAATGATGACAACGGCCTCTTTGGCTTGAATGAATCAGCAAATGCTGACAGACAGGCCGAACGTCCAGACGACGTTTCTTGCTGCCAACCGTTTCCGATGACGATCTCTTGCGAGATGAAAACGATGCCACGAGTGATCGAACAATAACTTGTCTGAATTCCTTCGAAGACAGTTTTGATTCTGAATGCGCACAATCTTTGAAAACAATGTATGAATTGCAGATTGACATATCCAGCATGTCGAAAAACAAACGAAGGTAGTATTTGTACTTTGCACGAATATCAATTTCGAAAGCCTCTTTCAACTGATCGGCCAAGTCAACCCCACCCAGGGGCGCCGGCAGGGTAAAAAAATCTGGACGCACGATTCTATTTGCTTGCGCTACTACCAGTACATAAACTATTTTAGACGAAAGGTGAAACTACAAATTGTAGTTTCTTGCAGCCGTGACTATAAAATTATGACATTATTTATTCATTAATAAAACCTAAGCTACATATACTTTCTTTTATTTATTATTTTTATTTTGTTATATACGTATATATATTTGCTTTTTAAAGACATTCAATTTTGAGTTAATTAGTTGTAAGTAAATTTAAGTTATTTTATATTATTAATGATATTAATTAATTAATTAATTATTTAAGATCTGTTTCTATATTTATAATTTCTATGTAATATTCAAATTTCATTATTTGTATCTCCAGAAGATGAGACGTTGTTTTTGAAATATTTCGCAAGAAATGATTGCAGACTTTTAAATAATTATCAATCATATTTTTTAATGCAATGTTTTTAACTTATGGATGATAACAGCGATGAGCATGGTTTGTACCGGAATGGGCTGGACATACATGCGTCTGTGCGTCCGCCTGCCGGCGCCCCTGACCCCACCCATGTAGAAGTCTCTGGCTCCTCATCAGACGTATTCCCGAATAGCAGTCCGATAGCCGCCTCAGCTGCTCTTCTCCTCGGTCGAATGGGCGTGCGCGTTTAGACATCACCTGAAAATGGTAAAGCATCGCATGTCTTCTCGTCAACTGACATAACTCAGGGGTAGAGTGGCGAGCCTAGCTCTAGCGAGCGAGAGTTCGAATCCCTCTTTTGACGGACGTCAAGCAGGCCTCTACTTCAGTCATGATTTTTCTTTACTGTCACATCATCTTTGTTTTGCAGCCTAGTGACCACTTATGTACGTAGCGCGCTTACTTCTATTTCATACTGCAAACTAGGCGCAAAATATCATTTAGGCCTACAACTTGTATGCCTACTTCATTGTTATTGATGCGAGTCACTAATAATTTCAGCTCTACCATCTGATGTCAATTTTAGCTAAATGTTACTTCTTTACATATACATGAAGTCATGATATCCTGCTAGATTTGGTATCAAATTTAAAATACATCATAAAATAGCCTGTTTTAGACTCCTTTTACGCCTGGTAGTCCAAATATGAACCACCACTACAAAGTAATACTGAATATTGAAAAATTGTAAATTTTGCTATACCAACGGTTGGAGAGTGTTGGGGATGGTCGGAAATGATAATAGTTTGTGATAAACATACAAAAGCTTGTTTTGAAAGGAAGATATTCGTCACTTACCGAAACACTGACTTGAAAAAATATTTTCTTGTCGCCAGATGATTGCATTGACGATTGAATCAAAATGTTTCAACTTAAAACAAAATTGAAGAGTTCGGATTTAATTTATACATCGTCTTGAATAGATCCATGTGGTATAACTAGCTCTAGTGCAGTTAGATGAAAATATACAGATCATATAAGAGGTGGTCCATTTTTGGACCACCAGTCCTCAAAGGGTTAACAGGTAAGTCAATACAAAAAGTTTTGATAATCTTGATATTCCATTATGAAACAAAACAAGTACCGTAATATTCATTGATGGCTTTGTAAGACATCCTCGCGATTAATTAGTCTAGGCTTCAATCTGCCCATACGTCTGGAAGACCTTCCCATCTTATTTGCAGTGATGGCACTCATATTTTGGGAGGCGAGTTGCAGTAAGGTCAAATTCCGCTGTTGTCCAGTGTAGTTGTGTAACTGCTCACGAATCTCAGCTACTTCTCTTGAAAACCGCTTTCCACATGGAAAACGCGTTCTCTGCGATATTGAGAAATGGAGAGTAGGGCGGTAAGTACCTAATAGAGTGTCCCTCTCGCAAACTGACTTCACGGGCTCTATTGTGGCACGGAGCATTATCCATGACGAATACACGAGGTCCAGCCCCAGCCGCAACGGACGCTTCTTCCAGCCAGGAGTTAAATCTCTCACAGGAGGTTCCGCCTTCGTAGAATTCATGATGGACGACACCTTCATTAGAGACCGCCAAGATGAGAGTAAAATTCCGCCCGCGCTGTCCATGAACAATCCTGACAGCTCGCTCTCCCCGTCTGGCACGACCTCGTGTGCGACTGATCCATAAATTAAAGCCGGATTTATCCACAAAAATAAATGTTGGCGGATGGTTTGCGTTGATCGTGTGCAGATACCAGTTCGCATACTCGGCCCTTTCCACTTTGACGTCATGGCTATTGCGGTTGACTTGAACAGTCTCCATTTTAGATAAGATAAGACGATTTCTCAGACATGTGCTGATAGTTTGAATTGAGACAGATGGCTTGTCCGGCATCCGCGCTTGTACATCAGCTTTGATTTGGGCTAGCGTGAATTCCGGTTGGGATTCAACAATCTCTACCACAGTATTTGCCATATCTTCGTCCATCTTTTGGTGTCGTCTTCCTCCTCTGGGACGCTCAATGACTCCTTCAAGTATATAACGATGCACTATTGAATACGCAGTACCCCGTTTTACACCGAGAACTCGAGCGGCTTCAATATAATCATCTCCGGCTTCGTGAGCCATAATGATTCTGCGTTTAGCATCGGAAGGTATTCGCTGGCGCTCCATATTGATAAGTTAATTTAGCAGATGTGAAGACATCTACATAGGGCTTTGGATCAAACCGAATAGATATCATTTATTCTTCACGTGAAATACCGCTCACTAATCTGATAGAAACACAATTGAACTATTTTGCTGCAGTTTATTTATTGTTGTCGCTCTCAATTGTGAAATGACGTAATATTTTATCTTTTAACGTTTTAGAAATTAAAGTGCCGCTCTTGATTCGGTAGTTGCCGTTGTCGTGTAGGAAAACCTGTAGTTGGCAAGTGCTCCAGAATAAATCTATGCTTAACCACCAATATAAATATCAATTGCTCTATTTCTATGTCCTGAAATATACGCCGGCATACAACGAATACATTGCATGCAATAACAGTGTAATAAGACACTTTTGCAGCCATGTAGCGATAAATTCTCCGATAATATTCATTGCGCGATGACGGTCATTTATCGTCCATCGATCAAGAACCACTGTCATAACTGTTGATTCAGGGAAATCTTCATAATCAGGATATCTTGATGACATCCAGATCAGTATTTGATGGATGTAACGGTGATTTCAATAACGAATAGCAAATTGAACAAAAGTATTGCATTAGTAATAACAATTGATTCGATGAACCCATTTACCACAGTCCAAAAGGTTGTTTCCAGCACATTTGAGAATTACAATCCAGGACTCTGGCCGATTTGGTAACAAAAAAAGGGATTCAATAATAGTTTAAAAATTGAATTGATTTTTTCTAGTTGTCAAAAATCAGTCTCTAAAATCAGAATATTTTCTTAATGCATATATCATATACATACCATACTATATATAGAGAGAGAGGTTTTCAAAAAGAAGGAATTTGGAATGAAAATTTGGTTAATGGCGAAAATTATTGAAATTATTATATATATATATAGATATTTGATTTGTTGTTGTTTATTTCATCCACTATCAGTTTATTTCTGAATTTCTCTGTTTCTCGGTTATCTTTTTATCTTGTAGTTCTTTTTTGTGTAGCTTTAATTTCGTATAACTTGGCAGTATGTCGTTCTTTTTACATGTTTCATTGAATATTATATCATGTTGAATCTTAATTGATTTGTGGTAAATCAACAGCTGCCAACACATGCTTAGACTTTAACTCTTTCACGACAGAAAGATATAAATTGTCCGTAATAAAGAGTTACATCCATCGAGCGCTTCACATTTGTTCGGATTGGATGTCATTTCACAATGAAATCGAAAGAATGAGACACACATTGATCAACAGTCATTATCCTATAAAAGTCATTGACGAGCAAGTGAAAGTATTATTACAAAGATTCATGAATAGTGCAGAAAGTGAAGATAAGAAGAACAGAATATTGTTTTATTTTAAAGGTCAAATAACTTCCAACTACATAATTGAAGAAAAGAGACTGTTGAAGATTGTCAATGACAGTACGCAACCAACGGATGAAAAATCTGAAATAAATGTGAGAGTATATTATAAAAACTTCAAATTAGTGAATGCAATAGAAACAAAAATGTCACATAATGTTGTATACAGATACACTTGCATTGGGGGCACTTGTAACAATGCCCAATATATTGGCTATACAACGAACTTATTATCGGTGAGAAGCAAACAGCATGAAAATAATGGCTCAATAAAAACACACTGGTTCGATGTTTACAAAGAAAAGTCCAAAAATATCATCAACAATATGGAAATTATCGCAAACTTCAACGAAACCAACACATTGCAAATAGCAGAACTGATAATAATTAAAGAACAAGATCCCAAACTTAATCAGAGGGATAAAAGATTAACGCGTCATCTGAATGTCATCTAATGCTATGATCTCTATCTTTCATATCATTGAATTTACATTGACTTTAGATTTCTTGATGTGTACATATTTTTTACTCCTATTTCTAAGGTTGTTGTTTTCAAATATTTTGCACCTAGTCTTTAGACTTGAACAACTTTTTGTAATTTATAATTGCTTGAAAATGGACCAAGTAAGGTCTGAAACGTCGCTTAATAAATTAAACTTCTTTGAGATAAAATGGAATTCATTTATCGTCATTACAAAGTTATCAAAAGAAGAAAACGATCAATTCAGAAAAACAGAAAAAGTATACTACAAATCAATTGGAATGATAGATTTGCTATTTCTCTTATTATCATTGGCAAGTAAAAGTAATGAACGATCCATTTTTAAGGCACTGGCAATTCCATCACTGATAAGTAACGCTGGGTTTTTCAGTTTTTTCAGAAGAACATTTTCAGTTCCTCTAGTCGATTTAAACGTGTGGAATAGTCGCTGCAGATAACACAAATTCGGCGAGCCAGATTGTAAGGTATTGCACGTTTAACATGACGGGGATGGCAAGATGAAAAGTTTAAATACTGTCTGTAGTCTTACAATAAATATCAGTTTCTATCTTTTCGCCATTTTTGATAACAAGAATATCTAAAAAAGGAATTTGGTCGTTGCTGACCTCCATCGTAAATGATATGTTTTGTGCCAATGGCGGTACCCTTGATTTGTTTATAGTGGTTGTCATCAAATGTAAATGTATTGTTCATTAAAACCATCCTCAAACACTCTAATATAAATTCGTGATTAAAACGGGAATCAATGCTATTTGGAAACTGTTCGAGCCAAAATTTCACTGCGGCCAATCCTAAGTTGTGTGGGATATTTGCATACAAACTTACCACGTCGAAAGTGACTAGCTTTGTATCAAGAGATGTGTGATCAGGTAAATTGGCCAGAAAATCGAAATCGTCACGTATGTAGCTCTTCATGTGTAAGCAAAGAGGTTTGAGAATTATGTCCAATAAGTTGCTGAGGCGTTGTGTAGGGGCATTTGGGCTCCCTACGATAGGTCTAAAGGATAAATCCATAGGACTATGTACATAAACATAAATGGAATTCTGTTCAGAGATAACACTTTTGATAGTATTGGATTAATGGATTTTTGGCAACCCATAAAAAGTAATAATAATAATAATAATTATTATTATTATTATCTTTATTAGTCCACAGCAATGATTCAGTAGACATGTATGACAGTGAAAGAGACAATATACGTAAGCATACAAGAGCAAAATACATAAGCATGGAGGATTTACAAGTATCTGGATGAACAAAACTGTGTGAAGGAAGATTGGAGTCTGATGGTTTTGGCGAAGTGAGGAGCAATAGGAAGGCGGTTACGGGGGGTAGGATTCCGGAGGATGAAGCACTCTCGAAGGGGGTGAAGAGAGTCATGTGCTATCATCTTGATTAGGGAGCAACAACTTCTTTCAAGGAGGGTGTTGTACGTGGGAGTAATGTCAGTACCTATTATGCGGGAGGCTCGCTTTTCAACTGCGGTAATTTTGCGTAGAAGGTAGCTAGGGAGATTGACAAAAACAGGACCGCAGTACAGAAGTATGGAACGAATGAAGGTGAAATAGGCTTGGCGGAGAACAGAATCACTACAGGAGGCACCCTTAAGGTTCCACAGAATAAAAAGTCTTTGTGAGGCCTGGGCGACGATTTTCTTAACATGCGCGTTCCACTTCATGTCGGTGGACACGTGCACGCCTAGCATTTTCTGGGTTGACGCTGACATTAAATGATCGCCATTGGGGAGAGATATGGGACTGATGGATAGATTGGACTTTGTCACAAAGTTCATGACGGTGCATTTTTTGTTGTTCAGAGGAAGACCGTTGGCAGCAGACCAAGAGACGATGTTGTCATACTCGATCTGGAGATAGTCGTCGTCAGAGCATCTCAGAAAATGCAAGATGGTCAGATCATCGGCGTACATGATTGCAGATGAGTTGCTCTCGACGACGGAGAAACTGTCAATCGCCATGCAGAACGCCAACGGACCGATAACACTTCCTTGTGGGACGCCGGATGGAGCAGGGTAGGAGTTGGAAAGGCTGCCGGAGACTCGGACAAACTGTTTTCTGTTGCAGAGGAAGTTGCTTATCCAGTTGATGACTGAGTCAGGCAAGACGAATTTCGAGCAGGCGTCTATGATGGCACGATGAGGCAACATATCGAACGCCTTCGAAAAGTCAACTGATAACACCCGCACAGCCCCAGATTGTTTGTCCAGGAATCGCAAGATTCGATCATAAAATAACGTCAAAGCGGATGTCGTGCCTCGCTCGGGGATGTAGGCAAATTGTCTTGGGCTCAACTTGACACGTATGGCTTGGAGAATCCACTTCTGCGAGATGATGGTTTCAAGGCACTTCGACAAGATGGGAAGATTAGAGATTGGGCGATAATGTTCGGGAGCCGTAGGATTGGGATGCTTGGGAATGGGCACAACATTAGCGCATTTGAAGCAGGTAGGTACGATGCCGGACTGGATACTCCAGTTGAATATCAGAGACACTGCAGGGGATAAAGTGTCAGAGAATTCTCGGTAGACCCAAAACGGGATGCCATCCGGACCAGGACACTTCTTTTTGATTTTCAAAAGTGTAGAGGAAACCTCACTGATGGAAATCGTTAGTTGTCGAGTCACTGCTTCGGATTTGGGATCAAGAGAGCTGCTGGAAATTGCTGAAGGGACGCTGTCGTTGGTAGTCTGTGGTGGGGAGAGCGGAGAATATACCGATGCAAAGTAATCAGCCAGTTGTTGCGCTGTGAAGGGACTTTGTTTAGCCCTGGTTGTTTTTGGGTCCTCACATCTACTGACAGATTTGATGGCCTTCCAAATGGCTCTGGAGTCTTTTGAGGATACTGCATGCTTGACATAATTTGTCTTAAGAGCTTTGCAGTGCTGGATCACCTCCTCACGAAGACGTTCGTACTTTAAAGTCTTTCCCTTCTTGAAAGCTCTGTCTCGGTCGTCAATGAGAACCTTCAGCGATGCTCTCATCCAGGGGGGATCTGTTTCGCGGAGGCGGATAATACGGGGAGGGAAGCACGAGTCGTAAAGAGCGAAGAGACAGGATTGAAACAGTTCAGTCGCAGAATCAAGTGAATGTTCGGAACGAACAAGCGCGCACCAGTCAAACTGTTGTATCAAATGGCTAAATCTGGCCTTGTTGTACTTTGACATCCTTCGGACAGTTTGTTTCACAACGGGAGGTCTGTTAGGACTGTGAGACCACAAGATTGCAATATGGTCAGATCTACCTATAGGGCTGAGGCGTTGAGGAGCAACAGAAGTCGAGACGTTTGTGAAAATTTGATCGAGAGTGTTACCGGAGAGAGTAGGGAAGTCGACAATGGGTGTGGTTCCATTTTACTGCTGGTAAATTCAAATTTAGTCAAGTAATCTTTTTCTTTTTTGGTCAAATCAGATGTGAAAGTTTGGATAGTCCTTTTTATTCTGCTCATGATTTTGCTGTCTTCGTTCACTTTCAGCTTTTCATAAAATTCTCCATTACTTAACATTTCCAGAATTTTGCTTTCATAATACAATTTGTCCATTAGAATGATAGCGCCTCCTTTGTCTGCTTATTTAAGAATTAGATTTGAATCATTCCTCAACGATTCTGAGGCAACTTGCTCGTTATTAGTAAGATTCCTTCTCGTATTAACTGCACTTTCTTTTGATAAATCTATTGCTTCTAGCATTTCACAGACATTATCCAACACTATTTCTTCCCTTTGGAGTTAAACGATGACTTGTTTTGAGGCTCGGTTTCATTTTTTTGTTCAATGGTATGAAAGTATTCAGTCAGTCTTAATTTTCTTGCATAATGCTTCAAGTCAACACTGAGTTCCTGATTGTTTTTATTAGGTGTAGGGGGGAATTTCAAGTCCTTATTCAGGAAAATCATGAGCAGAATAAAAAGGACTATCCAAACTTTCACATCTGATTTGACCAAAAAAGAAAAAGATTACTTAACTAAATTTGAATTTACCAGCAGTACTTTTTATGGGTTGCCAAAAATCCATTAATCCAATACTATCAAAAGTGTTATCTCTGAACAGAATTCCATTTATGTTTATGTACATAGTCCTATAGATTTATCCTTTAGACCTATCGTAGGGAGCCCAAATGCCCCTACACAACGCCTCAGCAACTTATTGGACATAATTCTCAAACCTCTTTGCTTACACATGAAGAGCTACATACGTGACGATTTCGATTTTCTGGCCAATTTACCTGATCACACATCTCTTGATACAAAGCTAGTCACTTTCGACGTGGTAAGTTTGTATGCAAATATCCCACACAACTTAGGATTGGCCGCAGTGAAATTTTGGCTCGAACAGTTTCCAAATAGCATTGATTCCCGTTTTAATCACGAATTTATATTAGAGTGTTTGAGGATGGTTTTAATGAACAATACATTTACATTTGATGACAACCACTATAAACAAATCAAGGGTACCGCCATTGGCACAAAACATATCATTTACGATGGAGGTCAGCAACGACCAAATTCCTTTTTTAGATATTCTTGTTATCAAAAATGGCGAAAAGATAGAAACTGATATTTATTGTAAGACTACAGACAGTATTTAAACTTTTCATCTTGCCATCCCCGTCATGTTAAACGTGCAATACCTTACAATCTGGCTCGCCGAATTTGTGTTATCTGCAGCGACTATTCCACACGTTTAAATCGACTAGAGGAACTGAAAATGTTCTTCTGAAAAAACTGAAAAACCCAGCGTTACTTATCAGTGATGGAATTACCAGTGCCTTAAAAATGGATCGTTCATTACTTTTACTTGCCAATGATAATAAGAGAAATAGCAAATCTATCATTCCATTTGTTCATACACATAACCCTCGAATATTTTGCCTATTATTTCACATACCAACTCAATCCTACAAAATGACGAACAGACCAAGGAGATTTTCAAGGATACTACTTTTATCAACAGCCGTAGACAATCTAAAAAGCTCAAGAGACTCTTGTGTCCTTCAAAATTTGTTAAACAGCAGGAGACTCATATGGTGAAAAGATGTAAAAATTCCCGTTGTGGAACATGTGATGTTATACTTGAAAGTTCGCAGTACAACTTTAATAAACTATATTTCGAATAAAAGACCAAATGTCATGCTCAACCCAAAATGTCATCTATGTACTTACCTGTGTGGGATGCAACCAATATTACATCAGAGAGACGGGAAACATGGTTAGAGAACGAACGAGGATACACAAGGAACAAATAATTCATCCTGAACATCGAAAAATTAAAGTTAGTGAACATATTGACACTTGTGGAGGACAGAAATTCACTATTTTTCCATTTTACAAAGTAAATAATGGTGATAGAGTTATTCGACGCTGCAAAGAACGTTTTTTCATTAACAAATTTAATCCCAAATTGAATAGTTTGTGAAGAATTTTAATAGTTTTCTTACATAGAAATATCTCCTATTTCCTTCCCTTATGAATATCCATTGCGAGAAATATCATCCATCTTAACTGCCATGATATCCATGTAAATTTTTGAATTCCATGCAATCTATAATGAACTTGATCAATCCACTTACTTTTTGACTTCATAAAATCGTTGTTATTTGCACCTGAAGATTAGAA
Source organism: Prostheceraeus crozeri (assembly GCA_907163375.1). Lineage (NCBI taxonomy): Eukaryota > Metazoa > Platyhelminthes > Polycladida > Euryleptidae > Prostheceraeus > Prostheceraeus crozeri. The sequence continues at coordinate 326,506 of CAJQUW010008653.1, forward strand.
AGCGCTTGTGCAATTTTCTGAGTTTTCTTGCCTTCAAACTGAATTGAATTAATACTATAATTTTACCAATTGTTGTGATCTACATTTTCATTAATATATATATATCTTATTTATATATATATATATAGTGGATGTTATAATTTACTTCTGCGTCATGTAATTTCCAGATGTGCTTAGATAGTGATGTTTCATTCTTATATCCCTGAGATTTCTTGTGGTTACGATACGTGGTCTTAACATCGCCTTCGCACATTCCGATGTAGATTTTTGCATTTTCATTTTGTTTGAGGACTTGACTGTAGCCTTATAAACAACACACTTTTGAAGACTTTGGCCATTAAGCGGACAGTCCAGTTAAATATGCATAGTAAAGAGAGATAAACTCAAAATGGGAAATGAATATATACCAAAAGTTGTATCCAAAGAAAACTCAACAACTTTTTCCCAACCGGCTCAGCTCTATGAGCCTTCTCAAGTGAAATTCAATGGAAATAAGACATAGATTTATGAGCAAGTACATCATGCAAAATTAAAAGTCTGCTGAGTTCATAGAAATGAAGTTTGTCTCCTTTCTACGCCAATTTAAGGGCTGAAATGTAGATTCATTAAATGAATGTCTACAGTTGTTATAATAATTTCTGAAAGACTACCTACTTGTATAATGATTTTTTGTTTTCTACAACATTTTCTCATGTTGGTGAAGCTATTTAACTTCACCGCGTGTGTGCCGACAAATAAAAGCGTCACTTGTATCAATGATTCGAGAATTATATTGAGTTCGCAGCATTTACATATCTATACATCTATACATTACAGATTTATTTAATGAATAAAAACAACCACATTTAATCGCAGCACGGTGACTGCTGTGTTGCGACACTCCAGCCGCCAAAAATCCTATATACAAAATATTACACACACATATATACGTAAGTATAGTTCTGCACTTTCAGGTGTCTGCATCGATCGACTTGTGAGAACTTGAGTAGAAGAAAATCATGTAGTATGTGGAAGTTACTCAGAAAACTTCACACATCGTAGACGCATCAATCAAATGTCAATAAAATCACTGAAGCATATAATTCATTGAGTGAATAAAAAATATCAGTGCACCGGAACGCAGCTGATTCACATCATGAAAGGTAAATTGTTGTCACCTAATGAAATATGCAATGTGCTCCCTAAAAAAAATACAATCAGTAATATTATTGATTACAGGATTGTTTCATTAAGAAGTGACACCGTTATTAGTCACTTAAGTCATTATCGCAATCATTGTCAATAAACTCACTGCTCATATTCTTTTGATACATATTCAGCAGCTTTTCGTTTGCTACACTTTTTGCTTATCTTCCTCGTACTCGCGGATTACTTTCTTCATGTTCTTTTGCGTTTAGTTCGTGTTTCATAGTTAGCCAGTTCTGCATGTTCCATTGTTTCGAGCGGGAATAGTAAATTGATTATTGATTATTTAATTATAAACTGAAAGTTATAGTAATGATGTAATTAGCCAACGAAATAACTTCACCAGCATGAGAAAATGTTGTAGAAAACAAGAAAATCATTATACAAGTAGGTAGTCTTGCAAAAATTATTATAACAACTGTAGACATTCATTTAATGAATCTACATTTCAGCCCTCAAATTGGCGTAGAAAGGAAACAAACTTCATTTCTATGAACCCAGCAGACTTTTAATTTTGCATGATGTACTTGCTCATAAATCTATGTCTTATTTCCATTGAATTTCACTTGAGAAGGCTCATAGATCTGAAGCCGGTTGGGAAAAAGTTGTTGAGTTTTCTTTGCTTATAATTTTTGGTGTGTATATGTATTTGGTGTAGAACCAATTCTCAGGCACGAGGATGTTGCTCAGTACCTGTATCAGATCGCATTTACAAATACCAAGTGTAGTTCAGAGTGTTTTCCTTGCAATTACTAGTACATTTACAGTAATTGGCAATTGTATTCAATTATTTACATTTACATAAGTAAGTCTGAGCAACTCACACAAATCTAATATAGGCCTACTTGTAATCTTGAGATCTCGGCATTCTGAAAATATTGAACTCGAGATCTTGAGATTTACAAACGAGATCGAGAATGAATTCAGTTATTTGACAATTAATTCCTATGTTAAATCCAATGATATCAATACACAAATTACAGCTCAGGGTTCTCATATTACATCTCTTAAAACTGATAATGAGCTTGACAACTCATTCAATAGGTTGGACATCTTAAAAACGTAATAAAATGATGGCCTTTGGAAGAACAAAAAAATCATGTATTTTACTTTAAGACATTTTTAAAGCCTTAAGAACAATGGCACGACTTCAAATTTCATTATTTAGCTATTTTCACTACTTTCGTGTATTCTTTGGTCCGTGACTTTTTCGTGTATTTGATTTTGGGGTGTCATGTATCCAAAATTGGACATTATATTTATCCCATCTAAATCATCTAACTATAAATCTGAAATGCTGATAAACGAAATGTACGATGGTACCATATTTCTTCAAGTTTCCTACTGACCTTGGTGATCAGTATTTTTGCATATGCTCGGTAATGTACAGCCGTAAATGGATAGATTTAAAAAAACCGCGCAGAGCTAGCACGGAAAATGTATTACCTTCCAACGTCCGAGGAGTGTCGACTTTCTTAGCATCAAAGATTTCTTTCTTCGATTCACTCAGCTTTGTTTCAGATTCATTGCCAATTTTATCTAAAATTGCGATTAGCAGTGGATGTAGAGAAACTGCAAAACTATGCTGCAGACCTATCATAAAATTTACGCAATTGTATGCGGTAGATTGCACCATTGCGTTACATTTTACATGGAAAGTACAATTTTCTTTGTTATGGCAGGATGCTAATCAATGCAAAGTCACTAATCTTAATGACAAATGAAGCAAGTGCTTAAAATTGAAGAAATCTTGTGGAAATTTGCATTCCTGAATGAGTGATGCTTTCCCCACAATCACATGAATGGTGTAAATGTTTAGTGCACTACAAAGAAAGTAGAAATTATATTCTTCTCCTATTACAGAATTTGTTTTTTGAGCATTGTAACATGATGACCACCTGCGAGCGAGAAGTCTTTGTGCGCACGTGCTCTACCTTTCGACGATTCAGGCTTCATCGAGATGTGAACCTTGTCATTTGAGGAAACAGGTGTGCAGATTATGTCAAGATACCATCATCAGATGCATTGATGACTGATATCCCATCCCTCTCATTTCACGCGCAATTTAAGACCATTCAGTACCGGCTTCTATTCAAAATCGATGAAAACATGTCATCACAATCATCATAATTTTGTATGCATGCACCATCTCTCCACCTGCAAACAAGTGAACTCGTCTATCACTTTGTGACAATTATTTCGTAATTCTAGATTTGAGTAAAGGTGTGAAATCTTCCATAATTCATAAGCGATTGAATATTTCGCATTCTCTTGCCTCTGTTATCAAGAAAAACAAGGATGCTGTTTTGAAACGGTTCGAAGCTGGTGAGTAACATACACAACAGTCAAGTAAGAAGTGCAGCTACGAAGAACTCGATCGAACAGGTCTCAACGGCGAACCTACAAGGATGAACTGGCTTTATTTTCTACGGCAACAAGCGATCAAACTTGCTAAGAAAGCAAATTTAGGAGATTTGATGAAGCAAAAGTTGATTTCAATTGGATCAATCGCTTCAAGAAAAGACATTCCATAGTGTCAATATTCAGCATGGAGAAGCGTCATCTGTGGATCCCAACGACGTTGCTAACTGACAAGAAAAGAGCTTATAGCTTATCAGAAATTCGACGTGGATTTCCCAATATGCATATTACGAATGCGGACGTATGTGGAAGGTGCTACCGAATAGAACACTGGCATTCAAGGAAGAAAAGTGAAGTGGAGGTAAGCATGCCAAGAACAGTATATCTGTTTTTGTCGGAGCCAGTACCGACAAGGTGCCATTATTTCATTACAAGATCATCAATGACATGGTTTTTTGAAAATTTGGGTTTACTAACAATTTGGATAAAGAAACATATTTTATCAGCACGATGGTATATTACCAAATCCGAACACTGCTGTATTTGTTTAAATTCAATTTCTTCAAAACAAGCTACATAATTTTCATTTAGAATGGCTACAAAGGTAATCTAACATTCACACACAGTCCTACTTTATCTAGTAAGCTATATCTGGTAATTTATACTGAAATCGGCAGCTTTATATAACATCTCCCACCAAGGGCCGCGATCAACAAATTAGCCGCCTAAGCAAAGGTAGGCTTACCGAACCTGAAGTGCAATAGTATCTTGTCTCTACCTGCTTCCGTATTGATGATGCAACGCGATAACGCTCCGTGGGATTTGTCAACTATTCATCATACATGCATAGTTTTATCTATTTATTTATCATTATCTATTTGTATATCTGTAGAACACATTCTTTTTTATGGATATGTTTTCATCGATGTCAAAACAATTGTCTTTTATATATTTTCTCGGTCTCTTTAGTGTCAACTGCACATACCAGGGTGACTCTCATACACTAGGTGATGACTAACTTTAAGTGCGCTTACACGTACAACTTTACTGCTGACACTTTTTGATTCATGATAAGCCAGAAGAGAATGAACAAACAATTTGAATAAACGAATTTCAACAACTTTATCATCATTTATTAAAGTGGTATTGGCTGGACTCCGACTGGTGACGGACAAAGCACAATTATTGAAGGTTTGTATTTGTTTAAATTGGTCAAATGATGCAACATTTCACCGTTTTGCCTTGAAAGATAAAAATTTGCTCACAATTGACTTCATCAGAGATTCTGTACTTAACTTTCAATCGAAGAGATTTTATAACGAAGAGAATGCCTTTCATTCAAGGATACAGAGACAACACATGGTGAAAATACATTGAAGCGCACCATATTAATTTCAAGCCCATCGAAAAATATACATCTACATAACACACTTTAGCTAAAACTTATCGAACGTAAACTAAACAAATATCTCAGAAACGGTTCCTAATGAACCTCGCGGGTCCCAAGAAATCATTGCGAGGTGGTCATTGCCCGCGGTTCGCATGATGTGGTACTCGCAGGCTTCCTTGCTTCAGATGGTACTAAGAACAGTTCTGCATCTTACGTTTTACACTCCATAGGAACCTTTGTCAATACAATTTCTAAGCGGGACCCATTTTGACTTGACATCTATAAAAGCAACAACATCAAATGAGCTATTTTTCGTTTAGCTTACCAGCATTCATTTCAAGATTGTTTCCCTCCAATTCGTAAGCAGGATTTATTGCTAAAATTCAAAAGTTTTACGCGGTTTATTATTTACAAAATTGTCGAAATCAGGGATATCATGCTAAGTTGCTTCGTCAGCTCTATAGAAATCAAACAATGTCAATGCAACGATGTGGGTACCTTTATCTCGTGAAAACAGTTGCTCAAAATTAAAAGAACCCCTGAAATAATGTTTCAGCTATCATAGAAGGCATCTGCTTATAAGGTTTTTGAAATGGACATCATCAAGGTTTTGCAGACATTGTTTGTGGATCATCGCTCAGACTACAGCTGCATGTTTGGGTGTCTGATATGGTTTCGAACGGCTCCAAAACATTAGCATATTTAGAGGATAGGAAACATCAAATGGAAAAATTGGGAATTTGCTCAGCCTAAACTTAAACACTTGATCTCCGTTCTCTTAAGGACCATGATCTGAAAACGATATTAGTTACTTGATTATGAGAAAAACAAGTAACTTCACAAGATAAGATGCTATTCTATTATCTTTTTCTATCTTTGTCTTGCTTTTTCGAACTTATTTTCTTATTTAGTGTTCCTAAATTAATTTCTAAATTAATTAGTTAAATAAATTGAGCTTATTTACCGTCTATTAACATATTTCACTGAATTAGCTTGAATGAACTTTTTTGACGTACTTCCGTGCATAAATGATGGATTTGGGTAATCATTTGATCGTGGTCTGGCCAAGCATGGCAGTCGATAAGCATTAGGATGCAAGAACAAGCCCGTTTGATCAACAGATGTTTGTTTCGTTGCCATTTTTTCTGATTTTACTGGAGGTAAAACAGGATCGTATTTCCCGGTTTGAGAAAGTACATATGGATCCTTAAATTCATCTTGGTTTCCATTTGAATTATATTTGAATGGAACTTGACTTTGGGGCTTGACTACTGCGACTTTGGGTGCATTTAGGCTTCGAATATCTGAAGGCAACAGTTGCTTCTTGAGAATATTTCGCCTGAAATATAACAATACCCGTTATCATTTTCAGACGATTGATTGCATATAATACTACTGAAATTCATTTACGATGAAGTTGATGAAAATTTTACAGTTTTGCGACAATCATTAAGCTGAGAATTCATGACAGGATTTAACGATGCGCTAAGTTGACAGCGTCGTATTGGAGGTGAATCTTCATGATTTGACAATAAAGGATCAAAATATAAGCTCTCCCTTCTTTTTTTAGGTCAACGTTTTCAATTAAAATTCAAATTTATAAAAATGAAGTATTCGAATATAATATCCCAACGATTCAACTACCACGGATTTTGTCATGGGCAACAAAGTATAGCCTTTAGACAATGTATTTTATACAGTTTTATATGTGTTTAATGTATTTATTCATGTTTTCGATTCACTGTCTGTAGTATTCCTAAAACTCAACTCTCAACTTAATGAAGGTATATATAAATGAAGGTATTTATTTATATCCATGGACGACTATTTATGGAAGCATGGTACTCCAATAATAACTCTATCAATCGCCATTTTGATCTTGATGATGTCTATGTTCACCTTCTTCAACAGTTAGTGTAATTAGGATGGCTACATTTTTATATTCTTTTATCAGCACATAAGGTACACAGGACTAAATTAGCATAGTTTCTTCATTTTCATATAAATTTCAAAATAATGTTTTGTAATCTTTCTATTACCTTATTACCTGATGACGTATTGCAGTTGCAATCACGAAAATTTGTGAAAATACATTTATTTATCTTGATTGAGCCATTATCACAAATATATATATATATATATAACTATAATATATACTTATATATAATATATATATAAGTGTACCAATGCGACCAACATGCAATTTCTCTCATTCACATTTCATTGTGGCTCGCCAACCGATAAATTATAACGGAAACGCTCTAATATTATGCAATAATAATAATAACTAATAATAGATTATAACTGGACAGGAATTTTATACAATAATAATTAGTAATAGATTATAACTGGACAGGAATTTTCCGCGCTCAGGTTTTCGAATTTCCGTGAAGAATTCCGCGCTTCAAAGTTTGAATCTGAGCTAGAAATCTCGTTTTCGCGGGCCCTATTTGATTGATTCAAATTATTGCTTTGATCATCTTTAAGTATTTCAAGCAATTTCTTGAATTAAAGTTACGATAATTCATTGATACTGAAGTCGCTTTACAACGCAGCAATTCAGTATAAGAGTTAGTGACCCCTGGTGAAGGGAAAAGCTGTGCTATGATATGATACTAAAGCATGCAACTGTAATAAATATATTGTAAATAATAAAATAAACATGATCAAACTAGCATAGCACATTACATTACTCTTGTTCACTAAAATAAAGCTTCATCATGCCAAATAGGTTGGCCGGTCTTGTATTTTAGCGTAGTGGAGAAAAAATAAGTTTGTAATTCCTGAAAGACCACTCAACATCAACTGAGTTGATCGGCAAATGCAAAAGAAGAGTCTCCTTTGGGCACTACTGTCGTTCATTCGCCGTTCATGAATGAACTCATGCAGTCCGTAGCATGACACAATAATAGTAAATTAGAAACTCGAATTATTCATTGGCCTAGATAATCCGTTGCAATAATTTATAGTTCCGATATACCTGATAAATTCCGGAAATAAGATTATTATTCTTTCATTCGTTCCGTTATCTTAATTTTCCATTTTCGGTATTTCTCAGAGAACACGAAGATTTACGCTTTGTTTCTGCGTTTTTTCGTGCTCCGCGGAAAACTCCTGTCCTTGGTTACTACCTATGATTACTTGTCAAGAAATGCCAAATTGATAGAACACGCTTGATAGACTGATTAAAAGTGAGCGTATTTATTTTTCTGAAAAAAACAGGCTAGCTTGTTGCTTAATATAATATGTTAAATGATAATCAAAATACGAGTCCTTCAAGGCACTTGAAGATTTATGTTTTAATTATAATCTAATATATCTCATTGAGCAGTGGCTTTGTAAGTCTTTCTTTACAAATTGCGGTGGAAAAAAGAAAGAAACGTTTAATTTGTGTACGAATGATAAAATATCAATATTTTGATGAAATTTAAATATTATGATTTAATAAAGCGCTAAATATAACTATTAACAAATAATTTTCTTGATAGATCTCAAAAGATAAAATCCAACATCGCTTGTAGAATATTTGAAATGCATGCGAGGATATCTTGCAGGTCAGGATAATCAGCAATGAACATTCCTCTGAAATTTCTGACTCTATGTCATTACCAACAGTCATCTTCTTTTAGCAGTTCTTTGGAGCCAGATCCACTGTTACAGTTTAAAAGAGTGCCCTCCTAGTTATCTGATGTATTTCTTGTCTTAGATGTGATTGATTTCTCAATCCATGAGGCCAGTAAAAATGATGTGCATCGCATAATACCGGTGGCGGGGTATAATGAATTATGTACTCTCTTCATCCATGAAAAATAAACACGTTTATTAGTAAAATAAGCGATGGATTGTTCTCCAGTATCTAAATCATGAGCTCCTACATATACGGTACATCTACGTACATATCTAAATATATGCGGTATGTCTAGATGTACATGGATCAAGTTAAGATTTCACCCCAAAAAAAGACAGAAAAATCTAACCAATCTAGCCATTTTTATAGAGCATTTGCCAAAATTATTTGAAAGATAAGCCATGGGTAATTCCAGTCCTAAAATCTCACACGGGAAAGAAGGTCGTAGAAATCACCGTCTCTGTGACAGACTCGGATTTCTACTGTCTCTGTCCACAAATCACAAAAGAAATTTTATGTCTTCATTTTTGTTGTTGAAATGTCGTATTACTACTAAACTAATCTCAGTCAGATAATCCTATGATTTTATTTTAGAGTTTGAGAATTTATATCAATGCTTAATTTTTGTGCAATAATTAAAAACATATTACGCAATAAAATATCACTTGATTCAGCTAACTTACCCTTTGCAATACCTCATCAGAACAATGATAAGCGCCGTTATTGCTATGATCAACACGATTCCTTCAGCTGTGGATCCTGCAATTACAGCTATCAATTCCCCTTGAGTCAAACCGGAACTCATTTTTCAAAAGTGGAGCATCTGTAAACAATATTAAGTAATTGAACCTTTCCATAAACAATATCAAATAAGCGACAGCTAAAGCACATATAAAAGTAATATGCCCATTCTTTATTTATAAATTAAAATGTTTTACAGAGCTTCTCCTTTGCACATTTAACACAATTGAAATGTAGACATGGCACGGACAAAATGTTTATATCAAAACATACATATCGTCAACATAGCCACTGGTATTAGAAAGTTTGTCTATTTCTGTGGGAATATCTTTTTTCAGAGTGTCTCAACTATAAGTTTCTTCTCTACATGAATAAGTGATGTTTTTCATGTAAATGCAATAAAACTTACTTTTAAGTCTACGTCGACATTATCGTCTATAAACCATACCATCACTTCATGAATGTAACGCTGAACTTCATCACCATGCAATAAATACTGATCTGGATTAGAATATCCTGAATCACTGTGTGATGAAATCTTGCGAGCTAACTATTATGCAAGTCGTAATACAGCTGCTGACAAAACACTTTTGCAGCTTCAAACAATTTTGAAGCAATTAGCATCTTTTGTCGCAGGAATACCGCATGCATTTATACATGTAAAACAACAGCAAATCAAATTCAAATATGGAAAGCAGAAAAAGTATATTGATGTGCAAAGAATTAGTCGGATATTTTGATGACACAAATTTAGGCAAAAGCCTCGTTAATCTAACACCTTAGCTCCTTTTAAAGCTCTTAAACAAAAAACAATCATATCTTCGCATTGAGGATTTCAACCGCGGTCATGGTCGTCATCCAAAAGTTGTATGTCACTCACGGACGCCGGCACGTGCTTAGAGCAGGTGTTGCACCGGCCTCAAGGAGGCACGCTAGGATACCTCATCCTCTCAAACCCCAACTCAATATTTCATTTGCATTACAAACCTATTGAGGTTTTGAACTTGTTAAATTTTAATTGATAACTACATCTATAGTTTTATTTCAACTATAGTTCCATTCTCATCAGACAACAAATATTCCTGGTTTGAATGACTACGAAAATCGAATGAGTAAAAATCACTTTGTTGTGAATTTTGGTCTAAGTCTAACACATTCCCAACAAGGTAAATTCTGTAATATACGAGGTCTACACGATGCATTGAATGAGCCTGGAGTGTAGAGTCATCACTGATCTGAAATTCGTGAAACTGCAGCTCATTAAGGAGTGTTTCCGCAATTTATGAACAGGGCACACATGCAACGCTTGCAATACCTGGTTTTAGGGCAGGTGTTGAGATGCAACACCTGCAACACCCTTGCCGTCGTCCCTGATGTCACTTTTTTCGACTTGCCTAATTTTATTTCGAGTTGTAGCTTTCTCACTCAAGTATATAATGCTTTTATGAAAAATAGTAGATAAACTTATCATTCAGCAATTGTATAATATTTAGAAAAGAATACAGCAACCAGGGATCCACTGCGGACAATGTGAACGCTAAAATTGCTCGCATTATCACATTTTATGTTCTTAGATTATATTCAATTCTTATCAAATCACGCATTTCAATTAGTCATCTATTCTTTCTCTTAGGTACTTCCAATATCCAGAATTAAGGCGTTTATTACAGAATCAACTGTCCTTTTCGGGGCAGCTTCCTCGGGAACCCATTTACAGATGTGATCTACCAATTTGTTTTAAATGTCTATAATTATACAGCATTTGTATAATAATATAATATTGTGCATTCTTAACATATTCTCATTAAAACCCAATAATGTTGCTGTAATAGTAAGCATGTGTGTGTATTTTTAGAATTTAAAATGCGTGTAATGTGTATGTGATTGATCAAATATTGCTATCTCAAGAAATGTGCGCCTAAAATTAATTGACACTTGAATTTAAGTAATAAAGGTTATAATCAGCACATTTCGTATTATTTTTCAAAGAAAACATCGATATGCATAAACATCCTGAAAAAAGTGCAAAACCATGTTTTACATTTAGGAGAACCGTTTTATCAGAGTAGGTATATAACAAGTAGAGTGTCGACTCAAGAAATTATCTGTGTGTGGCAAACATATTTCATATTAAAAGATCCAATTTTTTTGAGGAAAGTACGTTCCTGCGGTCTAAAAAAATATTTGATCACTTTTTCAGAAGCCAAATTTTTTCCGAATTATTCCTGTGTCTATATACTATTGGCGTTGGATATCAAATGGAATAAACATTTACTAACAAGCTCTTAATTAAGCGGAAATTGAGCTGATCATCAAGGTAATTTCATGAACCGCATTATAATGCAGGTTTTCATGAAAAAGTGAAGATCTTGTTGTGCTTCTTGGCTGAAATTTCAAGCTTTTGATTCAATTTTCATCGGCATGATTTTATGATTCACTTAATTTATGCTTCATTTCTTGAATCTGAATAGTGACCCATTTGTATATTTTAAAGTTAATTATGATCATTGTCTTTCATTATGATACTTTGCTCTTTCAGTGGCATGTTTTGTGATATGATCACGCTAAAGAGAATACTCTTATTGATGAGGCTGAGCATTATCAACCCATCAAATTGTTAATTTAACAAACTACTGTATATTATCTCTCCAAGGTTGACATGACACGGAGGATTTATAAAATAAACATTCCTTCTGTAGTGCTATCATGATCAGTCAATTCGGTGACAATTTCTTCAAAATTGCAAAAATGCGCATTTCTCACATTTGGCATCAATACCCAATTGTGTTCAACTCGAGTTCATGTAAGAAAATCGAAACTGTATACAAATATATAAAAATATGTATAAAATTATATACAAATATATACAAAAAATATTATATATATAATATTATAATATATAATATTGTAATATATACATACATATAATACATAATATATACTGATGTATAAAAATTTAAGGTTATACTTAGTTGCTACTCTGACTAATATAGTACTTACTCTATGGTTGACTCTTCAGTACCTTCTATACTTACTCTATACGTTTTATCTAGCCTATTCAGTTCATGCCTAATCAGAAATGAGTTACATCATGCAGTCTGCCTTGCAAGTACATGTAATTACTTCTTTCTTGAGTGAATGCTCGACTCACACGATTCTCTTACATCGATCACAAGTTTTTGTGGCTTTTCTGTCTTTTGCACATTTATGGCATCTCTTCCTGGACGATTTCTGGAGGTTGTTAGTGCTTCATCATTGCTGCGTTTGCCTTCATTGACACAGATCGGCTGAGATCGCCAATGCACTTTGAATCCCATTTTCCATGTATCATGTAGGCCAGCAGAATTTTCAGTTTGGGTTAGAAAATAGTACAGTGCGCGACAAAATGTAGGAATATTGCAAATTTTGAGTGAAAAAAATAACTTAAAATTTTATTTTCAAAAATTATTATAATTATTATCCCATGAGATCGAATTTATACATCAAAACAACAACATATTTCCATATACTGTAAACATGTATTTGCATGCAAAGCTTCACTATTTTGTGTGATGACCCTTTGCGTCTAACAAAGCAGTGACTCTACGGGGCATAGAAAAGACAAGTTTTTGACACATTTTCTGAACTTCTCTGTCACAATGCCAGATATGAATGAAGGATGATATGAATGCCTGTTTCGTGAAAGCATCTCTTGCGCGAATTTTTGCTTGATGATGGTCCATAAATTCTCAATTGGGTTCATATCTGGGGAAGCTGGGGGCCATGGAAGCACCCGAATTTCGGAATTTTCAAGGAAATCCATTGTTCATCAACTGACATGGCAAGGTGCGTTATCTTGTTGGACAATTGCTTCATTTGACGCATTCTTCGATTTGTGGAATAACACGCCGAGCTAATATTTCAGTGATATATTTCTCACTGTTGAGCGTTTCCTCGATAACAAATGCTCGAGCACCCCCGTGAATTGAAAAGCAGACCCATATCATGACACTTACCGGATGTTTGACAGTGTTCTTAATACTGCTTTGTTAGTGGATGACCGTCCACTACTGGTACAAACTTTGGGCAATTGTCGCGTACTTCTATTTTGGTTTCGAAAATGACCTTGCACCATTCCTCTACAGTCCATTCACAGTGTTGTCTGGCCCAAGATAGCCTCTTTGTAACATGAACAGGGGTCAGAAGAGGGCGTTAGTGAGGCTTAATGCAAGAAGCACCTGCTGAATTAAGACCTCGTTGTACAGTCAACAGAGACACAGTAGCTCCCATTTGTTCTTTGGTGGCATTAGCGGTAGCTGTTGGTTGTTTGACCATCAGTTGTCGCATACGTCGAAGATCTCGCTTGTCGAATGCCTCTGGCCTACCACATTTGCTGTAGTCGGGATGATGGTGTCCATGATCTTTGAACTGCTTTATCACCTGAAAAAAATAAAAAGAATGAAAAATCTAATACCGCTAATGCGCATTAAATCCTTTTATCTTACCTTGCTAACCAATGATCAACATTGAGATAAGATGCAATCTGAACCTGTGTCTTCGAAGTGTTCTGGAAACTGGTAGAGGGTTACAATTTTCAATCTCATTTCGTCAGAACCCATGATTATCAACATACGCAATTAATGATGAAAAATAGCCATGCATTCACTTTTAAAGCTCTATCAATGGACGTATTATCTCACGAAAACGACAAGAGTTGAATTTGAATTTGAAAACAATTACTATGTCAGATAATTGAATTCAGCATAGATATTCCAACATATTGTCGCGCACTGTATACTGATGCAATAACATCTATTCCAGCTCCTGAAATATGTGTCCAGGGTAAATTTTTATTTACTCGAATCAGATTCTACCAATCACGAACGAGTTTAGAAATCAAGAGTAAAAAGAACACTGAATATTGCGATGAAATTCTGGTATCGAAGTCCTGAAACCATGCCCCGGCAGTTCTCCAAGTTTGAGCCCAATCGAGAACTGCTTGGCTGTGGTGAAGAAGCGAGCTGCTCAACGGAAACCCACTTTTCTCAATCATCGCACGAAGACGGTAATGAAACATGGACCCCCGAAAATAGCGAAGAGCATTACAGGAAGCTGACTGAATCCATGCCGCGACGCATGGACGCTGTCCTGAAGGACAGAGGAAGACCAGCCAAATATCAATATTTTGACTGTAGGTTTCAGAAGTTGGAATAGATGTTATCGCATCAATATACTACTTTATAACTCTGATTGAAGATTATGCAAATCAAATGGTCAGCATTGTATGGACCAACATTGCTCATTCCAAGTTCAAAAATAATTTTTTTTCTTCTGTTTAAGTTTGAAGCGTATCCAGAGTGGATTAAAACTGATGAAAATAATGAAGGCGTTCATGCCTATCAGGTTGAGCAAGTTGAGAAAATATGCCAGTGGTCAACGTCTTTTCTTTCGCAGCACATTGCATGAATGACATAGCTGATCGACAGAATCTGCTGTGCCTTTGGTTTGATTGTAAAGCAGATTGATATCGGGTTTACCGTATTCTCATCCACTTTTTCCACTTTGATGCATTGTTGACATCAGAATAATGCTCTTATTTCCTTTTGGAACGCAAGACACAACTGTTTTGTTTTTTTTTGATCGAATCCAAAGCAAGAATGAAGGAATGCAATTATTGTAACAGGTTGATTTAGTCATACGATAATTTATCATCGTAGACGATTCTAAACAGAACGAGAAATGAAGTTTAATTTGATGGATATAAGCAAGATAAACTTTAGATTGACCTGTTACGCATTTATTGATGACGAATGAAGGAACACATGAAACTTCAGACTTTCATATCTATACAAAAAAGCATATTCAGACAATTAAAGAGCAGTTGGGTCCTCGGGGACCCATTTCATGCATATGGGAAATTTTTTATGAAAAAACAAAGAGACAGCGTTGGAAGCTAAAATTCGTTTGAAAAGATAAGCGAGAAAATTCGGGATAAATGCTTTCAGTATTGATGCAGAAGAGGGCAATAAAGCCTAAATCATTTGACGAAATGAAAAGAAACAAGAAAAATGCTTGATTACAGATCGTTCTGTTCTCAGTAGCCAATATATTATCAATAAAGACCATAAATGACTAGCCTTATGCGAACTTCAAGTACTTCACATAAACTTAAATTAAACTCTTTTTTACATCTTGGGTATTACTATTAACTAATAAATGGATGAATAGAAATCCGAGTTTTTGCTTTCCTGAGATTAGAATGGGCAATAGCGATTTGTCGATGTTGACTCATTTAGGCTCATTAAGGCACCGATCCAATGTCGCTAGATCTTAAGAAGAATCAAAATACTAAAACCTGTCATAATTGATAATGCGGCAGCAAGGCGATTTATTGTAAGTTATTTAATCAAAATGCTTTTATATATAATGAGGAATGATAACAACCATGACTATTTACGAAGTTCACTTACACTGATAAGTGTTTGGATACTATTCATTGACTGTTTGCAAACTGTCAACCAACTTGTCGAAAAGTGCAGAGAGTTCAGCATCCAACTCTGTATGGTATTCATCGAATACGATGAAGCTGTCGAGTTCGCCTCTCTCTTTAATGCACTTTAAAATCAAGGGGTGAAGAAGCCATACATTGACATCCTCATCGAAATGTACAAGAATGCAACATCAGCAATTCGATTGCATGAAGACAGCAGCATGACATTTTCAGTGACACCGGAAAAAGTGCAGCACCACAGATACCTCGGCCAAATAATGAATGCAAGCTGAAAAAATAATTCCGAAATTAACAACAGAATAAAGTCTGGCTGGGAGGCGTTCGCAAAGTTCGGCAACCTATTGAGAAATCGGTCAATTCCAGAAAGATTGAATATTAAAGCCTTCAACCAGTGCACACTGCATTCTACCAGAGATGCTGTACGGGGCAGAGACATGGACAACAACAGCAACAGCCATGTCTAAGTTAGCAGCGTCCCAACGACGCATGGAGCGCATTATGCTAGGCATAACAATCCGCGATCGCAAAATGAACAAGTGGATCAGAAATCAGACAAAGTTGAAACACATCACGTTATCACCATGAAAAGCAAATGGTAATGGGCTGGTCACATAACTCGCAGGACAAAAAAAGATGGGCCAAGAGAATATATGAGTGGTGCCCGAGAACTGTTTCCAGGCAACGTGGAAGACCTCCAAGACGGTGGGACCATGAGATAGTCCAATGCTGCGACCAGCACTGGCGACAAAATGCGATCGACCGACATAGGTGGACGACTCTTAGGGAGGAGTTCTCCCATGGAGTGGGATAAATCGTCAAGGTAATCAAGGCATTGATGTGTAAAGGTATTCAAGGTAGAAAGATATATGAATCAAGTCTCAATCATCTTTTAGTGGAGAAATTTGGGAGTACCTGTATTTCGAACACAATTTTCAATATCAGTGACGTTGACTTAAGCGAGACTCAGTCTTCAGTTCTTTCTTTAGGGTTACAGCAATTTATCCCTCCAAAAATGGTTGATAGCTGTCAAATATTTACAGACATGTAATGTCTGGCCTTCACTCTTTGAAAAAAGGCGTCATTGTCTACGGAGGAATATTCCGCTTTGGAGGCGTCTCTAAAGAAGCATGCTCATGACCTCTCGTCAATTAAACTTTCGCAGGACAAAGATACAAAGAAGAAAGGCGAAGTAATGACGGATTTGAAGAAGCGAGTGGTCATGATGAAGCCAGATAAAGGAAATGGAACAGTCGTCATGACACGTGACCAATATAATGAGCGAATGGGTAATATTTTACGTGATCTCACGAAATTTCCGAAATTGGAATGTGAGGTGGACTGGAATGATATGCTCATACAAGAATCGGGAGTGTTATTGACAAACTGGTAACAGAGGCCCAATTACCTCCAACCACTAAACATCTACTGCAGCATGGTATTATCCCACGACTTTATGGCCTAGCGAAGGCTCATAAAGATGGTATTCCCCTGTGGCCAGTTTTTTCCGATGGTCGGTTCGGCATACCATTTGATTTCTCGGTATATTGACGATCGTCTCCTGAGACCAATCTTATCAAGCTTCGATACTTATCATGTGAAAGATTCTAAACCTTCCGAGATGAGATTGTTAAATTGAAAATCAATGATATGGGCCAATGTACATCTTTTGACATTAAAAGCTTATCTGCCAATGTACCTCTGGAAGAAAACATCAATGCAATATGCGATGAACTATATGGGAATGGACGACCACCTCCAAAATTGCATGAAATGGTGTTATCTGAAGAAAACTGTCGTCTATTGTTATCTATGTTGACTCAAGATGTGCAATTCGTCTTCGATAAAACCGTATACAAGCAAATGGATGGACTTGCGATAGGATCTCCGTTGAGTGTGGTATTCAGTCAGATATTTATGGAATATATGGAGAGAGAGAGAGAGACTTTATTTATCCTCGAAAACACATTAGGCGAACCTTTTTACAATGTGGTCGAGCCAACAGCAAAATACATGTAAAAGTAACAACACCAAGAAGCACGGTACTACATACAAAGATAATTCCTACTAGTATGCAAGTTAGTTCAAATTAACGAAAGAAGTAAAGTAATGATCGAAACACAGACGCTTGAAAGTGCTCAGGGAATCGGCTGACCTAATCTTCATCGGTAAAGCGTTGAAAAATTCAGGACCCTTGCAGTGGAACGAATTACTGCTAAGAGCCAAACGAGAGCACGGAATGCGAAGCCTCGGCTCAACTGTTGAGCGAAGCTGCCGAGGAGGAGCAACGTAGGATAAGAGTTCCGTGATGTACGACGGAATAATCTTCAAGCTTCTGTACATTGATCGTCTGGAGGGGGCATATCTGGTGTCCGAACTATGACCTAGGGCGATTCGCATCGTCTTGCAGGTCACTCTATCCAGCCTGACCGCATCTGTAGAATTGCAGTGTCCCCAGACAGTGGAGCAGTAGTCAATGTGTGAAAGAATGAAACCACAGAATTAGATTGTTTAATCGTATCACTTTGCTAGAAGTGCAAACTGATTCAAACAGATGGCACATGCAGGAACTTAATAAGTAGGCAAAAAGAAATTTTTAATACCTTGCAGAGATAGGAAAAATAGTTGTGCGTCGCTTGCGGATTGCTCTGAATTCCTTCAAAATGCTCCGATCGCCACGATTCCTTCAGATTCGAAGAATTCAGATCATTGCGCAAAAGTTTTCTCGATAATGTTGGGTCCTCCGATCATTTTAAAAAAAGTTAGAAGGCGCATGAAAAACGTTCACAAACTTCTCTATAGAACTTGACATCGTCTGTGTCTCTTTGCTGTGTGATCCGGTTGATAACAGTCACTGAAACTTTGCACAATTTGGCGTGTTTAATGTTGAACTGGCTGCTTATTGTTCGATTGCTATGGTATTTAGTCAGGAGATTGTGCCATTTCATTTACGTTACATGTTCCAATGTTTCCCTTCTAGTCAAACGGAAGAAGAGACGACCTGTCTAATTCTGTGAATGAAACACTTTAAGAACTTGAGTCGCGCTTCATAAGGTAGAAACGATCGGATTCTGTAGAAGAGAAAGCTTGGGCCGAATCTTCTTGCACAAATTGCTGACATGAAGTCTCCATGAAAAATCCCGACTAATGGTCACACCCAGAGCTTTTTGCATGTTGACTGAATTGATAGACTCATTGTCAATGACAACATTTAACTCATCAGGAACAAATCGCCGTCGTTGGTGAGGCATCATTGTCATACAGTTAGTTTTCTGCTTGTTCAGAACAAGCTCGTTTACAGAACACCAACTTTGAATGGAAGCAAGATCTGTGTTCAACTTTTGGTTCAAATCGGTCATTGCCGTTGAGGAAGCGTAGAGAGTAGTGTCGTCAGCGTAAATATCCACTTTCGAAAAGGTGGAATGAAGATGCAGATCATTGATGAAAAGGATGAACAATAATGCTCCAAGAATGGATCCTTGTGGAATACCTCGGTCTACGCTAATAGTATCAGACGAAACACCGTTGTAACACACCAATTGTTTTTTTTTGGAAATGTAATTATTAAATAGAAGCAATGAAGTGTCACGAATCCCATAGATAGTCATCTTTTCAAGAAGCTTGGCATGGGACACCGATTCAAAGGCTTTATGAAAGTCTAGGAATACGGTTCCGGTGATCTCTTTCTGGGATGCAGTTTGGGTCCATAAAGTCCAAGCTTTCAACAGGGCAGTTTCGCATGAGTGCGCTTTGCGAAAACCAGATTGGGAACTGCAAATGAGATTGTTCGATTCCATGTAATCCAAGAGTGAGGTATGGATGTGACGTTCCAGGATCTTGGATATTGATGGCAATATACTAATTGGACGGTAGTTACTTCCAGCCTTGTGAATTGGAATTACTTTGACCGTTTTCCATTGCGATGGGAATTCGCCGTTTTGAATACACTTGTTAAGAATCTAGGTCAATGAAGGTGCTAACACATCTGAACCTATTATCAGGAAAGTGTTGCTGATGCCATCCGTACCAAAGGATTTATTGGGACTGAGATCATGAAGCTGCTTTCGAACAAATTCAACAGAAACCTTCTGCAATTGAAAGCGACAATTTTTCAAGTTTCCGTCAACAAAAGCTTGCAGCAAACTGCTGTGATTTAATTCATTTGACATTGAAAGATGACTGCGGAAGAAATTTGCACGATTTGCAAGAGATTTGGAGAGAAAGCTATTTGAGAATTTTGATCGTGAAGGATTAAAAAGTTCTCCGAATTTTTTGACAAAAGAATTGGACCAGTTGAAGTGGACTCTTGTTCGAAATGGATATCCTGAATGGCTTATCAAGAAGAATATCCATCCGCCAACCCCTAAGGTTCCGACAGCAGAAAAGAAGCCAGTCTTTTTCAATATTCGATATCTTGGACCCGCTTGTGAAACGATTTCCAAGAAAATATGCCAGAACATCCAGAGCACCTTCCCCATTTTCAATCCGATCCCAGTGTTTCGGACTAACACATTGTCATACACAGCGGTTAAAGATCATGTTCCACAATGCCGAAAGCCAGGGATAGTATACGAGTTCAACTTCCCTTGCACTTCGGCAGAAGTGAAAGATGTTTGGAAATCCGCCGGAAAGAGCACATCCGACAATGGCTTTTCCGTTCAAATGTGAGACCAAAGTCCACCAAACCATCTCAATCTTCAGCGACCCACCATTTGATCTTCTGCTTAGAAAAAAGCAATGTTTTATCGGATGCAGATCATTGCTTTAAAGTTTTCAAGGACTTGAAGAGGAATTTTCAGCTTGCAGTGGCGGAGAGTGTGGCTATTATACAACATAGTACAGATTTGTGCGCCCAAAAAGACAGACTTTCTTCTTAAGATTGGCGTAATTCACTTTCTAAAGCATTTCTGAGTGGTAACATCTATGTACCGTACTGTGCAGTAACTTTATAAGTAGCATCTTTGACTCTATCTTTTGCTCTCTTACAGCTTGTTATTTGACTTATTGACCTTATTGATCTATTGTCTTTACCTATGGCAGGATTTTGACGTAGTTGTAAGTTTTAATCATTTGTGTAGAATCTTTCCACCACTAGTTGTATGCTCACGCAGAGAACAATAGAAGTATTTTAACTTGCGCAATTAAATTGCTTGTTGGTATTCATGTTTCTGTAATAGGCTAATCTGTTCATTTGAAAGAACTTTCACTTTTATAACGTCTGTATAGCTATTTGATTTGCAGACGAAAACACAGTATTTAAAATGTCGTAAAAATTAGTTATAATCGCAAGATGAGTCCCTGAAGCATTTGATAAAATAATGGGGCCTACAGAATCGGTGTTAATAAGCTTTATGAGAACTGGCAGTATAGATTGAATAAATTGAAAAATATAAGCAAATTACTAACTGTCGAATAAACATCAATATTGTTTCCATAAGAATATTCCCGAATGTCCTGCACAGGAGTTAACTGTACCAATTTAGACAATTAAAGTTATTCCGATTGCCTATTTCTAAGTTTTGACACACATTTCAGTGAAATTTAATGCTGCAGAGATTATCTATAGATATATAACGTATTCAGTTTTTTTTGTTAATCACTTGCATGTTGTAGAATAGGCTGAATAGGCAAGTGCGGGCTGTTGGGAAGGTTATGATAGGATTGTTATAATAGGAGGGAAGGCTAGGACTGTTATTATTTTGAGTCGTTGTCGCCATCCCGAAGCCTTTTCGAAGACGACAAAGGAAGCGCAGTCACAATAGCTGGTTCAAAGAACTGGGAAATTATATAGTTTTCATTGATGCCAACATTTAAGACATTGCCAGATCAAGTTGCTTTATGTTTTTAACAAGTTTCTGCTAATATATTAGATAGAGTAGCAACTCAACATCAGTGAAATCCCTAACGTGCATACAGTTTCGATTTTATTAATTGAAATCGAGTTGAGTATTAACACCAGATGTGAGATATGGAGCTCTTTTGCAGTTTTGAAGAAATTACCACTGAATTGACTGATCATGACAGTAATGCAGAAGGAATAATAGTAATTTACAGATTCCCGTGTCATGGCAGCCTTTGAGAGGTAATGTTTCTTAAATTAGCAAATCGACAGGTTGTTATTGCTTTCATGGTCAACCTCAGGAGCATTTTCTTAAGCCTGATTATCACAAGCAACCTGCCACTGGTAGGGCCAAAATGCCATAATCAAAGACAATGATTTTAATCAACCTCAAAAGATGTGCATGGCATGGTAGCACATCACTATTCAGATTCATGAAATGAAGCATAAATTTAGTGAATCATGAAATCATGCCGATGAAAATTGAATTAAAAACCTGAAATTTCAGCCAAGAAAGCACAGAAAGATCTAAACATTTTCATGAAGACTTGCATTATAATGCGGTTCATGAAATTACCTTGATAATTAGTTTAATTTCCGCTTAATTAAGATGTTTGTTGGCAGATATACATTCCTTTTGATATCCAACATGTTTTATACTACGTATATACAGAGGTGGGCAGTTGCGCCGCAACTATTTTCAGGGGGACTTGCGAAAGTGGTTTGCCGCAACAAATTTTGCCTTTCCAACACAATGCCGCTACCCGCAACATTTTTCCAGTTGACAGAATTAAAGTTTAGAATGTCCATAGTTCAATTATGAGTTATGACATAATTATTTCAGTGAGAGAGCTACTGTCTGTTGTGTGTGTTTGTAATTGTGAGAGGGTGTGTGCGTATGCTCGATCATTCATCGCTAGCTCGCGACAACGACTCAAAATAATAACAGTCCTAGCCTTCCCTCCTATTATAACAATCCTATCATAACCTTCCCAACAGCCCGCACTTGCCTATTCAGCCTATTCTACAACATGCAAGTGATTAACAAAAAAAAACTGAATACGTTATATATCTATAGATAATCTCTGCAGCATTAAATTTCACTGAAATGTGTGTCAAAATTTAGAAATAGGCAATCGGAATAACTTTAATTGTCTAAATTGGTACAGTTAACTCCTGTGCAGGACATTCGGGAATATTCTTATGGAAACAATATTGATGTTTATTCGACAGTTAGTAATTTGCTTATATTTTTCAATTTATTCAATCTATACTTCCAGTTCTCATAAAGCTTATTAACACCGATTCTGTAGGCCCCATTATTTTATCAAATGCTTCAGGGACTCATCTTGCGATTATAACTAATTTTTACGACATTTTAACTATCATCAACATGCCAACTGCGATCCCTATGTTGATCAATGGGCGAGAAAACACATTCATGGACTTAATCTGAAATATTTGCAAGACTATGGCTTTTCTTGTGAGAGTGCTCTTCTTATTGACTTTAAACGATGGTTAGCTGCTTTCAATGTTATACGCATCTTTTGTAATAATCCTGGTAAGGAGAGGAAAGTATTTCCCAATCTAATCATTGATGACATTTTGCTCCCACCTTGGGATAGTAGAGTGAATCAACACTACCATGAAGTCACGAAACGTTTTAAGGATTTGTGTGTTCCTATTTTGTCTGTTCGTTGTAGTAGCTACGTTCATAACCAATGCTTCTTTCCTCCTTACCTCAACACTGCCAAAGTCCTGTATGGTCATCATTGCTCGCTGTATGATAGTTACCAGCTGTATCTATTTTATCTGTTTCAAACCATTGATTTATAATGCATGCTTGTTACCGTTATTCAATAAATGTTACTATGAGAAGAGTTGTTTTCATGCAATGGATGGGTTAGATAAAGGGCGATCATGTCTTTCTCAAACGACTGCGGAACATTACATTTTCATAGGCAAAGTTTAAAAGGAGCTGTTCAAGATTATGTGATAAATTTTCATAAAGATGAGACCGACATCGAAGCAGTGGTCGATGATGCTAGCACTCTATTTCTATAGTTAATGAAAACATTCTCTGATAGCATTGTCATGGCGCGATTAGTTGCGAAAATTAAGTTTAGTCATTTTGGAAAGGAAGAGGTGGAAAGCCGCTCTTTCCATTTTGCTTCTTATTCAATGGAAGTGGTAGATCACCCCGAAGAATTTTTTAAAAGACATATGATAAAAATTGCTGAACGTCTTAACGCATTTAACCATCATGGCAGCAGTCTAGTGATTGAAGCGATTTCAGATATTCACATTCAACTTTCTATAAAGAAAAATTGAAAATGCAGTGGTACTTGATTGTAGCACAACTGGTTTTTGAGCTATGTCTGCTCACTCTCGAAGTATATTCCTTCTGTACATGCGTCTATCATTTAGAAAAGGCTAGCAAATTCATCTCTTCAAAAAGACTTGCTATAGACATCAGTAACGGTGAAACTATGTGTTGCGATGTATGTAAGCGAAAGGATGGAAATGAAAAGCGCATCTTCAAGAGATGTAAGCATGCTTTTTGTCAACGCTGTTTCATACGTAATTGCATTCAACTTTGCAAATGTAACCACTGTGATATTGCTCATTTCGAGTGTCACTTATGCCGCAATAGTTAGTACCTATGCAAATGTGGTAGAGACAGGTTTTAGCAAAGATTAACACGGAAAATGGCGAAACGTAAAATGACGAAACGTAAAAGTCAAAAGTCTTCAAAGTTTTCTTCAGCCATTCAAGCTCTCCGACGAATGAAAGCAAATCAGCGATACAATGCTATACGACATGCTAACGATAAATTCATTCGTGAAATTATTTCTCATGTGAGAAAGTTGAGGACGAAGAAATTAGCACCAAAACAACGAAAGTTACTTAAGCGATATGCTGCGAAATTGCGTTTCATCTCCAATCCTAAAGTCACCCTTCAAAGAAAGAGGGAAACTCTAACACAAAAGGGTGGTCTCCTTCCAGCGTTACTACCGATGCTAGCTCCTATCGTGGGCAACGTATTGGGTAATATCTTTCAGACGATGAAAATGCCAACAAATTGGTTTAAGACGTCACCTGCTACATCCCCTCCCACACTCACTAAGCAAACAAGAGGAAGAACTCGTCGTAGATCTACACCACCACTAAAACTAGTAAAAGGAAAACGTAAAACAGCTCCTCCCAAGAAATACATGTTCTCAGACTATTAATATGAAGCAGATGTGTTGCTTGCCATGTAATGAGCCGCCAGAGGTGAGTGTCGTTGTCACTTGCACTTGCTGCGCCAGCTCTCACAATGAAACCCCTAAGCAATGTGAACACGATCGCAAAACCGCTAAAGCTAAATGCTGCAGTTGTTGTAAATGTAGAAAGGCAAGAAAACAAAAAGATGAGAAGGAGGAAAAAGAGTCAGTCGTCATCGACTGAACGTTTGAAGTCAATCTATTATGATGTAAAACATCCGGCAGGATTTGCATCGATCAAGAAATTATCAAAAGCGAGTGGTCTTCCACAATCACAAGTGAAACGATGGTTAAAGGGTCAGGCTACCTATACACTCCACAAACAAGCGAAAAAGAAGTACCGCACCCGCCATTATATTGTTCATGACATCGATGAACAGTGGCAAGCAGATTTGTGTGATGTTGCCTCCATTTCAAAACATAACTCGGGCAATAATTTTATTTTAACCGTCATTGATATTTTCTCGCGTTATGCGTGGGCTTAACCTTTAAAAACTAAAGAAGGGAAAGGAGTAGCAAAAGCATTCCAAACAATTTTTCGAGAAGGTCGCATTCCAAAAACAATTCAGAGTGATCAAGGAAAAGAGTTTGAAAATCAGCATGTGAGAAGATTATTTGAGAGGCATGACATTGAGTTGTTTAGTGTAAAGAGTGCCTATAAAGCTGCACTCGTTGAACGTTTTAATCGCACATTAAAAAATCGCTTGTGGCGACATTTTACTGCCAACTTGACACAAAATTGGACAAAGGTTCTACAAGATACACTCCATGCCTACAATCACTCTATCCATCGTTCTATTGGACTCAGACCAGTAGATGTAAATGCTGACAATGTAGATAAAGTGCGCGAATCATTCCAACGTAAACGCACTCATGTGAAAAGTGATGTGAAAATTGGTGATAAAGTTCGTATCTCAAAAGTGAAGAGTGTTTTTGCTAAAGGGTACCTTCCGAATTGGACAGAGGAGGTATTTACAGTATCAAGGATTGATCAAAAAGACTCTCCCACCACCTACAAGTTGAAAGATTACGATAATGAAGAAATTGAGGGTAGGTTTTACCGCGATGAGATTGAGGTAGTCACTGAAAGTGAAACATATTTGGTAGAGAAAATCATTCGATGTAAAAAACGGCAAGGTGAAGAATGGTGTCTTGTTAAATGGACTGGTTATCCTTCAAGTATGAACTCTTGGATGCGTCGTGCCGACATCTTTCATCTAAGTGATCGACAGTGATTCATGCAAAGTTGTAACTAACAATGTTTAGGGTTTGACCTATGAATCCAACTGCCTCATTTTATTCACGACCCTCCTATGTAAGTAGTGGAGGACAAATTTACAGCGGCGCTCGCCGCCAACGTGGAGGTAGCATACTTGGTGCACTGAAATCTGTTGTAGCACCTCTCATATCCAATGTCGGTAGATCTTTAAAACGAAATGTTTTAAGTAATGCCGTTGGCTTTGCTGGTGATGTTGCTAGTGATCTTTCCAGAGGTAGAAGTTTTAAGAGCAGTTTGTTGAATCGTGGGAAGGAACGCGGTTTAAAAACATTGAAGCAGACCTTTGCTTGTGTTACTCAAGGAAAGAAATCGCCTAAACGAATGAATAAAGGAAGAAGGAAACATCGCGGAGCTGGTAAGGTGCGATCTTCAGTCAAAAGGCATTCACGCAAACGTCGCAGAGGCTCTAATCATTCATCAGGCGCTAAACGACGACGCTGCCATAACTTCTAATCATGGAGTGTAAAACTTCCGGGTTTTGTTTGTTTGATCAACAAGCCATACAGACAGATATTCTTAGTTCAAGTATTGTAGATTATCATCCTCGAACAGCTGAGAATGCTGGCCCCATTCAATTTGTTATTCCTGGTGGTAGTGATGATTACATAGATTTGAGTTATGCGATGGTTGATTTGTGGTTTAGAATTCAGCAAGCAGATGGACCTGCTATTGACGATGCACATAAAGTTGGACTGAACAATTTACCATTGACTACATTACTTCGCGATGTTTCTCTAACGATTGGAGAGCAGCAGGTGGAAGGTGGTCAAAGTGATTATCCCTATAAATCATATTTCAATCATGTATCACAGTTTCATCCAGCAGCACAAAAAAGTCATATGGAAGCCATGGGATGGTACAGAGATGAAGCAGGAGAATTTGATGCTGAAACAAACAGTGGCTTTGTAAAGCGATCTGCTATGATTAAAGATAGTAAAGTATTTCAGCTATATGGTCCGCTGAATTTAGACTTCTTTAGACAGTCAAAGTTTTTACTCTGTAATACCAGCATGCGACTCAAGCTGACATTGAATAAGCCTGAATTTGCGCTGAATGCATTTGCTAAAGTTGACAATTTTAGAATTCATGTGGAAGATATTGCACTTTACATTCGTCGAGTAGTACCGAATCCAAGTGTTATTAGAGGGCATGCTGAAGGTCTTAACCGCCAAAATGCCATTTACCCCGTTCAGCATACAAAGCTTCTCACCTTTACAATTCCGGAAGATCAAAAGAGTTTCATGAAAGATGGCCTCTTTCCATCGGAAGCACCGAAGCTCCTCATGGTGGCAATGGTTGAAAATGATGCATTTAATGGTAATATAAAGAAGAATCCTTTCAATTTTAAACACAATCAGTTAAGTGAAATTGCTTTACGTGTAAATGGTGTGAGTCATCCTGGTCCACCCTACAAACCAGATTTTGCTTCGGATCAATTTATGCGCAGTTATGTTGATTTTATGGATGTCTTTGGCTTTTACAATACGGATGACACCAACGGACTGACTATGAAAGAGTTTAAGAGTGGATATACTATTTATGCATTTGATTTGACTGCTGACAGCGATATTAGTGCACCCTATCGTCAAGCGAACGTGCCTCATAATATTCGTTTGGATTTGACGTTCAAAAGAACACTACCTGAGACGATCAATGTATTAATTTATGCAGTCTTCGATTCAAATATTGAAATTACAAAGTATCGTGACGTGATTCTTTAGTATAATCGTTAATGAGTTGGTTGACTGCTGACGATATTAAAACTAAAGTGCAGCGTAATGCAGACGAAGCGACGTTGAAAGCTTTCGATAATGTCTATTCGCTCGATACCTTACCATCTGCAGTAAATCACTATCCCAGCTTTATTGTGCTAAACACTCATTCGCAGAATTTAGGCGGTGAGCATTGGAAAGCGATCTTTATTGGAGAAGACCGACGTGGTGAACTATTTGACTCTCTTGCTCAACCTCCAAATATACCAACACAGCAGTGGTTGAGAAAACATACGCGTCAATATCAGCGAAATGAACGCATACTACAACATCCACTTTCATCAACGTGTGGTGCTTTTGTACTGTACTTCATCTTAAAACGTTTACATGTACCTCGATTTGCATCTGTTATTCAAAACTTTTCATGTAATCCATCCTCTAATGAAAAAATGATTTGTAAGTTCTATCATGATTTGAAATAAAAACATCATGTTGGAAAAATTGTTTTTTATTTTACAATCCGCTGGGTACGTACATACTCGATGAGATAGTCTAGGATCACATTTGCTTGTACATGAGATTTTAGTCCAGTAATGATCACTTTACTATTATGAAAGGTTGCAACATGCACAGGTAACCAACAACTAATGAGAGCTGCAGGAAAAAGTTCGGGTTCATAACACAAATTGTAACTGCTGGTACGAATCTTCAAAAATGATACACTTTCACTCAATTGAGTAGAGATCACCATATTGTCCACAGTCAGATTCGACATCACACACCTCTCCCTCTTCCATATCCGACGTAGTAGTCTCTGTAGCTCTAAGCGCATTGACTGCGCCGATGAATGGGAAAGGGCGCCGAGAATCTGTACAGTCCTATTTGGGAAGAGTTGAAGATTCCGTGAATTGTTCATCTTCACCACTAACATTTGAGGACGGCCCGGGTAATACTTGCTGTTTGGAAGGTGTTGGTGTAATGTTGTGAGATCGATTTTGGTGTAGAGTCTGAAGCGACGGAGAATGTTGACGATGGTGTAGCGATGGCGCTTCATGATGAAAAAATGAGTAAATTGAGCGATGTACCTTCCTTTTATACTTTTCCCAACTACCTTGATGAAATTTGAAGTTAGTATGGAGTTGGGAATGATAGAGTTGAATTCGCTGTTTGTTGACGCGCAACCAGATGCGATTTCCAATACGTGAATGTCTTTTCATATAGAAGTATTTCAAGTCCTTCATGATATGATGTAGAGATTGAAAATGACGATAAGATAAAGCAAACTCTCTTCTCACATTTCCAGTTGAATCTTTGAAATAGACGTTCCATACATGAATGGGAACCATTCATGGGATGCATTCCATACAATTTAACGTCAGATGGAAAGTGGAACTATGAATGGATTCAGATAAAATCAGATTATTATGAACCATTCGGGAATGAGAAAATTATTAAGGCATTCAACAGTGGTAATACTTCCATCATGAAGAATAAGGATCAGAAAGTTTATGAGTTTACTATCTATCATTAGAGTGGGAGGCAGTTCCTTCGCTTTCATTCTTTTACTAAAGGTCTTACACTGAGGTTGGATAATGAATTCTATCCACATCTCGGTTTTTGGCATGGTCTACATCTAACGTCAATTGCTACTGCAAATGTTAAAAAAGTTTATTCAAATCGAATCAACAAATTTCATTATAAATTTAAAATATTTGATGAAGATGTTGTAGAATGCGAAGAACGCATCATTTTGAAAAAGCGTGGTGTTCAACCTTTATCACTTATTGAGTTAGTAAAACGATGGAATGAGACTGTGGGTAAGAAGTATGGAGAGAAAATTATGGCGGACAAAAATAAGTTGGTCATTCAGAAATATAATGACAAACTTACAGTTTATTTCTCTCCAACCTTGCGTCATTTTGTAAGACATTATACACCTATTATTGGAAGCAGTCTGGTGTATGCTTCTCATGAATATCACACTAAAGCTGATTCAGTTAATGATGAATGGTGGGTGGACATCTATGGTGATCGCATCAAGAAAATTTACCAGTCTTATCAAGAATCTAAAGTTGCTATCAATATAATGCCGCGTCTATATCATACAGTTGAAAGCTTCATTCATGTAGTAAATCCTTATATACAACAGAAGTTGAAGCATGTGATGAAAAGTAAATATGATGTGAAGACACACCACATTTCGTTTTCAATTGAAAATCAACGCGTTGTTCTGAAACTGGGTGATGACATTCAATGTCAATTGAGTAAAAATTTGAAAAAACTCTTTGGCTTTTCAATGCTACAAACTGTGTTTACTGCTGCGCATACGATTGGTATAGAAACACCAATGACACTTGATAAACATGAACAGCACCTTTACATTCAAAGTGATTTGATTCTTCCTATTTCTGTTGGTGAGAAAAAAGAATACATTTTACGTGATTTCATTCATGATAAAGACGCTTCATATGGAATAGTCGAGAAGATGTTTGAATCTATTTTCTATCATCCCGTCGTCAAACAAACTATACCCTCTATTGCTATCAAAATTACCAATGGTTTACAAGAGTGCATCCATGTGAAAGATACTAAATCCCTCGTAACGTTAGTGTTTCGGAAAACAAAGTGAAGTCATTGTGATATGTTTATTGAAATAAAAATATGTGTATGAAAAAGTCTTTTCACAGATAAAGGGGGAATGGGCTGACTGTAGGCATATATTCACAAGGAAGAAACGATCTCATGCGACACATAAAACAACCATGTATATCTACAAAAAGCAACATCAAAATACTGAGTTAAAGTTGATTATGTCAATGCATCTCCTGAATGTGGTAGCGTGAGTTTTATTCTTTTGGGTGGAGGTATGTTTGTGTCAGGATGTCCATGTGGAAGAGATGTGTTATGTCCTATCCAACACCTCTTATCCTCCCATGCTGAAAGCGCTCGTTTCTTGAACGTGTGCGTTTTCACAGTATGAACTTGAGATTTTAAGATTGACAAACAATATAGTTTTATTTTTATAGGCCTTCTTATAGGACCGATGTTTCATTTTGTGAACAATGGATTTTGATATACCTTTAGCACGCTTAATACTATCTGCACATTCTTTTAATTTCATGGAATACATTTTAGGACGGAGGAGAATCATTTCATCTATTTCCTTTCCTGCTGTTTCATCCTTACAACAACCAAGTTTGGCTTTATTCTGTATGGAATAGAGTGGATGAGTGGGATTGTAGTTAAATGTATCGAAATATTTTTCTAATGACTTACCTACTTCATTAAAATTTAAATCTTTTTGAGTGGTAATTCCTAAAAAGAAACTATCTGTATCACCACCCAGCAAGCGAACCTCTTTTACGAGAGGGCATGGTTTTAATATTTTGTAGAAGAGTTGATACATTTCAAGCTTGGAATAATCTAAAACGGCTTGTCCAATATAGATGGGTTTGCACAACTCAACTTCTGATTTTATCATTTTAACACCTACAAAATCCTCATCGATGACGTCTCTATCAATGAAAAGAGGTGATGAGGTCAATTTGTGATATTTTTGTTCATCAACGACTAGTTTGTAGTTCATACGTTTTCTAACATCCTCCATGGTCTTTCCGAAAAGACTGTTATTCTTATATTTATAAAAATCCTTTTCAAAATTATTTTGGGCGAGTGCACGTTTTTGACTGTTACTATCTATGTAGGGTTTGAGGAAGGCTTTCTGTCTAAATTTGATAATGCGGTGAACTGACTTTAGAAGCATGCCCATTTCTAAATAGAATTTTAGTATGCAGAAGTCCACGAGATAATTTTTCTTATCATATTGGGTGAGCAAAAATTTGCGGCATGGTTTGTACCTTGGCTGTCCACACTCTGTTAAGTTATTATGAAATTGTGACATGAATGGTGAAAACATATCTTCAGTCACTTCACCAGATTCAGGTGCGAGTGGGAAATCAGAAGTTTTATTTTTAATACTATTTGGATAAATCAAATCCACTTCAAAATAATATCCCCAATCACCTTTATCTGGAATCTTCAGTATGTTTGAAGGGTTGGAGTAATACGCAAGCTCATCTTGATTTAACCAACTAAACTCGGAGTGAGGTACTGGTTTAGACAGTGAACTGCCATATAAATTATTTTGGTCATAGTACTTTAGGTGGATATGATCATTACCTACTGTTTTAGATTTTATGTGATGTTTATTCACAAATGTGAGACCACCGCGTATTCTGCGCTCAAATATGTTATACATCTCGGGTCTTGTAAGAGATGGATGGTCTCACCAGTCATTTTAAAGGCTGATTTAAAGGACATGGCTGGTAGACTGACAAAGTGGACAGGATCTAATTTGTCTTCTTCTAATCCCACTCGTCGAAATTCCTGAAAGACATCAGCCAGCAAAATGACATCTAATTCTAAGTAAGCGATCATATAATCGCCAAACGTTTTACAATCAAATTTTAACCATGCCTCTTGAGCATGTTCATAGTCCTCTACTGGACAATCTTGACCCGTCAAATCGTTTTGGAATTTGTCAATGGAAGGAAGGGTTGTTTCATTTAGTTTAGACATTGAGCTAAAATACGCATAGGGAAAGACTCCTTTGCGAGTGATTATTTCATCCGTTAAGTTTGGATAGTGTTTCTTCAAAGTTTGACTATGGGGAAGAAACTTGAGATTACGAACGAGAGAAGCTAGTGACGCTGACATGAATTGGAATGAATCTAAAAATTTTATTTCGAAGAAGACTGTCTTGTTTTCTTTAGTTTTATCTACTGGTACTTTTGCTGTCATTGCCATGAATTTTTCTCTCGTTTGCGCTATTACATTAAACTGCCACGATTTCATCTGGCTCAACCCTCCTTTTATGAGCATATGACTGTCATAGCCCTTAAAGTTATGAAAAATTACGGGTAGTACACGACGTCTCAACCTAAGTGAAAAGTTACATTTGGAGCAGAGTGCGTTTCTAAATTTACCAGTGATGTGATCATGATCACGCACTTTCTTAATTTTATCGTCATCAAACGTTTTATGACATTTAGGGCACGATGTGCAACTTTCAAATTTCTGTTTGTCTTCATCTGACATATGTAGTGACTTACGCTGCAATTGGGAATCATATGATTGTTGAAATTTAGCAGCTTTATCGAGAAATTCTAGAAATTTTGAAATACAATCTTCACCTTGCCAAGTATGCATTTTGTTTTGCCTATTTCTAAAGTGGTCATGCCATACTTCATAGCAGGATATGGCTGCTGGCTTGTGGATGATATCATCAATGTAGCATTCTATGTCTGCGTAAATGACACGCAGGGGACTTAATTCGTCACCATTATCCCTATGTGAAAATATTTTATCTTTGGGCATGCGTTCCATTTGTAATTTACCTCGCTTGCACCATTCATAGTGAGTTTCAAATTTATCTTTACTCCAAAAGGAGCGGATGCAGCGGTCGCATACAAAATGTTCACCTCTTTTAGAGTGCCCCAAGTGAGTGTACAAGCGAGAGATTTTGGGAATACCACAGTAGTGCCATTCCTCGCTATCATCTTGTTTTACTAATAAGAGGTTGACTACACGTTCATAACAAGTTGAACGTGAATTATAGCGGGCACCCTTCAACCCCTTCTCCCACACGTGAACGACAATTTTAATCTTATTATGTTTTTCGAACGTTTCTACATCTTTGATTTTCATGTTGTTACTATCACAACCTTCAAAGTCTAGTTCATCCTCCCACTGTCTATAGCTATAGGTGCGATCTCGATGCGCGTTGATATCATTATAGTGAAGGATGGATAGGACTGCGTATTTGAAACACTGCGATTTACAATCGACATTGATGACAGCTTTCTTATTATACAACGTTTTTGGTAGTTTAAATGTGCCTCGAGCTGCATGACTTTCTAATAGGGAAATTTTGAATATGGCTGAGTCCACACCATCAAAAATGAGAGCGCTGTCGCGTTGATTGAATTTATGTACATTTGATCTTAAACATTGAATGTGAAAATTTAGCCAAGACTCGCAGTCTACAACTTCGGTTGCGGAAGAGGAAGGAACATGAAACTGTATTCTCTCCGTCACTTGACCCGTTTGAAAATCTATTTTAATATATTTTAGTTTAAGGTAGATGAGCGCCTTCATTCTAAAATTGTCTAAATTGTTGAAGAGCGCTTCGATAATGTTAGAATTTTGAAGAAGCCACTCAGGAAAATCTACTATTTGAGTATTGGACTCCATGCAGTAGTCGCGTACTAAAATATTATGTGAAACATTAATGAGGGAGATGGTAGAGGTACCGTTGGTGTAGTGATCATTTGCATGCGTGTGTTGAAGTCTGTGCGAAGATCGCTGAAGGTGAATATCAAAAGAAAGAGGGCACAAATCGCAAGGAAAGGAGATGTCATCGTCAGAATCAACTTCACCTCCGGAGATTGACGCCGCTTTGCGTTGACACACACGTTGTTTGATGTGTCGAAGGAGACTGTGCTTCCTTGTAAACATATGTCCGCAGTCGACACATTCCCACTCGTTGCCTTGTCGCGAGAGTCCTGAGCTGGAACTCACATCACCTGAAAGAGAAATCATTCTATCATCTCTGTTCAAGTCTCAGTGTATTGTTACAACCTACTTTGACTCAACAACTCTAAACTTTCCTCGAGAAGGGAGGGCGTTGGTGATGAAGTTGATGCCTGAAATTGAGGAAGATGCTATTAGCCACACGTTTGAGGGAGATGAGTGAAGAAATTTTCAACTTACCATTTCAACGAAATCAAGTTTAAGGTTGATACTTCAACAAGATAGAGACTTCACTCAAATTTGGAATTCACGAGAGAGCAGTTCACTTGTACGCCTCAAATAATAACAGAATTCGCTAGAGAACACTTCACTTATATGTCACAAAGACAGAGTGAAATGACACGAATGTCACTTTACATATATACTTTCATATTCATCATTCATTGGCTGTTCATTCTTATTGGTTGCTTGTTTATACTTAAGAATTAGGAAACATTTCAAAGTTATTATTCACAGTCAACATGACAAGCCCTCCGACAACGCCAAACACAAAATTCTCTTCTCCATGCTCAACACCAAAGGCGCTCGTTGCACCAAACTCTCCAACGAAGGGGTAGGTAGAGAAGGTGTACCGACTGGACAATATCAGAAAGTTGTCATTACCAGCGGACGACGAAGAGAGTGTATGTGAGGAGGAGTGTCCCGACTTAAC
Organism: Prostheceraeus crozeri; assembly: GCA_907163375.1. NCBI lineage: Eukaryota > Metazoa > Platyhelminthes > Polycladida > Euryleptidae > Prostheceraeus > Prostheceraeus crozeri. The sequence goes on from CAJQUW010008653.1 coordinate 361,637, forward strand.
AGGCGTGAGGTGGAAGTTTCTGCAGTACGATACTGATGATGTGATGGAGATCACCAGCACCAAATTCCTCCACCAATTATGGGAATGGTACACCCCTGACTCCCAGCCACGAACTATAGCGGAGTGGGAGTACATCGACAAAGTGAGGCTCGCGGTAGAAGAACGATTGAAGCAAGTGAACTGTTTTTGCGATCTATGTGAAGTCAGACTCTGGGACGATATTGACGATGAAGACCTTTTGAAATACATGCCATAATAAATTTTTATTTCGTATTATCTTTGCTTTCATACTGACTTACTTGAATGGGGCTTAAGTGGATGATTTAACCATGTATACTTTTTCATTTGGAAATAGTAGCACGCTTAGTCTAACTTGTAAATCTTATAACATTTCATATGGGCGATGATGGTAGATGAAATAGTGTTAAATAAAATTAAGATGGCTTACACTTCTGATACAGGGATAGCAATCGACTGCGATCCATGTGTAAAGAGCTTGTTAGACTACGGATGGGCTTAAGTGGATGATTTAACCATGTATACTTTTTCATTTGGAAATAGTAGCACGCTTAGTCTAACTTGTAAATCTTATAACATTTCATATGGGCGATGATGGTAAATGAAATAGTGTCAAATAAAATTAAGATAGCTTACACTTCTGATACAGGGATAGCAATCGACTGCGATCCATGTGTAAAGAGCTTGTTAGACTACGGAAGAGAGAAGTGTGTTATGTTGCGTGTGGCGCGTGAGTGTCCTCCCATTTCATTCCATTCATCAATTCGTCTCATTGATAGAGACAGGTAGAACTCATGGTTCTCATAACGTATGCAATGGAAAGTTTTAGGCAACCTTCGACAGTTCGCTAAATGTCGCCCTGGCGCGAATGCATACTACGTTGAGACAGAGGCAATCACTTGCAAACATGACGCAGAGAGGTTTAACAAGATTGACCATTGCCGAATGTCCCTTGCGGTATACATAGCTACGGGTTTCAGCACCGCCCTTTACAGGAACGCCCGTCGAAAGGAAGTATTACACCGAACTTCATTTGCAACGTTCAAGTTGACTGATAGCAGATTCAACTTAATGATAGTATTCGCCAGTCCGAAGACTGCCCAGGGCAAACCGCGTGGAGGTTCTATCATGTCTTGCCCCTAGGTAGCCCTTAAGAGAGCCGATGGTTCGTTCTCGGGAGTAACGTGATGGGGTGGTTAAGGCGGGTAAAAGATCTGCAATGAAAATGATATGTATTAGAATAGGATATACTATCTTATTTGCTTTTCACTTACCAAGTTAGCCATCCTTAGGCAGTCTCGCGCGCTTCCTAACAGAAAATTTGTGTAAATGTCCTTGCATTCTCAGTGTGGCATGCAGACATTTCTTGGTCGGATGGCCATTGTAGCAAATGATTGACTCGTCGAGACTACGGTTGACGAGGACTTCACCGTCCAAATGATTATCCCGAATAGGGATGTGAAACTCAAACAACCTATCCTCATTCACACGATTCCACTCATCCCTCATGCCCTCCAACTTCTCAAACGCCTGTCTCTCATCACCCCGCCGAGCCGCATTCCTCTCCAACTCAACATTCCTCGCTCTCAACACACTCATCTCCTTCATCATCTCCTCAAACTTCGCTTCTGCATCTCTCATTCTTCTCTCCGCAGCACTCGCACTCTTCTCACAGTCATCATTCTTCTCTTCCAACTCTCGCGTCTTATTCTTCAAATCAGTCACACTACGCCTCATTCGAATATTCTCATCCGCTACCTCCTTCGACTTCAGTTCCTTCTTTTTCAACTCATCCAACTCCTTCACGACTTCATCCTTCACCTTCTTCAAACTCTCATACTTATTCACCAACAAATCATGCGCCATCTGCTGCGATACATGCTTCTTCTCTTCACCCTTCAACCACCTCGCCGACTGCACACGAATCGCACCACTCTTCACTTTTGGGGAAGATGAGCTCTGCGGGGGGTCGGTGATGACAATGTTTGACACCTCCGAGGAAGAAGAGCTCAACTTCCTCACACGCTTCCTCACATGCTCCCTATCTAAATCCACATCATCCTCATCATCACTCTCAAGCACTCTCTTTCGCTCAATCTCAGCCTCCAACGAAGCAACTGCTCTCGCCAACTCATCATTCTCAACATAATTCTCAACAACATTCTCCACCTTGCCGTCTCGCTCTATCGCCAACATTCGCTCCCTCTCTTCAACGATCAACTGCGTGAATCGCAAGTCATTCACCAAACCTCCACTACAGTCAGCATGCACTCTGTAAAAACGCGCCTCATCCTCATCACCCTCCAACACTTTACACTTTACACACGCAACCCTATTCCAGATAATCATGTGGTCGGTGCCCACCTTCTTCACATGCGCCTTAGCGTCCGCACTGCGATTTATTCGCCCACATGTACACATTTTGACATGTTATTTACGGTTCTTGTCATTTGCCATGCCTGAGATTTCTTGTTAACTGTAAGATAATGAAATTTGTATAAGTTTGGAATCATGTAGTACAGTCATATTCCTAAAGCATTACACTTAGTGAGGAATGATAGATTTGAGTGTAGTGAGTGGCACTCGATCCCGTCGGCAGCCCGAAGGCCTTGTACTGATCACTAGGGAAGTGAGAGATCTTCCCCGATACCCGCTCTTTACAGCTGAAGACATCATTGTCACTGCCCCGAAGTGGTAACAGCAACGCCGAGTCAAAGGTAGTGATCAGTAGCTGGGATCTAACCCCTCAAAGCTGCCTTAGACTTAGTCAAATTTCAAATCTGATAGCAGATTTGAACTCAGCATACTTGAAAACCTTAGTCTACATGTTAAAACTTTGAAAAAACTGAAAATTAAGAATTTTTAAAAAATTCCGCATTTTACTACTCCTACTACTTTTAAAAAATTTTATCAGTAGTAAAGACACTATCAAACTCTATCACACAAACTTTGAAGTAAGAAGATAGCTTGCCTACTTCAAAAGATAGAGTCCTTTGAAACACCCAATATCGGGAGCTCAGAGCGACGACCGTCGCTTACCTCGTCTTTCGATGAAGTGATGAGACTTACGTTGTCGGGGGTTTATATATGCTCGGAAGAAAACTTAAAATGGCTCTATCTTCGAAAGTATTCATTGTAGCGACATGCGGTTTGCTGAAAACGGTTCGTCTCATCATTCTCTATCATATGACATCTGAACCATTCTCGTATGACCACGGGAAGTTGGTGCGTCAGCACATGTCCATGTAACATGCCACAAGTGAAAAAATTCCTAAGTGTGAGAGCTCCAGTGTGGTGAAAATTTGAAAAATTTAAAACTTCCGAATTTCGACCTGGGACCTTTACCAAAACATTTTTCATCAAATTTCACTGACCCCCCTCCCCCCCTCGTTTGGAGAAATTTGATGAAAAATGTTTTGGTAAAGGTCCCAGGTCGAAATGCCACACTTTGGAAAATTTTCAAAATTTTACCCATACAAAGTCACTCTGACACTTAGGATTTTTTAAGGTGAGCTACGACATTCCACCCTCCCAACCTGGCCGGCACACCACGCCAACCTGGAGAGCGGAGCACACACCACCTCGCGCTACGTCGGCCGGCCAGAGGGGGGGACGTCAGACTCGAAGCAACACGACGGCACACCACGACCGACTCGACGGACAGGAGGGGGGGACGTCAGACTCGAAGCAACACGGCGGCTCACCACGACCGACTCGACTGACAGGAGGGGGGGACGTCAGCGACGGCAGCCATCTTGCGCGTTCCAGTGGTGGAGTTTTACTTACTACTGTAGCTGTCCACAACTTTTCCCTTTGACACATCGACGACGTTTTTGTCATCACATCGACGCCTCCAAATTTGGATTGGCTACATCAATTCAGACGACACTTTACTTGTAGAATGCTTAACTGGTCTTAATTGATTCTCAAAAGTCGCTTAACTAATGTTCATTGAAATTGTATCATTTTCGCAACATTTTCTCTAAAATGGTGACCACAATTCGCTATCACATCGACGGCTACTTATTGTGATCTCCTAACCAGAAGAAATGCTCATTGGATCTAATATTTTCATGATAAATAGTCTGCCCTAAGACTTTCATAATGGCATAATTGGATTTTTCATTTGATCTTTTAACTGTAGTCTATGCTTCAAAAATACCACAAAGTGTCATCATATCAACGCCGTTGATATTATGATTCTCAGCGTCGATGTAATGATCGAAATTTAAGTCACGATTTAATCTACACTGCTCGACATGATATCCGTGGAAGATACTTGGTGTACCAGCAACGCAAATGTCTTAGAAGTGTAGCGATTGGAAAAGTAAGGCACCGATTGCCCCGTTTCTACATCTACACCTTGCAAACAGTTCCTGTGCAATATTCAAGCTTTACCTCTTTTTATCTTTGAATTAACGAGTGGCTTCTTTCAAAGGAGAAAGTGACAAAAGAAGGAATCGGATTATTGATCACAAACTCCGGTACCGATTCTGAAGATTTTTTACAGATGATCTAAATGACGTATCAGAGTCTGAGAATGGTATCACGAGATGAGTATAACCGAAAGCACAGGAGAGATCAGAAACTGTCATGGCAATTGAGTACTAAACTATGCGAGTATCTTATATTGTGGCATTCGACTTTTAAGGTAGGCTACCTAATTTATTTAATACAATACATTCAACTATTTATATAAAAGTCGATATTCTTTAAAACGTCTCACATAGCCTGTATCAAGTCTAGACCATAGAAATCTCTTCAAGCATGCAAGTAGGCCTAGACCTAGATACAGCTACTTTTATCAAATCTCCATTGAAATTTAATAAAGAACGCAACAAAAGTTATAATAATTAAAATACCCTGTGAATATCTTTTTCATGCTGCACTTAATTGATATAGATCTTGTCAATCACTTCAGCTGCATTTTGTAATTTTTCGGTCATTTACTAGGCCTACAATGTAGACTATTCTTGGTATGATTTGTATTTATTAGCTCATGCATCTCTTGTAGCGGATTTTTTCTTATGTTTTGATTGAGAATTGAAATATATCTATTGCATTCTGTTTTGATACATTGGATTAGATGCAATTGCTATGGTGCCTATTAGGCGCGCCTATATGATGATCATGATGATGTGATCGCAAAGTAGTACAGTAGGTTAGTAGGTCTATCTTGAATGGCAATATGAAGCATGAAAATGAGCTCAAGCTTGCGCATAGTACATTATGTGATATTTTTCTGATGAATAGTATTTGTAATTATTTATTTCTTTTGTGTGTCTGTTAAGCCTACATGTACATACTTTCCGCATCTGTTTTTGGAGAGGCCTCGACCTTTCAAGGAATAATAATAATATCTTAATTAGTCTCACAAAGGAGCAGTCGGTGAGAGCTTTACAATAGAAAACTAGCGCGGTGCTCGCGTAGGGTCACAAAAAGTAATCGGGAGAAGGCAGGACATAAACACGTCACGCTGCGTTGCAAGGACGCAAGCGATGTAGAGATAATGTGCAGGCGATAACGGTGACAGAATTCTAAGAAGGAATAAATGTACAATGGGAAGTCGGAGGCGAGACGATGACTAAGCATTGACGGCTGAGGAAGGTTGCAAAATGAAAGGAACAGCCTTGTAAATATAACCGTATATAGCGTTGTAAAAATATATCATAAGCACTGTAGTCCGAGAAGCGAATGTCGAAATCACTTAAGTAAGTAAGTCGAAGCAGGTGACGATGTAATCCGAATATATACAGCAGCAGATATCATTATCACGAAGAAAGCAGCATACTTAAGAAAGCTGAGGCAACAAAGCAGATAAGCAAGCCGCAGACAGGAGCTGTACGTCAGCACGGCAGCCTGTCTAAGTGGCGAATGCAGATGTCTCATCAGGCACACTTAAAATCAAGTCTTTATTGATTCTATAATTTTTCACGTTACTAAAAAAATGTTAACTATACTAAAAAAATGTTAACTATTTTGTCGGCAGAGCTTTGATGAGTTTTATATGCTGCGTAAGCATATTACAACTCCGCCTTATAAAACAACCGCTCAAAAAAATATCCACGAGATAAGCTACTGAGATAAATTCTGAACAAAACCTTAAGTCCAACCATAAAGCAACCAAAAATGTCTTCTAAGTAATGGGCAAAAGACCGTTCCAGGACACCATAAAATTCAAAAAAATAGTATCTTTAAAAACGACATAAATTCATGAATTTGAACCCTTTTTCAGGTTTTTAAGACCTAAATACATGAATTTAGTCCATTCAAAAAGTACCATTTTTTCAAAAAAATTGCATTTTTAAAAACGACTAAATTCATGAATTTTGGTCATTTTTCAGGTTATGAAGACCTAAATTCGTAAATTTGGGCGTTTTTAAAAATACCCAATTTTTCAAATTTTTCAAAATCTCAAATTTGAGAATTACAATTTTCACCCTGAAAATCATGATCGTTCCAGGACACCGAAAAAATCAGAAAAGTTAAGAATCTCAAATTTGTGATTATGATCATTTTCTTGCTCAAATCATGACCGCTCCTGGCGTTCTTACAATTTATCTACTGCTTTGCACTTAGATGAACACTCAATTGTAGAGAACATCTGCTTCTCGCATTTATGAATAAAAGGCATTTCAGTGTAAAGAGCTGTGTCCTCCACTCAAACATTTGAAAGGAAACAATGTATGAAAGAACAAACAGCTGCTACTACTCTGTGAAACAATGAGATTTTAATTGTACGTTAGGCAAGTTGTTTTAATTCTTGTTAGTGCGTCAGCACACCCGTATGACGTTAAGATATCTGCCAGCTGTACTGTTTTCATTTATCTCTCTCGTCTGTCATTGTATCGTGTGCTCAGATTGTTGTGATATTATTTCAATCAACACTTATCATCTGCTTGCTCTCATCGTTCCGCTATCTTTAATTACGTTATTCTTATATTTTGAACATAGTGATTTGTACTAATTTATCCGTCAATCATGAGTCAAGCAGTCGTTGAACAACAAGCCAACATAGCAACGGTACTTCCAGAGTTCTTCAAAAATATTGCGGATTTGTTCATTCCATCGGAGAAACATTCTGAATACTTTTCGTATATAGACCAGCAAGTGAAGAAAGCGCCTCTACTCTTCAATCCTGACGCTATACGTTCTGCTCGAAAAGCATACAAAGAGCAACATAAAATCGCAGCCAGAGCAAAGAAGGAAGCAGCACTTCCCTTCAGAATCGAAACATTTACAAAACAGTTGAAGGAAAGTGTTGTTGAACGTCATACATTCATCGAATCAGTGGAATATTTTACAGAACCGGCGGGGGACATTTCAACGACAGTGAATTCTTTGAAACAACACTTGAAATACGAAAAACAAAGCCATCTTTTGAGTGTCACATGTAAAATTTTTATTGGAAAACACGCCAATCATATATTATCCTTGTGTGAGAATAATAAATCAGATTTCACATATCTCTTAAAACATCACAATATTAACTATTCACGAACTGAATTGAGCTTCGCAATGAAGTTGGCAAAACTGGCAGATAAATTTCAGACTCTTTGTAGAGTCTCGCTTCCTATACGACTGTTAAAAACTAATCTTTCAATCTTGGAGCAGTGTCTTTCACAAGATGAGTGTTTTTGGAATAATTGATTATTCAACCCTTCTGTTTTCAATCATTTTCATTATGTTGTTGTATGACGTCATCTTTCTCTCATCCAATTAAAACGTGTCCACGCGTGGACAAATTTACATGTATTTCAATGTATCCAAATTGAATGTATGCAAAGTGGATGTAACCAAATTGAAATATCCATGTGTTGTTTTTAATTTCTCATTTACGGGAATATAATAGAAACATTTTATCTTCTATAAAAATGAGAAACATTAGAGACTTCCAAAAAATATACGGCAAACAAAACCACGTCAAATTTCGATTTAAATGAGATTGCTAAGCAATTGGGAATAAAGAATTTTCACATATTGATGAGTAATGAATTACTATTGATAAAAGATGTACGAAACACTAACTCTACTAATAAAATGTAACAATGTAACGTTTTAATTTAATCTAAATTAAATCATTTCAAAATCGAATAAGTAGTAAGGAAAGACATCATTAGAGAACAGTTTTAAATCAATACCCCCTCCCTTCTATCTTCTAGGGGTCCCTACAAGAAATTTTTTTAATTATAAAATGAGCAACATAAAGAAGTTTTTTAAATGATATGGAACGCAAACCACGACAAATTTCGACCTAATGAAAATCGCAAATCAATTAGGAATAAAGAATTTTCATGTTCTAATGAGAGTCGAATTACAATTTCTAAAAAATAAGCCAACTGTAAATTTCATAACAAATCTTCATACGTCAGATGAAAAAGGTGTACATTGGTCAGCAGGACAAAGAAATATAAACTGTTCTAATTATTATTTTGACTCATACGGACTTCCACCTACGAATGAAGTAAGAGAAATACTTGGAAATGGTATTTATAATGCATTTCAAATTCAAAAACAAGGAACTACTTACTGTGGGCAATTGTGTCTTTATGTTTTATTGAAATTACAGGAAGGAGTACCATTTCTAGATATTATGTTAGAATTGAATAATAATGATAATGATAATTAAAAATCAGTTCGTTGTAATTCATTTTGATAAAATCGGCCTCTGATATTTTCATCATCTAAATCTTTGATTTCGTAAGTAATCGGATAAGTTTGATTTATTTTACAAACTTCAAATATCTCTTTCGTCCAGTATCCGACGAAGCCTTTTTCAAATTTATTCTTATATTTAAATATTCTAACTCTATCTCCAATTTTAAATTTCGGCTTAAGTTTCTGCAAATTCGGATTACTCTCATTCGAATAATTATTCTCGAATATTTTTTTTCTTATCAAATCAGGGTCGTCAGAAGCATTCTTTGGAGTTTCTTCAATACCAGAATGAACTTTATTATTGTACTCTTCTACAATTCCTGGTAATATCTTCAACCATTTCTGATTTCTTTGCTCAGTAAATTTCTTGAATAATTTATTTTTTAACGTCCGATTGAATCTTTCTATCACTACGGCCTTCCCTGCATTTTCAGTTGAATAAACAGTTTCAAATAGTGGCTGAACGTTTCGGTTATAAAATTCCGACCCATTATCAACAAACAATTTTTTTGGCTTTCTATTACTTTCTTTAAAGATTTCTTCAAACGCATATTTAACTGATAGACCACTTTTATTTTTTAAAGGCTTTACCCAAGCGTATCGTGTATATAAATCTATAACGGTCAATGCGTATTTGTAGTCCCTTTCATTCGGCATATGAATAAGATCAGCACTCCAAATATCATCTTTATTAAATACTTTTACTTTCAATAAATATTTAGGCCTTCTGTATTCCCTATGAATTTCGGACGCATAGGTTCGAGCGTTGCTCTCAGACAGCTTTGCTGTCGTTTCATTTAAACCCTGACTGAATAATATTTTAGCTTGTAAAGCTTTCTTAACAAACATTCTTTCAATTTTTTCTCTAAATGTAGGATTTTGAATACTATCTAATTCTTGAATCATCTTCTTATCAGCTGCATGTCGAGAACTTAGATCATGATTTCGATAAGCTAAATCATGTCTATAAGCGGCGGCATCTACTCTATTTATTGGTTCTTCACCTGGTTTCGGATTATTATTCTCATCTAGTCTTATATCTAATCGAGTTCCTGGCCCAGTATATGAATGACCAGGAAGATGTTTTTCTTTTGTATATTTACCCCAAATAAATCCAGAAAAGTTTTCTAATGTTTTTTTGTATGTCACCTCCAATATGCTGACAGTTTCAGTTTTTATTTTTGTTTAATAGATAATTCAATAAATCTAAATTAGCAATTTTTAATTTAATTAAATTTTTGGAATTTGTAGAATTCATTTTAAAAGATAAAATAAATGTTTTACCGAATCGGACCGAAGGTCCTGAGGCTTTAGCCGATAGAGCTTTGTTCAGAGGCTTTAGCCGATCGGACCGAAGGTCCTGAGGTTATTACCGAATCATACTAGGACTTAGATATATTCCAGAACCATCTTTTGTTTCTTTAATTTCAATTAAATCATCAACATTGTGGAGAATATTTTTAAGAACTCGTTTTCCTTCATCAACTAATTTTAATTTACTAATATAATTATCTACTATTCCGTCACCCCTAGCAACTTTCTCTAACTCTCTATTATGACGTTTTTGTTCTTCTAATGCTGCCTTCTCTGATTTATTTTTATTTACTGCTTGGACAATACCAGCTGTCCCACCTGCAACACTTCCTGCTGCTGCTATGCCACCTATTATTAGAGGAATTAATGGGAGAATCCCGCCATTCTTTTCTTCTCGTAATTGAATATTCTCTATCATTGGTTTACTTATGTAATACTTTTTTTTGTTAATCGTAATAGTTTTAGGGGTATTTTTGTCAACAATATTACGTAATTTTAATTCAACAGTTTTATTATTATTACTTTTCGCTTGCGACATTTTTAATAAAAAAATTTTATGTTAACAAAAATTTTTAATCTATTGTAGTCATGAAAAATTTTTTAAGTTAAGAATTATTAATCTATTCAAGTTATGAAAAATTTTAAGTTATCAAAAATTTTAATCTATTCTAGTTATGAAAAACTTTTAAGTTACCAAAAAATTTTAATCTATTCTAGTTATGAAAAAAAATTAATTAATCGACAAAGTCTTGGGCTTCAGCCGATCCTAGCCATCTTTCCATTAAGAATTTCAATAGAATATTTTACATCTTCTAGCAATAAACCATAAGCCATCAATGAAGTTGTGGAATCTTTCTTTTCAATATTAATTGTTACATCACAACCAGTCTTGATAATATCTTCAGATTGTGCACTTAAATCGAAACAGAAAACAGGATATAAATGTCTCCAATCTCCAGGAGTTAATTGTGGTTCAACTCCAAATTCTATACAAAGATTTCGATAAGAATCATATCCTTCCATAAATTGATTTTTGGTATCATCGAATCTTAATGGATCAATTGGATATCGGGTTTGATTTAATGAAACTTGTAAACTTCGAATTGTATTAATATGAAAAAGATTGTTGTTCTTATCAAAACTTGGAGAATTATTTCTTTGAAATGTTAGTAATAAATATCTTGGAGTATTCGCAGTTCTAGTAAAATGCCAGTTAAATCTTTGTTCGGAAAAAGTTACTGAACTAGCAGTACGCTTTAGAAAATTTACTGGAATTGGTTTATTAGTATTTAATCTTTTTGCAATAGCCGTTTCAATCTCTAAACTAGGAGTAATATGCTTAATCCACCATTCAAGTCTATCAATTTTTAGATATGCTTTTTTTCCAGTCTTACCAAAAAAGATTAATTCATTATTTGCTGTGCGGTGAATTATTAACTTAAATTTTAATTGATATGATATTTTATCATAATCTAAATATCCGAATAATGAAGACAATGACCAATTAACTGTCTGTTTACTTTTCTTGTTAAATTAACGTCTTTCTTTATATGCACTATTGTTTGTTTTATTTAAATGTTTTGCAATATTTTCTACATCTTTCGCAATTCCTGCTGCATCTGTTCCAGCGTGAGTTAAATCATCAACAATTATACCATCATTAGTATCAGGAAACCAACCTTCGATTTCATACTTTTTATTATTTTCACCAATTGTTACAAATCTAAGCATTGTATCAATTACACCTGGAGAATCACTTATTGTTTCTATATTTTGAGTTGCAACATCTAAACGCATTTGTGTAAATAATCTTGGAAAAAAATTATTCTCTAGTGCAATATTATCGGTTTCTGGTAATGGTGTTGTAAAATTGGCATCACTATACAAAGAATATTCACAGTGTAAAAATGAATCAGGTAGATATATATAACTCTGCTGATTATCAACTTCAAAAATTAAATCACCTCCAGTATTTACTCTACTGGAAGATCATGGATTCATAGCAATTCTTATATAGTCATTCTTTTTTTGATTGCAACTGACGAACGGAGGATCGTCTAATCTAAATTTATTTTCGATAAGCGAAGACATTTTTATAAAAAATAATATGACTTTTTGTTTTTCTCACACACAGAAAAAATTCTGCTAAAGCAATTTTACTAAAATAATTTTACTAAAAAAATTTTGCTAAGAAAATTTTGCTAAAAAAAATTTTACTAAAAACATAATTTTAGAATTTTGCTAGACCAGCTCCGCTACAGCTTTGCTGGTTAAACCGAAGGTTGCTGCTCACGCCATTGCCTCTTATTTCCTCAATTGAACGAACCGTAGGTTCAATTGAACGTTGCATGGCTACGCCAGATTTCTTCTTATGTTTACTATCAGACGGAGCTCCGCTCCTCAAGGTTTCCCCAACAGCTATGTTAGCAATTTTATTTTTTGTTTCCTCTGAAAGTTTTTTTAAATTTTTTAGTTCTTCGGAATCATTCCTAAGTTTACGAATAGCTTCTAGTTGTTTTAATTCGTTTTGAGACTTGACAGCATTTGATATTGCACTAGCTGTACTACCTATAGCAGCTGCTCCTTTTGCAGCAGATGTAATCAAATCTTTATTATTTTTAATTAAGTTAACGATACTTCCAATACCAGAGAAGATGCCAGCTCCTTCCGTGTGAACGGCACCTGCGGTGCCTAGGAACTTTTGTGTTCCGACTGTTTCTACACTGGCATAATGGTAAACAGATTTCATAGATGGTTCATGAGCAATTCTTTGATTTGAAGCAAAATGTTTAAGATTGTGTTTATAAATTATAGACATTTTTTAGGATTAAATTTGACTTTTGGGAAAAAATATTTACGATCGGCTAAAGCCTCTGAACAAAGTTCTATTGGTTAGTAACCTGAGGACCTTTGGTCCGTTTAATATTTGCGCTAAGATTTACGTTTAGGATCGGCTAAAGCCTCTGAACAAAGTTCTATTGGTTAGTAACCTGAGGACCTTTGGTCCGATCGGCTAAAGCCTCGAGGAGCTTCGCTCCGATAGGTTAGAAACCCAAGACTTCGTCGATCGGTTAGTAACCTGAGGACCTTTGGTCTGATCAAGATTTACGTTTGTGAATGGACAACAACTTCGAGATAACTTTATTAATTGACTGTTGCACTTTATCTATTGCGTCAAGAAGCGTGTGATGTACTTTAATTTCTTTTCTATTAACTTGCATTTTCTGCTGATTAATCTTCAATGCCGTTTTAAGTGCATTTAACTTAATTTTAAGAACATCTAATTGTCTTTTAACAGAATCTAACTGTTCTTTATTTTCTTTAGAGTTTTCTTGTAAATTTTTCTTTAATTCATTTTCTAAATTGATTTTAAGAGTTTTCATTTTATCAACTTTTTGATTAAGTGAGTTTACTTCATTTATTATTCTATTCATCTTTTTCATTTGTTGAGTAATTTTAGAACTCAATTCATCAACACTTTTTTGGAATGTAGTTTGTAACTGCTTTAAATTTTTTTTAATTCTTTCAGGTAGTTTTTCTATTTCATCTTCTAATTGTTCTTTTAACATTTTTATCTGATGTTTATTTTTAATGACTGCAGATTTTAAATTTAAAGAAAGTAATATTAAAATTTTTGATTGTTCTGAAATCTTTTTAAAAAGTTTTGCTATATCTGCTTCTAGCTCTCTATCCTTTTTATCAAGTTTTAATAATTTTTCGTTTAATGATTTGTCATTAAGTTTAAGCAACTTTAATTCGTTCATCAGTGGAACCAAAACATCGTTTATATATTTTTCTTTTAAATCATTGATTTGTGTATCAACATATTGTTTATTTGTTAACTCTGTACTTTGTTGCGGAAGAATAGAAAGATGCAATGGACCAGATAAAACGTCTCCAGTTTTCATGATATAATTTTCTATCTCTATTTCTAATTCACGATTATTCGGGATATATGCACCTCCACCAACATTTGGTAACATCATTTTTTAACAATAAAAAAATAAATTTTTCTCTAATAAAAATAAAATTTTTTCTAATAAAAATAAAAAAATGGAAAAAGCAAATTTAAAAAAATTATATTCGCCCGCATCATCCTGTTCTTCTTATTCGACGAGATCAACGGGATTTGAAAATAAATGTTTTGATAATAATAATAATAATAATCCATGTATAGATGTTAATATTTTATTTCAGTTACAAGCCGAAATAATTAGAGAACAAAGAAAAGGTTTACCTTCTATAGAAACTAATTATTGTTTATTTCCAGGTGATCCATTTATAAAATTTATGGATATAGTAAGTAAATATAATGATGTAGCTTATGTGGAATTAAATAAAGAAAATATGGTTATAATAGGTCATAATAATGTTTATGGTTTTATTAGAGCAGTATTACCAATTAGTAATACTGATTGGATAGAAACTAAAATTATTAATTATATTAATATTAAAGAATTAGTCAAAAATTAAAATCTTTTTCCAAAGAAAAAATAAGATTATTTGTTGATGAACAAAACCAATATAATATTCATATCGAGAGTAAAAAGCATAACGAAGAATTATTATGTCAAGTATATTACAGAGATACAATTTATAAACAAGAAACATTAGAAATGCCGCAAAGATATGATGATGATACATATATAGGATTGTATTCCAATTTAAATATTAATTTATTAAAGTCTTATATAAATGGTTTAGCTCAACAAGAGAAAATTTATATGTGGACTACACCTTATACTATTAACAATGACCATAATCATAATCATAATAAACGAACCGAAGGTTTTAGGGCTTTGCCCGATCTTAAAGAATCTTATAATAATAATGATGATAATAATATAGATGATGACAATGTAGATGATTCTGAAACATCTGAAAAAGGTGTAAATGGTAAAAAAGATTATAAAAATAGTAGTAATTATAAAAATTTAAGTGAAGAAAAATTTATATCTCATACTGATGTACATGATATTAATACTACATATAATCAAAATTTATATAAATTTCATTTTCTTACAATTGAAAATAATAATGATGGTATAGTTGAAGATACTGTTCGACAACTATGTGTCGGGTCTACAAAATTTAAATTAGGATTTACATCTAATCAATTTAAAATTTTATCATCTTTAATAAAAACTAAAAGTGATTCAGATTATGGTGGTGTTTTTAAATTTTCCAAAAGAGAACAAAGACCAATATTTTTCTCTATTATATTATTATCAGATAAAAGATGTAATTTAGAGTTAGATATTCCCATCAGGGAATGGTATCCAATCCCAAAAAGTGTAATTTATGATGTTGAAGAAACAATTTATGATGATGATGGAGAATCAATTGATGATGATGATGAAGAATCAATAGTTAGTGAAAATAAATTTAAATTATCTTTTGATAAAACGTTATATGATAAAACTTAATATGATTAAACTTAATATTATAGAGCATTATATGCTAAAACTTAATATGATAAAGAAAAAAATAACTAAAGAACGTGAAATATATAATAATATATAATAACTCTCAAGACCTTGTTATTAGAATGTTTATATCTAAAATTAAAACACAATTTTTTCCTTAAAAAATAAAAAAATGGAAAATACCAAGTTTTATTGTAACTTATGTAAAAAAAAGTTGCAAACAAAAAGAAGTTATCAATCTCATTTAAATAGTAAATTGCATTTACAAAATGTAGAACGAGTTGATGAAGGAAATATATTAAAATTAATTAGTTATAAAAACTATCTAGAAACATTGCCTACTGATATAAAAGTTAAAAAAATGTTTGATGATTATTCACATTCGGAATATAAAAAAGTTTTTAATAGTGAAGATGAACATGTACCAGATGGAAGATATTTATTTAGCGATACTGATGAATTTAACGAAATAGATGAATTTGATGAAGCCGTAACAGATATAAAATATTTATTTAATGAATCGGTTGAACATAATGAAACCGATGAAACTTTTTATAATGTATTAAAAAACTTTTTCAAAATATTTAAGAAATCTTTCAAATGTTATATGAATGTAGAAGTACTTTATACAAAAAATGGACCTGATGGAATTCCTGAAGAAATAATACAAGGACATTTTACAAATTCACAAGAAATTCATAATGTAAATGATATACAACCCATATTTGAACAAATGATACTTACATTAGAAAATTGTATAATTGAAGCCCAGTTACGTGAATCTGGTTGGAGATTTGTTTAAATACTATCTAAGAAAATAGTAATTGATAAATATAAAAATAATACTGGTGGTAGTTATGTTCCTTTACCTTTCAGTTCACCACAAATAATTAACATAAAAAATGAAGATGATTATTGTTTTCTGTGGAGTATTATAGCACATTTACATCCTGCAGAATATCATAAAGAAAGACTAAGTCATTATAATAAAGAAGAATACATAAATGAATTTGATCTTTCTGATGGCTTAGATGAATTTCCATATGATTATAATAGGTTAAAAAAGTTTCATAAAAAGAATATAAATTTAATAGAAGTAAATGTTTTTGAATTAAATGTGAATTATGTTTCTATTGGTAAAATTACTCCACTTTACTCAGATTCAAAAAAATTTTATTTGACTAATAAAAATTTATGTCAATCAGAAATAGTATATAATGATAGGGGAAATTACATGCATCATAATATTTTTTACCAAGGAAATATAATATGTACTGAACAATTTGAAATTATAAAAACACTATCACCAATAATGATTAATCATAATAATTATAAAGGACGTAATTATAATTATGATTATGATTCCGATTATCTATCTTTATCTTTAGAATATCAACAAAAATTACAAAATTTAAATGAAAGTTTACAAAAATGTAAAACAGATTATCAACAACAAACAAAAATATTAGTACAAGAATATCACCATAAATATCAAAATAAGATAGAAACGATTCAAAAATTAAATGAAGACAATAAAGAATTAAATAATGAAGAAAATGAAACCAATCAAAAAATAAATGAATCTTTAAAAAAATGTCTACAACAATATAAAGAACAATATGATAAAGAATATAGTTATCAGTTACAAATATTAAATCAAAATTTTCATCGAAGTACATTTAATCTTACAAAAGAAATTGATGAAACACATGAAATATATCAAGATAAATTTGAAAAACTAGAACAGACAAAACAGCCAGCACAAGCGAATATATTATATTATCAGGGTCATTTTACATTGTGTAAAGATGTTTCTATATTTACAAAAACTTCAGATAATGCTAATTTTCCTTGTCTCCAATGTATGACGAGCTTTAGAACTAAAGAAGAAATGAATAGACATTTGGAGAATTGCCAACAAAATGAAGCAGTTGAAAATACTTTTCCTAAAGATTATTATTTAGAATACAATAAATGGTATTTCAAAAATAAAGTACCCTTTACAATATATTGTGATTTCGAAGCATATAATGTTAACATGTCACAAAATCGAACGGAAAGTTCCAGGGCTTCGCCCGATTCTGAAAATGATAATTATGAAAAAAGTGCAGCTGAACAAAGTAAAGAAAAATATTTATTTGAACAAAAACCATTATGTTGGGGAATGTACATTCATTCAAATTATCCTGAATTATTTAAATCAGAATATTATCAATACTATGGTGAAGATAGTTCAGAAATGTTTACAAAGAAAGTAGAAGAATTACAAAATTATTTTTCACAATTGCTTGAAACAAATATACCAATGATGCCATTAACAGAAAAAGAAAAATTAAATTTTATTAATGAAACAAAATGTTATTACTGTGGAAAAGAATTTACAAAAAATTATAAAAATGGCAGAGGTAGATATCTTGATAAGGTAAAAGATCATGATCATCTAAATGGATTATATAGAGGTGCAGCACATAATTCTTGTAATCTTAATGCTAATAAATTTAAATATAACTATGTTCCTCTATATTTCTACAATGGTTCTAAATATGATTTCCATCTAGTAATGAAAGATTTATTTTCATCTGAAAAATTACAACAACAACAAATAAATGTACTATGTAAAACAGAAGAAGAATATTTTTCAATGCAATTAGGTTGTATTAGAATTTTAGATGCATTTAGATTTTTTACTCCTTATTCATTAGATGTTATGGGAAAAACTTTGAAATCTGAACAATGTAAAATATTAAATAAATATAATTTAAAACCTTCAAAAGGCATATTTCCGTATGAGTACATAACTGCAGATAAAACCTGTGGTTCACAGTCGAAGACTGATTTTAATTCTGTGAATAAAATTATGGAAGAAAAACAACTTCCTCCAATAAATAAATTTAAATCAACATTAAAACAATCACAATTATCTGAAGAAGACTATGCAGAAGCTGAAAAGAATTGGAGAGAGTTAAATTGTAAAACAATGTATGATTATACAATGAAATATCTTCAGATAGATGTATTAATCCTTGCTGATCTTTTTGAAAACTTTCGTGATATGTGTTTAGAATATTACGGAATAGATCCATGTTATTGTTATTCTACACCAGGTTTAACATGGTTAGCAGGATTAAAACATACAAATGTTAAACTTAAACATTATAAAGAAAATACATATGATAAATTATTATTTTTTGAATCTGGAATTAGAGGCGGTGTATCATCTGTTTTAGGTAATAGATATGTTAAATGTTATAATAAGAAAGTAAATCCACAAGAATATGGAATAATGAAACCTTTATCTCCTGAAGAAAAAGAAAAAATATTAGAAATTTTTCGAACGAAACGAGAAGGAGTAGAACGTGAAAATGCAATTGATGAATTCATGAGAGAAAACTATTTGTTATATTATGATTTTAATAGCTTATATTCTTCTTGCATGATACAAGAATTACCAACAGGTGAGATGGAATGGTGTAATATTCTTGATTATCAAAAAACATATGATGGAAATTATAATCATGGTTATATATATGAAGTTGATTTAGTATATCCTGATGAAATAAAAGATAAAACAAAATATTTTCCTTTCTGTCCCGAAAACAAAATTCCCAATATAGAAGATTTTTCAGATTATCAAAAATCTATAATTCCTAAGAAATACAGACCAACAAAAAACTTATGTTAACACAAAGTAATAAAGGAAAGTATGTTGTTGAAGGAAGAATGCTAGATTGGTATTTAGAAAATGGAATGATTCTCACCAAAATACATCGAAAACTATTTTATCAAAAATCTAAATGGTTAAAAGATTATATAGAGTTCAATATTGAAAAACGTAAAATAGCTAAAAGAAATAAAGATGATTTTGGAAACGTGTTCTTCAAATTAATGAATAATGCATTTTATGGTAAGACTTTAGAAAATGTGCGTAATAGACAAAATATTGAAATAGTTTATGATAAAGATAGGTTTCAAAATTTAACAAGGAAACCTACATATAAAAGAACTACTAGATTTAGTGATGAACTATGTGCTGTACATTTACGTCGAATCAGCGTAAAACATGATAAGTTTAATTTTATAGGATTCACTATATTAGAATTAGCTAAACTATTTATGTATAGATTTATATATGATTATTTAGCACCTGCTTATGGCAAAAACTATAAATTACACTTTACAGATACCGATTCTGTTTTCTTAGAATTAACAATACCGTATAATTCTACACTTGATGAAGAAATAGATAAAATAAAAGATATCATTCATCCTTCTGATTTATGTAAAGTAAAAGATGAATTAGAAGGAAATGAAGATTTCATAACAGAAGCTATATTTTTCAAATATAAATGTTATTGTTATAACACAACTAATAATATTAAAACACATAAAACATTAAAAGGAATTTCAAAGGCATCAGTGGCTAATCAAATAACATTTCAAGATTATAAAAATGTATTATTTGATAATGAAATAAAAACAGCATGCAATTATATACTTAATTCAAAAAAACATAAAATGTATTTAAAAGAAGAACATAAATTAGCATTAGATCCATTTGATGATAAAAGAAAAATTTTACCTGATGGAATAACTACTTCACCTTTTTAATTTTCTAATTTCTAAGATAGACAAATTTGATATATACATAAAATAAAAATAAAAAATATTATAACACTATATTTGTATATTTTTTATCACTCGGTAAACAAATGTTCTATAACTCTATCATGAATTTTTTTATCAATATTAATTGTAATGAAGCCATAATCTTTTGACCAAGCATTGTTACACGATTGTTTAAATTCATCTTTATTTCTTACACATAAATCTCTTAACAAATCACTTAAGTTTCTTGCATTTATTTCAAATAGTATAAATATATTTGCATTCTTTCTAATAACACTTCCGTCTAATGAATACAAACTTTGTGTTAAATAAAATACACTACAGTTATTATGTCTACCTCTTGTGAAATAATTTCTCTGAACTGACTGATTTCTGTCATTAACACAATCATCAAAAATTACACAATGTTTCATTGTTTTATCTAGTTTACTAGGATCTTGCATATTACCACTATCATCTATTAATTGTATCTTTATATGCTTATTTTTATTAGATTCAACTAACTGATTATTTTTTGCTGCTTCTTCACACCACGAACTTATTTCTTCTTCATCTTCAGATTTTTCATATTCTTTGAATAATGAAGCAATTGCTGTTTTTTAAGATTATTTTCAAATCCATATTTTAAAAATTGATAGACGGGTTGTTCTGCTGTTGTTGTATAAATTATAAGATTGTTATAATCCAAAAAATTTGGAGTCGTTAAAATTTTAAATAATAGATATGTTTTTCCACAACCTGATCTTCCGCAAATAACTGACAAAACTTTATTAGATAAATTTGGATGATGATTAAATTTAAGTTTCTTTTTATTTAATGGGGGTACTTCACTCATTTTTTAATAAAAAAATTTATTTTTATTTTATTTTTATTTTTAAAGAAGAAGAAGAAAGTTAAACTTCTCTAGCTTCGCGTGGGAGTTTATACCTCCCGAACCAAAAGATCTATCATAATCTCTTCACCTCCAAAATTTATTTCTTGTCCTTTCTCATCAGTGATTCTAATGCCAATGTTGTTAATAGTTTTTCTTGTAATAGGGAAATATATTAATGTTTGTGGAATTACATTTAATCTATAACCAATGGGTACAGTAAAAGCTGGAAAACTGAATATTAAATTTGACAATTTACCATTTATATATCCTCCTTCAATAATGTCACAATGTACAACAATTGAATTTATTTCAGTTATTTTTGGAATCTTCTCACCTAAATGATAACCTTGACTATAGGTTTGTTTATTAAATCCTAATAGCTTTGACAATGATCTATCATGATTAAAATCAACTTGATGATTTTCGTCTAAAGTAAGAGAAAATTTATTAACTGCCGGTTCAACTGCGAAATGTCATTGTTTCTTATCTTTAAATGGTATACCTAAATGTCTCTTAATTTCATTTGATATTGATTCAACTTCGTAAGAACCAGGAAGAAAAGTTTGTATTTTCCATGTTTTGCCTTTATCAGTAGAATATCTAAATTGATCATTCACATCTTTTATAACATTTTGAATAGTGTTAAATGTAGAGAAACTAGTCAATGCAATTTGATAATTTTTATTTTGTTCCAAATGTAGAATGGGTTCTAAATTACAAGTGTGTGATGAAGTAGTTGTTATAATTTTTAACGTCGTACTAAATTTTGATGAACCCAAAATCTCTGTCAAATTTTCTAAATGATTATTAATTTTGTCTAAATCTGCTGAACACATTTTTTAGTTAAAATTTTAAATAAACATTTTTCATAAAAAAATTAAAAACAACAACATATTTCAGCTACGGGCGAAGCGAACCCCTAGAACATTCGGTTCGTTATACTTTTATAATCCTCTTCATTTAGAATCTTCTTTTCTAACAATCTTTTCAATACAGCATGAATTTCATTGAAACTAGAATTATGTCCTTCTTTTATTGCCGATATTAAAATATTTAATCTATTTAGTAATTCTTGTGGATCATCTGGTAAGAATACAGTTGTTTCTGTTTTCTGTTTTTCAGATAAACCTTTTCCTACTTTAACTCCCGTTGATAATAACTTTTCTAATTGTTTATAACGTCTAAGAGATTTTACTGCACCAACTCTATCTAACATAGCTTTATATTTTATGAGATCTTCTACAGCATAATTATTTAAATCTGCTCCTCTTAAAAGATCAACAAAATTTCTATCTAAATTAAAAGAAGATTTATCTGGTGAAAAAATTAAACCTCGAAAAGGTTGTGGAAATATTTCTTTTTGTCCGAGATAAAATCTAGGTATTGTTTTTCCATCTATAAATGAAATAGAATGTTCAAATTGCATAGATTTTGGTAATTTCTTATTAATGTTTGATTCTAGTAATCCATAGTCATCTAATATAGTTTTGTGCTCTGGATCTGTTATATCAATTTGTTTATCATTATTTGTACTTTCTTTTTCAAGAGTTTTAAATGGTTTCATAGTTTTCTCAAAATCAGTTTTTACTTGCTCGGTTTGCTGCATTTTTTCAAACATATCAGATTGAATACCAGCTTTTATCATTCTATGTTGAAGATGATTTTCTTTCATAATATTTCTTTGTTTTATGAACTCTTCTAATTGTTTAATTCTTTTTTGATTATCAGCTTTAATTTTATCCATTTTTAAAATATAATATTTGAATTTTGTGGTAACATTGGAATACAACAAAAACATTTTACTGAACAAATTATTTTTTTATTGCTTTGTTGTCTGACATCTTTTCGTTTAAAGTTTTCTCGTTTTAAGTTTTGTTTAATAAAGTTTTGTTTAATAAAGTTTTGTTTAATAAAGTTTTGCTTAAATTTTCGCTTAAAGTTTTTAGCTCTTCTAAAAAAATTTTATCATTTTCTTCATTAGAAATTTTACCATCACTAGAAATTTTACCAACCTGTTTATTCTTGTCATTAACTTGTGTCTGTAATGGAAATGATATTTGATCTACTTCATTAGCTATTTGATCAAATTTTTCAATCTCATCTAACGTAATAACATTATCATCACATACTCTTTGAAAGTAGTAATGTAGTTTATCATAGACTTCTTTAATATGTAAATGCTTAGATTTTAATGATTTTCGTTTCTTAGTTATTAAAGATTTATCTAACATTGTAACAAGTGAAGTTGCAAAAACACCCGTACCTGTTAAAGCTGTAGCAACTACTGGAATTACTAAAACACCTGAAGATATAACAATTGTTAAAGCACCTAAACTTATTGTTAAGAATATGCCAATTCCTTGTGTTACATTCTTAACTTTAGTCCATCTCTTTCTTAATTTTTTATAATGCTCTAATCTTAATAATAATTGAGATTCCTTATCTTTCATATAACGTACTCTATCTTTGTGTTTTTCTTTACTCAATTCACTTATTTTTAACTGAGATAACGAAGGATATATTCTTGCGGTTTCATCCATTTCTGAAGTTCCTTCCACTTTTGTTTCTTCCACTTTTGTTTCTTCCATTTTTAAAGAAATATTTTTAATCACATGATATATTTTAAAAACCTGAAAGATGGATAAAATTCATGAATTTGAGATTCTTAACTTTTATGATTTTTTCGGTGTCCTGGAACGGTCATGATTTAAGCAATGAAAAATGTCATAATCACGAATTTGAGATTCTTAACTTTTATGATTTTCGGTGTCCTGGAACGGTCATGATTTTAAGGGTGAAAATTGTAATTCTCAAATTTGAGATTTTGAAAAATTTGAAAAATTGGGTATTTTTAAAAATGCCCAAATTTATGAATTTAGGTCTTCATAACCTGAAAAATGACCAAAATTCATGAATTTAGTCGTTTTTAAAAATGCAATTTTTTTGAAAAAATGGTACTTTTTGAATGGACTAAATTCATGTATTTAGGTCTTAAAAACCTGAAAAAGGGTTCAAATTCATGAATTTATGTCGTTTTTAAAGATACTATTTTTTTGAATTTTATGGTGTCCTGGAACGGTCTTTTGCCCATTACTCTTCTAAACCAACCCTAAATAAATTCTGTAAACTAATTACCCAAAGCTCATTTTCATTCTTAATTAATTTATGCTTAAACCACATGATGAGATGGTGGCAATTTGAAGTCGACGTGGCCTTGTGGATCCCACCTATCCATACTCATCCTAAACTATAACTTGCATAAATCTATAACTTGAAAACTTGAACTTCAAAAAATATAGCTGTCAAAAGAATCTCATGTAGTCTGCCGGTACGACAACTTCCATAATTTCCAAGACTCGATATGTCAATAAAATTAGTTGAACATGTTCCATAAATTCATTATAAAGCATAATATATCTCAGAGAAATTTCATTCAACTCTCTAGAAATTTTAGCCACAGAAATTCTAGTTCATGTGCTCCTTAAGAACGAAAGAATTTTGAATCATTGATGTGTTAACACTATTTCATAGCTATCCATAAAGTATCAAAATTTCCACCTGCAACGAATTATAATTATCACCAGCAATTAAGATCCCATGCATTGAAAGCTTGTCCGCAGTTCAATAATTCTAATACAATTTCACAGGAAATTTAAATCAGTGGTATCTGGTGATGACAAGAGCAAGAAACATTGCCTAACAACTTAATTAATGATTGAATTTTGAACTTACGTTGCTCATCCTGGAGTATACGTTTCACAACGAAAAAAAGTGCGTTTTCGTTTCTACATCATGGTACTGTTCTACTGAATGGAGAAAAGAAGATCAGCTCGAGAAACTCAGGAAGCACTCCTTGAAGGTCGGCCGCATGACTGTCCCGGTTACTCCACCGTTGCCCGCACGATTTTGGCAGAAACAAGTGAAGGCTATGCTTCTGGGGGTCAATAACTACCCGAGCGTTTTCGAGATTGTCAATAAGAAATCTTCCTTGACTACACGAGACATCGAGGAAGAAACATCCATCCCGAAAACCACCATCAGGCGTATACTGAGTGAGAAGCTTGAAATGCACAACGTCATTTCACGTTATAATGGGTCCCCATGCCACTAAATGATCAACAGAAGAGATCCAGAGTTGATTGTAAAACTAGTCTTCTTTGTACTTAAACGAATTTTGCTGAAGATCTTTGTAAACTCTATACAGTGGATGAAACATGGATGCGTTTTGAATATCAACAAACTCGACCAACTGACAGAGTTTGCAACAACACGCCATTCTGCGCGACCTCAGGTGACGGCCTCCCGTCTCACGCCAAGAAAGACTGGCAATGATTGCTCTTACCGCCAACAAGCATTTCAGTGTGAGGGCTATTAACAAAAGGAAAACTATCGATGGTGATACCCGCACGGAATTTGTGCGATCTACCGGAAGCGAATGGAGATGCTTACGTTCTCAACCAGTTTTATTGAAGACCCTTCAGTGGCAGCATGACGAGGTTCATGACAAGACTTTCACTGGCTGATGAAGACTGAAGTACCCGATTTTTTTCCGTCGATGACAAGTTACGATGATTCGCCAATCTCCGTGCTCAACAAATCCCTTTTGGATCGTTGGGTGAACGAGAAACTGAAAAAGGAATTAGGAGTTACATGGTTCAATCAGCTGTTGAAGTGGAAAATGAAGTTATTCGTGTTCTGAACAGTGTCGATGAAATCAGATTTCGACGTGAAGTAGACTTATGACTCACTGTAGAAATGCCATCAACTGCGGAGGAAGCTACATGACACCGCCAAATTCGTAGTTTGTGCTAAGTTTGATCGTAATGTCTATTTTTCAATAAGCCAATGGTGATAATTACAATTCGTTGCAGGTGGAAATTTTGATACTTTATGGATAGCTATGAAACAGTGTCAACTTATTTATGATTCAAAATTATTTCATTTTTAAGGCACACATGTTCCTGTGGTTAAAATTTCTTAAGAATTGAGTGAAATTTCGGTGACATACATACAAGTTCTCAGTACTTATGAAACAGCGTATTACATGCATGCATGCCAGCATAAATCTACGTAAGGGATGAGACCAGTGGAGACAGTCTTTTCCCCTCTATTTGACATTCATTTTATTATAGCTAGTTATTTCAAGTAGGCCCATTCCAGGCCTACTCCAATTCATGATGTTGAAATCTCAGTGAGGATAACCATTGTCGTAGAATCAGTTTGATAGCTCGAAAGAGTTTCGAAATTCATCATGAATACTGTGAGATGTCAAATTGTGGGTATATGCCCTCAGCAGACTACTAATGTAAATAAATAGATAAAAACATGCATAAAGATATACAGTATATCAACTTGCAGTCATTAAATGGACGCATCAGCGTCATCACATCGACGCTCTTATGTCAGAAACTCGGTTGCAGATCTCCTAATAGTAATTAGATTGTGGTTTAGCACACATAATGTATTTCACAAGAACCAAAGATGACTAATAGGAACAAAAGAAATCAAATTTAAGAGAATTTTTGAGTGGACAGAAAAGGGGGACCAATTTTGCTGGATTTTGCCATATATTTCCAGCTATGCAGGCTTTCTAAATAGTGCTTTCACAAAAAATCATGCGTTGATTTTTTATAAAACCAATTCTTCACTGCAGCACATATTCTTGATTTTACAACGAAAAACAGAAATTTTCTGCAAAAGGTATTAGAGCTATATAAACTATGTTTAAAAGTAGGCATTTTGTTTTGGCTGGAATACAGATGTAGATTTTATAAATTCAAGGCGTTAAAAAGAGAAAAACGGATATAATACATCCGAAATGCAACTTCATTTTTTTGTTTATGGCTGACAGTTACAAAGAAAATGCTCTATAGGCCTATTTGGTCACGGTTGAGGTTATAATAATATGATAATAAGAAGTTCATACTTATGAATGAAAATCAGAAAAAATGACAAAGTGAAAAGTTACAGATTCATCGTGAGCGCTGAAAGTTGGAATTATGCATGTCAATCATCTTTATTGAGAACGCTTTCATCTCTTTACCGCTCTACAATATGGAACACATAAACGATCAGATGGCAACTGTTTCGGTACTAGATAATGTAGTGGATGGCTGAAATCACTGACTACATGTATATAATCCCACCGCCGGAAAGTTGTCTTCTCAAAACGAGATCTCAGGGTGAAAATCGGCAATAGTCACAAGACTTTCTGCAAATCATGCTGTGGCGTCCGTCCTGTGTTCGCAGTATACTTCTCATTTCACATTCTGAGATCCCACAAAATGCTGGGCTGGCGTATTCAATGCTGCTTCGAATGGCAGCTCAATATACATCGCACACTTGGTCTCTTTTAGAAAGATGATCGTAATATTCGTAAGACATGAATTCTTCTTCTTGCCTCCGTTGTTATAGCTTTGAAATCGTCAGTCCAACAGCCCTTATATATCTCATACACTCCAAGATATTTCTCAACATTGTCAACTGAAATGGAATCTAGGAAACATCTGACTCGATTGTATTCTTAGCAATGAAAATGTGTTTCGATTTGTCGAAACAAGGAGTAATGTCATTCATATGGCACCATTCAATAATACACCGTATAGCCCGAGGATAAATCGTCATGCATTGACATCATCAAAGCTGTGTCGTCTGTATATTTAACAATGGATGGAGAATGTAAGCCCTCTGAAGTACCAAGTTCATTTACAAAGAGCATATATAGCAACGGTCCCACTATGGAACCTTGTGGAACTCCATGTGGTTATTTCTATGAGACGGCCGTAGATATGGTCGATGCAAATTAAGGCTATAATCATAATATAAATCCGACAGACATCAATCCACCATAGAGTAGAGCTGGGAATGAACGTTTTTAACAAAAGAGAATGGAAAAATACATCAAATGCCTTTTTCATATCGAGGAACAGTACACTTGTCCCATAGTTATCCTTGGAATCCAGGTCAGTTGCGATAGCATCATGTACTTTAATAATGTCCGTAGTGGTTGATGAAATGTCGGAAGCCAAACAGATCATCATTGGTATAAGAGAGAATCAATGGTTTATCGTCACGGAGAGCAGCCTTCTCAAGAAGCTGTGATAGGGAGAAAAAAAGACAAATTCGCCTCAAATCAGATATTTTGAGATGAGCCTTCTTTGGGATCTACTCGAGATATTTTCCACAATTTAGGAACGGTTCGCAGTTCAATTGATGTGTTTATCAAGTATGCGCACGTATGTGCAGCTAGCTGCGGAGTAACATTTTGGTTGATATCCAAGTAACCATGAGACTTTGAGGGATCTAATCCACAGAGTTTTAGGTAAGTCCATCTTTGTTCGCCAAACGGATGCCATTGATCATCACGTAATACATTTCGCTATATAAATCTCTGAAATCATCTTGCTTTGCCTGGGAGCAATACCTTTTGGAATTGATTTCCGATTTCTTCAACCAGCTCATGAGTTTGAGTCATGTTATGCGAATTCGATTTTAAGTGAAGTCATTTTGTTCAGCATTTACTATGGCGTGCTCCTGTAGTCTGATTGATTATGATGGGGTGCAACCATTGTTATTCTAAGAACATTTTTTGCTTTGTTAATTTCTGTAATTTTTGCTTTGATAATAATACTCGTAACTTGACAGTAGGCGATAATCTTTCAATGATCAGTCGTTGGGCTATGGAGCTCGATTTTGTTTCCAAGTCAATATCTGAAACACTCGTGAGTTGGCTGTTGGATTGAAATCATCACACTTTACAAATTGTTGCATCCTCAGCTATTTTTGGAATTTTCTGACGCCTTTTAAGTTCAGCAATTTGAATTTTTAATCATCCATCTGAGTTTTAAGCCTCATATCATGTCAAAAGTCCTGTCGATAAGTGATAGCAAAGATGCTAAATTAAGTCATCAATGTGTAATGACCGTGTCCACTATTGCATGATCACCCCTGTTATTGAATAGATCACATCCTTTATGTGTTACTGCTTCTGCTTCTCTTCTGTAATTTGCCTTTCCCTAAATCGCCCACGCGCACATGGCACTTAATAAAGAGCGAGCGCACTGAGTGACAGCTATCACTCCCCGCTATAGACTTGCAGAGACTGGTTTTTGATCGTTATACTCGGGTGCATTACAAATGTCTACTGTCTCTGCCTGCGGCAGATTGTATACCAACGTATGATATCCGTCTCCAGAGTTCTCGGTCTTTCACTGCGGAGTTCAGCTCTGTGATGTCCAGGCCCGTCCATTTGTATACATTGTCACGCCATCTTCTTGTTGGTCGTCCTCTGCTTCTCTTCCCATTCACCCGGCCATCGAAGCAGATTCGGCTTACTCCCAGAGTTGTTCTTTTGGTGTGGCCATAGAGTTTTAGTACTTTGCTTTTCACTGTAGATGTAATAGGTGTGAGTTTGGTGATTCTTATGAGTTTCAATTCGTGTGTGATCTGATAATCTGTGGTTGGTCATGAGTCTCATCATGTAATTTTGGAAGGTTGTTAGTTTCTTGAGAGTTACTGAGGTCCAGTCCATTCTAAGCCGAACAATAAAACAGTCATGATGCAGGTGGTAAGAATTTTTTGACTTGAGGTCTTAAGAGATTCGCTTGGGTGTGAGTATTGCTTTGTTTTCATGGAAGGCAGCCCATCCTACTCCAATCCTGTATTGAAGTGGAATCATGCTGTCGTTCTTGGAGGAGAGCTAGAGAGCTTGTGTCTAAGATAGGTGAATTCTGAGACTTCTTCGATTGTTTTTCCGTAGATGGTCAGATGAAGTGTGGAGTTACGTTTATCTGCTGTCTTACACTTCGTTTTGGATACATTGACAAGGAGTCCAACTTCTGCTGCATTTTTTACTAAGACGTCTAAAAAGCGATGCAGGTCAGAGCGTGAATTACTTACGGCAGCAATATCGTCGGCATAACTTAGATTTGAGAGTAGGCTTCCGCCGATTGGGTAGCCGGATTGACATCCACTCTCGGTTTGTTGGATTAATAGGGCTGCAATTACAATGCAAAACAGGATGCCAGACAAAACATCTTGTTTTACACCTTGGAGGATATCTACATGTCGTGACGTTCCGATGTCTGTTTTGACGAAGGCATTTGAGTTTTCATATGTTGATTTCAGAAGATGTATTTCTTATTTATGTTGGTTTTGTCGAGTAGGTTAGGGAGTTTCATGTTGTCAAATGCTTTTGCAAAATTTATGCATACCATATGCACTGGACTATTGAATTGGATGGATTTCTCAGTTAGCTGTTGTAAGGCAAATATTTGCTCGATAGTTCTTCTTCCTGGTTGATAGTCAGCTTGTGCTTTTGATATGGATGCATATAGATCTCTTTTGACTCGTTCGGCTGTGACTTTCATGAACAACTTGTGTACATGACTTAAAAGGCTTATAGGGTGATAATTACTGCAGTCTAGTCTGCTGCTCTTCTTGTAAATGACAACTATGAGAACCTCTTTAAAGGTTTTTTTTGAGAGGATGTCATTGAATAACTATAAAAGGGCATTGACTATTGGTTCGCCGCCAGCTTTTAGGAATTCAGAATAGATATTGTCAATGCCACGACTTTTCCCGCTCTTCATTTTGCTAATGGCTGAAGTGATTTCGCATCTTAGGATGGGTTTGATGTCATCGCACGACGAATCTTGAACATATGTTGGAGTGACTCTGTCTTTATAAAGGTCTTCGTAGAACTTTGCCCAACGTTCGAGAAAATCCTCTTTATTGGTTAGGACATTACCATGGTCATCTTTTATGCCCAGCTGATGGATTTTGGTTTCGCTTTAAGCTTCTTCAATGCAGCATGGTAGAGCTCATGAGGCGGCAGATTATTGAGCTTTAAAATGTTTTCTTCGATTTGTTTTAGTTTGTCTTTTTTGACTAGCTTTTTGGATTCTGCTTTGGCAATTTTATATTGAGTTGTAGATGGTCCGATCTCTTTTCTAATTCTGTGTTTACTCGCGATTGCTTCTTTTTGCTGTGGTTGACATCCACTCGGGAATGTTAAGACGTCTTATAGGAAGAGTTTCTTTCGCGGTATCATTGATTCCTTCACACGCAACATTGAAAATATTTTCAGGTTCGGTTTCTGTTTGTAGACTTGAGAAGCGATTTTTCAAAACTGCTTGGAACTGTTCAGTAGCATGATGCTGTTTCAGGAAATCAATATCATATTTAGGAATTGATATTTGCTTCTTCGGCTAGCAAAACCTCAATCTAATTTTTGCCCCTAACATCCGATGGTCGGACATGTCAGGAGTGTTTAAGGCAGAGCTATCGAGGAGTTGTTGTCGGGGTGAGGACTTGGGTGTGAGGATGAAGTCGATTTGCTTCTTGGTTATATTATCAGGTGATGTCCGTGTGCAGAGCTTTTTCTTTTTCAACAATGTATTAGAAAAACCAGACCATTTCTTGCGCAGAACTCAGCTAGTAATTCGCCCCTTGCATTTCCGATTCCAGGTGCATATTTGCCTATTATGGATTGGAACGCTGTGTGTAGTTGACCCACTTTACAATTGAAGCCGCTCATAGTTATAAGTTGATCTTTTCGTGGGATGTTGTCAACGATTGATTGAATGTAGTAGTAAAGTGCTGTGATTTCTTCATCAGGGTAAGTAGATGTTGAGAAGTTCAATTGGATGAAATGAACTTTCGCGAATTTTCCTTTCAGGTCTAGGAGAGCAAGTGTCTGTCAAAAATTGGATGTTTTTTTGTTGACAGCGGTAGACACGTTTTGTTGAACAAAGCCTACTTACTCCGTTTGACCCGGTCATGTCATTTCCTGAGAAAGTTAGTTAGTTGGCCTTCGTTTTTCGTTGTTTTCGATTTGATTGTTTCGGATTTCGGATATACATCAATTTTCACATTTGACGGTGGTGAAGCAGGTTTGAAGCAGGAGTTGAGTGTGAGTGGGAGTTCAGAAACATTTCGTCCTTGGTTAAAAGTGCAAAGATTTTTTTTTTTTTTTTTTTTTTTAAATTTCCTTCATCACATGTATCACATTAGCCTGGTGTGATCCCCTGGTGGCTTCTGTCACACCAGTCCGTGGCTGCTGGTGTGCCCGCCTGATCGAACACCGAGGGTCCGGAGGTGACCCCCTCTGATCCGAGATACGATGGTTAGACATAATTCATGTTGGTTTTGCAAGCCACGCTCCTCCGTGCTGGCTCAGGACAAGTTGGAAGAGAGTCATTGTTCGTGTCACTAGCACTAGAAGATTACCTTACTGGGTTAGCGGGCTCTTCTACCCAGGGTATGATGGCAGAGCTTATTTAGAGGCGGCTCTAACTCACCTCGTCACTGACTAAATTAGGTAGCTAATATCAATGTGTGTGAAAATCTAGTAGTGGGGCCGCTTAACTGAAAAATTGTGTACTTTGTGACAAAGGCACCAAATTTCGCAGAAATGTTGATTTATAGGTTAGGATGGATCATAGTGTTACCCTCTCAGGATGTAGGCGTCGCTGTTAAATTACTCGAGGTTTTCTGCAGACCAAAAGCGATAAATGTGCTCACTCACAAAATCCGCACATGTTGAAATGTGTTTCGTCTGTCATTATCAGCGAAGTGTGGATTGCCCTCTCTGCCAAAAAACTCAACAAAACGTTTCGTATAGTGTAATCTCACTTCAAAGTCACTGAAAGAGACGCTCTGAACAGTCTGTACTTTATATGGATAGTGAGATAGGCCATCTTACATTTTTCTCCAAAATGTTACAGATATCTGAACGTCGCTTCACAGATTTGAGAGGACGTCTGGCAACATCTTCTCTCATTGTCACCACACACGATGCGCTGCCGGATGCTTTTGGCCCGTCTGATCGACCTTTGTCCTTAACATTTACAAGGTCTCGAAAGCGTGAAACACAACGACGAATTACATCCTACCAGCCGCAAATCTTTTGCATGGCAATTTGATCTATCGTTTATTTAATTTCATTGTTGTTAATGTTCAGACGAAGCTTTTCTAACATTGTTCAATGGCGATAAGCTCTCTGAGCTGCAACGATCGACCGGTTGTCCACAAAAACGTTTAACAATTTGAGGGCGCTGTTGGTTTGTCCACTTATTCATTATCATCAATCATTGACGAAGCAAGTCTATCAAAAATCAAAATGATTTGAAAATGTTGCTGCTTGAATTTTGAATTATGTCTCAATCACAAATGATGTGAAATTGCTGTCATAAAAATGCATAGTGAGCAATGAACAAGCATAACATCCATCATGACCTCAGAATTGTCTAAGAAATGATATTTTTGACGTTTTTAAAACGTCAGATGTCATCCAAGATTGCAATCAACTGCATGACTCTATGCACCTGGAAAAACTTGCGGTTATGGTATATGCACAGGAGGACATGTTAGTCTTCAATCTGTTATTAACAATCAACAATGTCGACATGAAATCCTTATACGACTTTTGGCGGACCCTGTATAACTGAGACTACACATAGTGGATAATAGTAATAGTGGACAAATGGAACTTAGAAATGGAAAGTGGTTTATTAAGGTAAATAATAGAGCTACAATGACACTCCATTACACCGAAAACAATCGAGCTATGCACACAATGCCCAAGACTGCACATGGAAAATACTATTTCTTCACTTGAATTTGTTATCGCCAGTTTCTTAATGTGCCTGTAATACTTCATGGAATCCAATATTTCTTCATTTGTTCTTAATTTGTCTTCATCCATAATGATATGATTTGAAATACGGTACTAGTAGTAAGTAAAACTCCACTTCTGGACCGCGCAAGATGGCCGCCGTCGCTGACGTCCCCCCCCCCTCCTGTCCGTCGTGTCGGTCGTGGTGTGCCGTCGTGTTGCTTCGAGTCTGACGTCCCCCCCCTCCTGTCCGTCGTGTCGGTCGTGGTGTGCCGTCGTGTTGCTTCGAGTCTGACGTCCCCCCCCTCCTGTCCGTCGAGTCGGTCGTGGTGTGCCGCCGTGTTGCTTCGAGTCTGACGTCCCCCCCCTCCTGTCCGTCGAGTCGGTCGTGGTGTGCCGCCGTGTTGCTTCGAGTCTGACGTCCCCCCCCTCTGGCCGGCCGTCGTAGCGCGCGGTGATGTGCTGTCCAGGTTGGCGTGGTGTGCCGGCCAGGTTGGGAAGGTGGACTGTCGTAGCTCACCTGAAAAAATCCTAAGTGTCAGAGTGGCTTTGTATGGGTAAAATTTTGAAAATTTTCCAAAGTGTGGCATTTCGACCTGGGACCCTGACCGAAGTTTGTTTCATCAAATTTCACTGAACCCCCCCCCCGACAGCGATCTTCTAACTTTGGTTCTAGTGGACGGATTTTGTCTTACAGCTACTCGTTTGAAAGAGGAAAAAAACTGCTCGATGACATTTTTTGTCGCGAGTCAATCGGACCAGCAGTTCAAAAGTTAGAGCTGTTACAAGATTTTAGGTCGGAGCTCACCTGAAAAAATCCTAAGTGTCAGAGTGACTTTGTATGGACAAAATTTTGAAAATTTTCCAAAGTGTGGCATTTCGACCTGGCACCCTGACCAAAGTTTGTTTCATCAAATTTCACTGACAAAAATCTTCCAACTTTGGTTCTAGAGATCGTAGAAAGTCGTGCAATAGCTCGTTTGACAGCTAAGAGTGAGACAAATTCAGTGAAAGAAACGGCTTGTTCATATCTGTCTTCGTTTAGATGTGAGACGCCATTCAAGATTTGGGAGATTGGTGAAAAAACGACAGAGTTAGAATTTCCCAAGAAACAGCTCCAGCGGGCGAATGAAGGCTCGGATTGGTAAACAGAGGCCAGATTTGGAATCAGCTTGATGTTATTGTCCAATGAGGATCATCATCCAATGAGAATCAAGCATTTCTTTATAAATAGCGAGCCTTCCACAGTGAGAATCATCCCATCGTTGAATCACACGAGTGACGGACGCACATTTTCTCTCTCTCTCTAGTTCCCTATTCTATTATCCAACTAAAATGGTAAGTCGCTACTTTCCTCCCTCTCCTCCCTTGAACGTAAACTTAATACAATCTTTTTCATTTTCAGGCATCTACTCCATCTGCTGCACTAGTAGGACAAAATGGCGGTCAAACGTTACAAGGTTCGCTACGATCAGATCATCTACAACTGAGGCCAGTGGAAGAAACAACCAAGGTACATAATCCTACACCGCTACAGCGTAAATTTAAACAAGTCTTGCGTTATGACGATCATAGCGTAGTACTCCAAACGGGAATGCTCCCTTCCACGGATGTCAAGATAATGCGCAATCAGTATGGGGACTACATACTGATCCCCGTGAGTCCGTATATTCGCCACCAACTTGATATTATTGAGGAGTACGTGACATTAAATATGGACATTCCTACTCCTCTTGCTCAAGAGTGGAAGGCGAGAGATGACAAGGATACTCCCTATAGAAAGATTTGGGATGGTAATCACATTTGCCTACCGGTATCACATTGGTGCACTTACTATAAGAAGGAGGGAGATCATTCAACACCCATCACATGCGACGAGCTCGGAGAAGGTACTTGGGATATCCTTTTCAAAGTGAATGGGCTATATTATGGTCGGCACAAGGATAATAAAATAGCCCCGCTCTCCATGCATATGGAATCCATCCTATATATTACAAAACCACCCAACGTGGACGACATAATTGATCAAATCCTTAACAGCAGTGGTACGAAGCGCAAGTCGGAGAAGAATGCTGCCTCAAAACGCAAATCAAAGAAGGAGAATTACTAGTCCTTTCCTAACTCTACCCTATGACAATTCGCTTATGTGCTTTGAGTGTCGTAGACGTGGTCTTATTAGATACATTTTGCTTCTTCGTTGCCATCATATCATTTGTGTATTTTGTCGTGAAAAGCATCGATTTAATTCTTCATTTTGTGATATGTTATAGAACGTTTCCTTAGATGTGTAAATTTCCGTTTTAGGCTTCTATCATCATTTTTATGGATTGTGAGGGTGAACCTGTACAGGAGCTCAGTGCTATTGCTATGAACAATTGGACATATCAGATTGTCAGTGTCTATCATCAACATGCCAACTGCAATCCCAATGTTGATCAATGGGCGAGAAAACGCATTCATGGACTTAATCTGAAATATTTGCAAGACTATGGCTTTTCTTGTGAGAGTGCTCTTCGTATTGACTTTAAACGATGGTTAGCTGCTTTCAATGTTATACGCATCTTTTGTAATAATCCTGGTAAGGAGAGGAAAGTATTTCCAAATCTAATCATTGATGACATTTTGCTCCCACCTTGGGATAGTAGAGTGAATCAACACTACCATGAAGTCACGAAACGTTTTAAGGATTTGTGTGTTCCTATTTTGTCTGTTCAATGTAGTAGCTACGTTCATAACCAATGCTTCTTTCCTCCTTACCTCAACACTGCCAAAGTCCTGTATGGTCATCATTGCTCGCTGTATGATAGTTACCAGCTGTATCTATTTTATCTGTTTCAAACCATTGATTTATAATGCATGCTTGTTACCGTTATTCAATAAATGTTACTATGAGAAGAGTTGTTTTCATGCAATGGATGGGTTAGATAAAGGGCGATCATGTCTTTCTCAAACGACGGCGGAACATTACATTTTCATAGGCAAAGGTTTAAAAGGAGCTGTTCAAGATTATGTGATAAATTTTCATAAAGATGAGACCGACATCGAAGCAGTGGTCGATGATGCTAGCACTCTATTTCTAGAGTTAATGAATACATTCTCTGATAGCATTGTCATGGCGCGATTAGTTGCGAAAATTAAGTTTAGTCATTTTGGAAAGGAAGAGGTGGAAAGTCGCTCTTTCCATTTTGCTTCTTATTCAATGGAAGTGGTAGATCACCCCGAAGAATTTTTTAAAAGACATATGATAAAAATTGCTGAACGTCTTAACGCATTTAACCATCATGGCAGCAGTCTAGTGATTGAAGCGATTTCAGATATTCACATTCAACTTTCTATAAAGAAAAATTGAAAATGCAGTGGTACTTGATTGTAGCACAACTGGTTTTCGAGCTATGTCTGCTCACTCTCGAAGTATATTCCTTCTGTACATGCGTCTATTATTTAGAAAAGGCTAGCAAATTCATATCTTCAAAAAGACTTGCTATAGACATCAGTCACGGTGAAACTATGTGTTGCGATGTATGTAAGCGAAAGGATGGAAATGAAAAGCGCATCTTCAAGAGATGTAAGCATGCTTTTTGTCAACGCTGTTTCATACGTAATTGCATTCAACTTTGCAAATGTAACCACTGTGATATTGCTCATTTCGAGTGTCACTTATGCCGCAATAGTTAGTACCTATGCAAATGTGGTAAAGGCAGGTTTTTAGCAAAGACTAACACGGAAAATGGCGAAACGTAAAATGACGAAACGTAAACGTCAAAAGTCTTCAAAGTTTTCTTCAGCCATTCAAGCTCTCCGACGAATGAAAGCAAATCAGCGATACAATGCTATACGACATGCTAACGATAAATTCATTCGTGAAATTATTTCTCATGTGAGAAAGTTGAGGACGAAGAAATTAGCACCAAAACAACGAAAGTTACTTAAGCGATATGCTGCGAAATTGCGTTTCATCTCCAATCCTAAAGTCACCCTTCAAAGAAAGAGGGAAACTCTAACACAAAAGGGTGGTCTCCTTCCAGCGTTACTACCGATGCTAGCTCCTATCGTGGGCAACGTATTGGGTAATATCTTTGGCTCTAGACGTTAATTATGCAAATGTTGAATCTCAAAGTATTATAATGGATTTCAGACTTCAATGTGATAAAGTTCTGACTGTATCAGGTCCATCTCATGCAGGTAAAACTGTTTTCACGCTGAATTTATTGGATAAAAGAAGGGAGTTGTTTAAGGAACCTATCAATCGAGTGATTTGGTGTTATGGTATTTATCAACCGTCGCTGTTTTAGGAATTGCAAAGTCGCAACTTTATTCGACATGAAGGAATTATTGCAGTGGATAAACTTCAGTCTAATGATGTTGTTGTATTGGATGATTAATTATTAAAAGAAAGTAAGAATTCCAAAGATGTTACAGATATGTTCACTCGCGCAGCACATCATAAAAGGTGCTTCATCATCTATATCACACAAAATTTGTTTCCTGATGGAAAAGAAGCTCGTACACGAAACCTGAATACACACTATTATGCTATTTTCAAGAATCCGCGAGATAAAAGTCAATTTGAAATTTTAGCGCGACAAGTTGCACCAAGAGGATCAAAAGCTTTAATTGAAATTTTTCAAGCAGCTACTGAAAAACCACACGGTTACTTATTCATTGACTTTACGCAAGAGTGTCCGGAAGAATTTAGATTTCGAAGTGATATTTTGAAAACTCCCATGATTATCTTCAAACTATGAGTTCTTATTCTCGCATGATTGTTATTCCTCAGGATGAATATGTACAATTGACTGCCATGCAGCAAGTAAAGCAACCTCTTGCAAATCAAATGTATAGGAAAGAAATAGATTATCAGCAAAATGTTCACATCAAAGATCCACATCGTGCTGTATTATCACAATCGGAAACTGTTGAGCAATTGAAAAGCTTGAAGAATAATATGCGTGACTCTGTATCGACTGCAACACCTTTAGCATCTCGCGCACATGCCATATCTCTTTTCAATAGTATTGAACCCCATCTCAATGTAAATGATAGAGGAGAAATCATTACAGATGAAAATAAAGTGATTGATGCTTCACGTTATTAAGACTTGATTCAGTATGCGACACGTAGAAAGCGCCGTCAGGGCTATGTTCCACCTGGTTGGTCATACTTTCTTAAACTATTGAAAAAGCAGAATGTACCAAAATTTGCTTTGAATAATGAGACATTGAAAGAACTTGATTCAACAGTGGCTACTGCTCCAATGCTTCAGACGATGAAAATGCCAACAAATTGGTTTAAGACGTCACCTGCTACATCCCCTCCCACACTCACTAAGCAAACAAGAGGAAGAACTCGTCATAGATCTACACCACCACTAAAACTAGTAAAAGGAAAACGTAAAACAGCTCCTCCCAAGAAATACATGTTCTCAGACTATTAATATGAAGCAGATGTGTTGCTTGCCATGTAATGAGCCGCCAGAGGTGAGTGTCGTTGTCACTTGCACTTGCTGCGCCAGCTCTCACAATGAAACTCCTAAGCAATGTGAACACGATCGCAAAACCGCTAAAGCTAAATGCTGCAGTTGTTGTAAATGTAGAAAGGCAAGAAAACAAAAAGATGAGAAGGAGGAAAAAGAGTCAGTCGTCATCGACTGAACGTTTGAAGTCAATCTATTATGATGTAAAACATCCGGCAGGATTTGCATCTATCAAGAAATTATCAAAAGCGAGTGGTCTTCCACAATCACAAGTGAAGCGATGGTTAAAGGGTCAGGCTACCTATACACTCCACAAACAAGCGAAAAAGAAGTACCGCACCCGCCATTATATTGTTCATGACATCGATGAACAGTGGCAAGCAGATTTGTGTGATGTTGCCTCCATTTCAAAACATAACTCGGGCAATAATTTTATTTTAACCGTCATTGATATTTTCTCGCGTTATGCGTGGGCTCAACCTTTAAAAACTAAAGAAGGGAAAGGAGTAGCAAAAGCATTCCAAACAATTTTTCGAGAAGGTCGCATTCCAAAAACAATTCAGAGTGATCAAGGAAAAGAGTTTGAAAATCAGCATGTGAGAAGATTATGTGAGAGGCATGACATTGAGTTGTTTAGTGTAAAGAGTGCCTATAAAGCTGCACTCGTTGAACGTTTTAATCGCACATTAAAAAATCGCTTGTGGCGACATTTTACTGCCAACTTGACACAAAATTGGACAAAGGTTCTACAAGATACACTCCATGCCTACAATCACTCTATCCATCGTTCTATTGGACTCAGACCAGTAGATGTAAATGCTGACAATGTAGATAAAGTGCGCGAATCATTCCAACGTAAACGCACTCATGTGAAAAGTGATGTGAAAATTGGTGATAAAGTTCGTATCTCAAAAGTGAAGAGTGTTTTTGCTAAAGGGTACCTTCCGAATTGGACAGAGGAGGTATTTACAGTATCAAGGATTGATCAAAAAGACTCTCCCACCACCTACAAGTTGAAAGATTACGATAATGAAGAAATTGAAGGTAGCTTTTACCGCGATGAGATTGAGGTAGTCACTGAAAGTGAAACATATTTGGTAGAGAAAATCATTCGATGTAAAAAACGACAAGGTGAAGAATGGTGTCTTGTTAAATGGACTGGTTATCCTTCAAGTATGAACTCTTGGATGCGTCGTGCCGACATCTTTCATCTAAGTGATCGACAGTGATTCATGCAAAGTTGTAACTATTAATGTTTAGGGTTTGAGCTATGAATCCAACTGCCTCATTTTATTCACGACCCTCCTATGTAAGTAGTGGAGGACAAATTTACAGCGGCGCTCGCCGCCAACGTGGAGGTAGCATACTTGGTGCACTGAAATCTGTTGTAGCACCTCTCATATCCAATGTCGGAAGATCTTTAAAACGAAATGTTTTAAGTAATGCCGTTGGCTTTGCTGGTGATGTTGCTAGTGATCTTTCCAGAGGTAGAAGTTTTAAGAGCAGTTTGTTGAATCGTGGGAAGGAACGCGGTTTAAAAACATTGAAGCAGACCTTTGCTTGTGTTACTCAAGGAAAGAAATCGCCTAAACGAATGAATGAAGGAAGAAGGAAACATCGCGGAGCTGGTAAGGTGCGATCTTCAGTCAAAAGGCACTCACGCAAACGTCGCAGAGGCTTTAATCATTCATCAGGCGCTAAACGACGACGCTGCCATAACTTCTAATCATGGAGTGTAAAACTTCCGGGTTTGTTTGTTTGATCAACAAGCCATACAGACAGATATTCTTAGTTCGAGTATTGTAGATTATCATCCTCGAACAGCTGAGAATGCTGGCCCCATTCAATTTGTTATTCCTGGTGGTAGTGATGATTACATAGATTTGAGTTATCCGATGGTTGATTTGTGGTTTAGAATTCAGCAAGCAGATGGAACTGCTATTGACGATGCACATAAAGTTGGACTGAACAATTTACCATTGACTACATTACTTCGCGATGTTTCTGTAACGATTGGAGAGCAGCAGGTGTAAGGTGGCCAAAGCGATTATCCCTATAAATCATATTTCAATCATGTATCACAGTTTCATCCATCAGCACAAAAAAGCCATATGGAAGCCATGGGATGGTACAGAGATGAAGCAGGAGAATTTGATGCTGAAACAATCAGTGGCTTTGTAAAGCGATCTGCTATGATTAAAGATAGTAAAGTATGTCAGCTATATGGTCCGCTGAATTTAGACTTCTTTAGACAGTCA
Organism: Prostheceraeus crozeri; assembly: GCA_907163375.1. Classification (NCBI taxonomy): domain Eukaryota; kingdom Metazoa; phylum Platyhelminthes; order Polycladida; family Euryleptidae; genus Prostheceraeus; species Prostheceraeus crozeri. The sequence goes on from CAJQUW010008653.1 coordinate 402,900, forward strand.
AAGTTTTTACTCTGTAATACCAGCATGCGACTCAAGCTGACATTGAATAAGCCTGAATTTGCGCTGAATGCATTTGCTAAAGTTGACAATTTTAGAATTCATGTGGAAGATATTGCACTTTACATTCGTCGAGTAGTACCGAATCCAAGTGTCATTAGAGGGCATGCTGAAGGTCTTAACCGCCAAAATGCCATTTACCCCGTTCAGCATACAAAGCTTCTCACCTTTACAATTCCGAAAGATCAAAAGAGTTTCATGAAAGATGGCCTCTTTCCATCGGAAGCACCGAAGCTCCTCATGGTGGCAATGGTTGAAAATGATGCATTTAATGGTAATATAAAGAAGAATCCTTTCAATTTTAAACACAATCAGTTAAGTGAAATTGCTTTACGTGTAAATGGTGTGAGTCATCCTGGTCCACCCTACAAACCAGATTTTGCTTCGGATCAATTTATGCGCAGTTATGTTGATTTTATGGATGTCTTTGGCTTTTACAATACGGATGACACCAACGGACTGACTATGAAAGAGTTTAAGAGTGGATATACTATTTATGCATTTGATTTGACTGCTGACAGCGATATTAGTGCACCCTATCGTCAAGCGAACGTGCCTCATAATATTCGTTTGGATTTGACGTTCAAAAGAACACTACCTGAGACAATCAATGTATTAATTTATGCAGTCTTCGATTCAAATATTGAAATTACAAAGTATCGTGACGTGATTCTTCAGTATAATCGTTAATGAGTTGGTTGACTGCTGACGATATTAAGACTAAAGTGCAGCGTAATGCAGACGAAGCGACGTTGAAAGCTTTCGATAATGTCTATTCGCTCGATACCTTACCACCTGCAGTAAATCACTATCCCAGCTTTATTGTGCTAAACACTCATTCGCAGAATTTAGGCGGTGAGCATTGGAAAGCGATCTTTATTGGAGAAGACCGACGTGGTGAACTATTTGACTCTCTTGCTCAACCTCCAAATATACCAACACAGCAGTGGTTGAGAAAACATACGCGTCAATATCAGCGAAATGAACGCATACTACAACATCCACTTTCATCAACGTGTGGTGCTTTTGTACTGTACTTCATCTTAAAACGTTTACATGTATCTCGATTTGTATCTGTTATTCAAAACTTTTCATGTAATCCATCCTCTAATGAAAAAATGATTTGTAAGTTCTATCATGATTTGAAATAAAAACATCATGTTGGAAAAATTGTTTTTTATTTTACAATCCGCTGGGTACGTACATACTCGATGAGATAGTCTAGGATCACATTTGCTTGTACATGAGATTTTAGTCCAGTAATGATCACTTTACTATTATGAAAGATTGCAACATGCACAGGTAACCAACAACTAATGAGAGCTGCAGGAAAAAGTTCGGGTTCATAACACAAATTGTAACTGCTGGTACGAATCTTCAAAAATGATACACTTTCACTCAATTGAGTAGAGATCACCATATTGTCCACAGTCAGATTCGACATCACACACCTCTCCCTCTTCCATATCCGACGTAGTAGTCTCTGTAGCTCTAAGCGCATTGACTGCGCCGATGAATGGGAAAGGGCGCCGAGAATCTGTACAGTCCTAGTTGGGAAGAGTTGAAGATTCCGTGAATTGTTCATCTTCACCACTAACATTTGAGGACGGCCCGGGTAATACTTGCTGTTTGGAAGGTGTTAGTGTAATGTTGTGAGATCGATTTTGGTGTAGAGTCTGAAGCGACGGAGAATGTTGACGATGGTGTAGCGATGGCGCTTCATGATGAAAAAATGAGTAAATTGAGCGATGTACCTTCCTTTTATACTTTTCCCAACTACCTTGATGAAATTTGAAGTTAGTATGGAGTTGGGAATGATAGAGTTGAATTCGCCGTTTGTTGACGCGCAACCAGATGCGATTTCCAATACGTGAATGTCTTTTCATATGGAAGTATTTCAAATCCTTCATGATATGATGTAGAGATTGAAAATGACGATCAGATAAAGCAAACTCTCTTCTCACATTTCCAGGTGAATCTTTGAAATAGACGTTTCGATCATGATCCGTTTCAATACGTTGTAGGGAATCTAATTTCCAACTCATAGTGCGTGGTAGTCATGTCTGATTAAGATTTGCATAGTAGGGCGATGAACTCACGACGAATAAATGTCATGATGGAGCGATGTATGTATCTTCTATACTTCTCCCAATTGTATTTGCGAAATGAGAAACAGTTTGCGGAATGAGAATGGCAGATTTGAATTTCATTGTTGCGACGTTGAAGCCAAACTTGATCACCCAAGGAGATGAATCTTAATGTTTCAAAATATTCCAAATCCCTCATGATATCATTGAGGTTGACAAATTGTCGCCATGTTAATGTAATACCTCTTGATGTATGACCATGAGAAGTTTTGAAATGTACGTTTCCATTACGATCAACTCTGATATATTGTAGAGAGTCCAAAATCCAAGTCTTCATGATGTTATGCAAAGTCGCAGATCAACAATATCAAAATGTCGTTTTATCATATTTTGCTTAGCAATGCGGCTGCAAATAGATTTGCTAGTAATCGAGCCGCACTCTTTTCTACTCCCATTGATCATGCACAACAGCTAAATGGAAAGTGGGAAGTGGGTGTCACTCAACTTGTTCATAGCAACTGTGTCTATACTTTTGATCATGAGGTGATGACTATTAATATGAGACGCACAGCTGCTTACCAATGTGAAAAGGGCTGCCGAGTATACATTCCACAGTGGCCAAAGAAAGATCTCTTATCATGTAAAAAGTTTATATATGATTTCTTGAATAAAGCGTGTAAACATATTGCCCAATTTACTCCACACAATGATGATCATAATTATGTACATCATGTAGTTGAGAAAGATTGGATTGTTGGTTTAAGTCCAAGTTTAAGAAATGATTTAGGTTACCTCGCTAGCGCCTTAACAAGCTATGATAATTATAACGTTAATTACCACCCAAGTGGTCATAAACAGTTAATATATCGAGAGGAAGCTTATTATGTAGATCTTATTCCAAGAAATGAGAAGACGTTGGTGAAGAAGATTGTGATTATGCCAAGAAAGACAAACATGACTCCTGAAACAGTATTGAAGAAATTTAATTATCTCCTTCGAGTTGATGGTAAACAAGTGCCAACATTGACTTATATCAAATCATCTAATCATATTGCAATAAGTAAATTAAATGATGATGATCTAGTATTAGTTTGTTCAAAAGATTTTCATCAGTTCTTACGACATCGTTCTGCAGCTGTTCATGGAAAATTTGATATGCAACATTTACCATGTGAAAGGTCAAATCAATTTGATACAGAATGGACCGTATATTTATACAGAAAGTGTGTAGAGCCTTTAGGTGGTATCTTACATGAAACAAGAGTGTTGATGCCTCGCATTATTACTTCAGTTAAATTGGTTGTAGATTATTTAAATGAAGTGATTAATGACCAACAAATTTCATTTTCTGAAAAAGAAGGTGTTTTGTCTCTCACTATAAGTGGAGAAGGTATTGAACTAATTATGGATAAAACTCTAATGGACATTTTGGGTTTTGATCAAAATATCTTTAAAAGTGGTACTGTAACCAAAGCTAGCGCAGACATGTCACTATCGCGTCGTATTAACTATTTTCAGATATATTCCAATATTGGTGAAGATGTACGTGTGGGAGATGTTGAAGCTCCATTGCTAGCAATGATACCATACCAGCCAAAAAGCTGCAGTATTTTATCTGAGCATACTTTCAAGAAAGTGCATTATACTAAGCTGAAATCAAACTACATCCCACAAATTGATATTGCAATTTATGACGATGCTGGTGCGTTGATTCCTTTTCATAAAGATGCTGTGACAAGTATCACACTCCATTTCCGAATGAAGAGTTAATGCAAAAGTATGATAATATATTTTTCCAATGTGAATAATATGGAAAGTGAAAATAAGGACTCGTTTCTAATCTACTTGCCCAGTAATGCTTCTATGAATAAATTTCCCAAAAATAAACCATCAGACTATCGAGTAGAATTAAATCGCCCACTACATTTAGAAGGTGAATGGGAGGTTGGCGTTTCTAGTATTTGCTATGATAGCAATATTCAGAATGTGAATGATGTGGAAGAAATGATATTGACTCCTCGCACCCATGATGGAATAACGATGAGTCATGCATTCCAGTTCCCATACAATTTAACGTCAGATGGAAAGTGGAACTATGAATGGATTCAGATAAAATCAGATTATTATGAACCATTCAGGAATGAGAAAATTGTTAAGGCATTCAACAGTGGTAATACTTCCATCATGAAGAATAAGGATCAGAAAGTTTATGAGTTTACTATCTATCATTGGAGTGGGAGACAGTTCCTTTGCTTTCATTCTTTTACTAAAGGTCTTACACTGAGGTTGGATAATGAATTCTATCCACATCTCGGTTTTTGGCATGGTCTACATCTAACGTCAATTGCTACTGCAAATGTTAAAAAAGTTTATTCAAATCGAATCAACAAATTTCATTATAAATTTAAAATATTTGATGAAGATGTTGTAGAATGCGAAGAACGCATCATTTTGAAAAAGCGTGGTGTTCAACCTTTATCACTTATTGAGTTAGTAAAACGATGGAATGAGACTGTGGGTAAGAAGTATGGAGAGAAAATTATGGCGGACAAAAATAAGTTGGTCATTCAGAAATATAATGACAAACTTACAGTTTATTTCTCTCCAACCTTGCGTCATTTTGTAAGACATTATACACCTATTATTGGAAGCGGTCTGGTGTATGCTTCTCATGAATATCACACTAAAGCTGATTCAGTTAATGATGAATGGTGGGTGGACATCTATGGTGATCGCATCAAGAAAATTTACCAGTCTTATGAAGAATCTAAAGTTGCTATCAATATAATGCCGCGTCTATATCATACAGTTGAAAGCTTCATTCATGTAGTAAATCCTTATATACAACAGAAGTTGAAGCATGTGATGAAAAGTAAATATGATGTAAAGACACACCACATTTCGTTTTCAATTGAAAATCAACGCGTTGTTCTGAAACTGGGTGATGACATTCAATGTCAATTGAGTAAGAATTTGAAAAAACTCTTTGGTTTTTCAATGCTAAAAACTGTGTTTACTGCTGCGCATACGATTGGTATAGAAACACCAATGACACTTGATAAACATGAACAGCACCTTTACATTCAAAGTGATTTGATTCTACCTATTTCTGTTGGTGAGAAAAAAGAATACATTTTACGTGATTTCATTCATGATAAAGACGCTTCATATGGAATAGTCGAGAAGATGTTTGAATCTATTTTCTATCATCCCGTCGTCAAACAAACTATACCCTCTATTGCTATCAAAATTACCAATGGTTTACAAGAGTGCATCCATGTGAAAGATACTAAATCACTCGTAACTTTAGTGTTTCGGAAAACAAAGTGAAGTCATTGTGATATGTTTATTGAAATAAAAATATGTGTATGAAAAAGTCTTTTCACAGATAAAGGGGGAATGGGCTGACTGTAGGCATATATTCACAAGGAAGAAACGATCTCATGCGATACATAAAACAACCATGTATATCTACAAAAAGCAACATCAAAATACTGAGTTAAATTTGATTATGTCAATACATCTCCTGAATGTGGTAGCGTGAGTTTTATTCTTTTGGGTGGAGGTATGTTTGTGTCAGGATGTCCATGTGGAAGAGATGTGTTATGTCCTATCCAACACCTCTTATCCTCCCATGCTGAAAGCGCTCGTTTCTTAAACGTGTGCGTTTTCACAGTATGAACTTGAGATTTTAAGATTGTCATATTGACAAACGTTATAGTTTTATTTTTATAGGCCTTCTTATAGGACCGATGTTTCATTTTGTGAACAATGGATTTTGATATACCTTTAGCACGCTTAATACTATCTGTACATTCTTTTAATTTCATGGAATACATTTTAGGACGGAGGAGAATCATTTCATCTATTTCCTTTCCTGCTGTTTCATCCTTAAAACAACCAAGTTTGGCTTCATTCTGTATGGAATAGAGTGGATGAGTGGGATTGTAGTTAGATGTATCGAAGTATTTTTCTAATGACTTGCCTACTTCATTAAAATTTAAATCTTTTTGAGTGGTAATTCCTAAAAAGAAACTATCTGTATCACCACCCAGCAAGCGAACCTCTTTTACGAGAGGGCATGGTTTTAATATTTTGTGGAAGAGTTGATACATTCCAAGCTTGGAATAATCTAAAACGGCTTGCCCAATGTAGATGGGTTTGCACAACTCAACTTCTGATTTTATCATTTTAACACCTACAAGATCCTCATCGATGATGTCTCTATCAATGAAAAGAGGTGATGAGGTCAATTTGTGATATTTTTGTTCATCAACGACTAGTTTGTAGTTCATACGTTTTCTAACATCCTCCATGGTCTTTCCGAAAAGACTGTTATTCTTATATTTATAAAAATCCTTTTCAAAATTATTTTGGGCGAGTGCACGTTTTTGACTGTTACTATCTATGTAGGGTTTGAGGAAGGCTTTCTGTCTAAATTTGATAATGCGGTGAACTGACTTTAGAAGCATGCCCATTTCTAAATAGAATTTTAGTATGCAGAAGTGTACGAGATAATTTTTCTTATCATATTGGGTGAGCAAAAGTTTGCGGCATGGTTTGTACCTTGGCTGTCCACACTCTGTTAAGTTATTATGAAATTGTGACATGAATGGTGAAAACATATCTTCAGTCACTTCACCAGATTCAGGTGCGAGTGGGAAATCAGCAGTTTTATTTTTAATACTATTTGGATAAATCAAATCCACTTCAAAATAATATCTCCAATCACCTTCATCTGGAATCTTCAGTATGTTTGAAGGGTTGGAGTAATACTCAAGCTCATCTTGATTTAACCAACTAAACTCGGAATGAGGTAGTGGTTCAGACAGTGAACTGCCATATAAATTATTTTGGTCATAGTACTTTAGGTGGATATGATCATCACCTACTGTTTCAGATTTTATATGATGTTTATTTACAAATGTGAGACCACCGCGTATTCCGCGCTCAAATATGTTATACATTATAAGAGATGGATGGTCTCACCAGTCATTTTAAAGGCTGATTTAAAGGACATGGCTGGTAGACTGACAAAGTGGACAGGATCTAATTTGTCTTCTTCTAATGCCACTCGTCGAAATTCCTGAAAGACATCAGCCAGCAAAATGACATCTAATTCTAAGTAAGCGATCATATAATCGCCAAACGTTTTACAATCAAATTTTAACCATGCCTCTTGAGCATGTTCATAATCTTCTACTGGACAATCTTGACCCGTCAAATCGTTTTGGAATTTGTCAATGGAAGGAAAGGTTGTTTCATTTAGTTTAGACATTGAGCTAAAATACGCATAGGGAAAGACTCCTTTGCGAGTGATTATTTCATCCGTTAAGTTTGGATAGTGTTTCTTCAAAGTTTGACTATGGGGAAGAAACTTGAGATTACGAACGAGAGAAGCTAGTGACGCTGACATGAATTGGAATGAATCTAAAAATTTTATTTCGAAGAAGACTGTCTTATTTTCTTTAGTTTTATCTACTGGTACTTTTGCTGTCATTGCCATGAATTTTTCTCTCGTTTGCGCTATTACATTAAACTGCCACGATTTCATCTGGCTCAACCCTCCTTTTATGAGCATATGACTGTCATAGCCCTTAAAGTTATGAAAAATGACGGGTAGTACGCGACGTCTCAATCTAAGTGAAAAGTTACATTTGGAGCAGAGTGCGTTTCTAAATTTACCAGTGATGTGATCATGATCACGCACTTTCTTAATTTTATCGTCATCAAACGTTTTATGACATTTAGGGCACGATGTGCAACTTTCAAATTTCTGTTTGTCTTCATCTGACATATGTAGTGACTTACGTTGCAATTGGGAATCATATGATTGTTGAAATTTAGCAGCTTTATCGAGAAATTCTAGAAATTTTGAAATGCAATCTTCACCTTGCCAAGTATGCATTTTCTTTTGCCTATTCCTAAAGTGGTCATGCCATACTTCATAGCAGGATATGGCTGCTGGCTTGTGGATGATATCATCAATGTAGCATTCTATGTCTGCGTAAATGACACGCAGGGGACTTAATTCGTCACCATTATCCCTATGTGAAAATATTTTATCTTTGGGCATGCGTTCCATTTGTAATTTACCTCGCTTGCACCATTCATAGTGAGTTTCAAATTTATCTTTACTCCAAAAGGAGCGGATGCAGCGGTCGCATACAAAATGTTCACCTCTTTTAGAGTGCCCCAAGTGAGTGTACAAGCGAGAGATTTTGGGAATACCACAGTAGTGCCATTCCTCGCTATCATCTTGTTTTACTAATAAGAGGTTGACTACACATTCATAACAAGTTGAACGTGAATTATAGCGGGCACCCTTCAACCCCTTCTCCCACACGTGAACGACAATTTTAATCTTATTATGTTTTTCGAACGTTTCTACATCTTTGATTTTCATGTTGTTACTATCACAACCTTCAAAGTCTAGTTCATCCTCCCACTGTCTATAGCTATAGGTGCGATCTCGATGCGCGTTGATATCATTATAGTGAAGGATGGATAGGACTGCGTATTTGAAACACTGCGATTTACAATCGACATTGATGACAGCTTTCTTATTATACAGCGTTTTTGGTAGTTTAAATGTGCCTCGAGCTGCATGACTTTCTAATAGGGAAATTTTGAATATGGCTGAGTCCACACCATCAAAAATGAGAGCGCTGTCGCGTTGATTGAATTTATGTACATTTGATTTTAAACATTGAATGTGAAAATTTAGCCAAGACTCGCAGTCTACAACTTCGGTTGCGGAAGAAGAAGGAACATGAAACTGTATTCTCTCCGTCACTTGACCCGTTTGAAAATCTATCTTAATATATTTTAGTTTAAGGTAGATGAGCGCCTTCATTCTAAAATTGTCTAAATTGTTGAAGAGCGCTTCGATAATGTTAGAATTTTGAAGGAGCCACTCAGGAAAATCTACTATTTGAGTATTGGACTCCATGCAGTAGTCGCGTACTAAATTATTATGTGAAACATTAATGAGGGAGATGGTAGAGGTACCGTTGGTGTACTGATCATTTGCATGCGTGTGTTGAAGTCTGTGCGAAGATCGCTGAAAGTGACTATCAAAAGAAAGAGGGCACAAATCGCAAGGAAAGGAGATGTCATCGTCAGAATCAACTTCACCTCCGGAGATTGACGCCGCTTTGCGTTGACACACACGTTGTTTGATGTGTCGAAAGAGACTGTGCTTCCTTGTAAACATATGTCCGCAGTCGGCACATTCCCACTCGTTGCCTTGTCGCGAGAGTCCTGAGCTGGAACTCACATCACCTGAAAGAGAAATCATTCTATCATCTCTGTTCAAGTCTCAGTGTATTGTTACAACCTACTTTGACTCAACAACTCTAAACTTTCCTCGAGAAGGGAGGGCGTTGGTGATGAAGTTGATGCCTGAAATTGAGGAAGATGCTATTAGCCACACGTTTGAGGGAGATGAGTGAAGAAATTTTCAACTTACCATTTCAACGAAATCAAGTTTAAGGTTGATACTTCAACAAGATAGAGACTTCACTCAAATTTGGAATTCACGAGAGAGCAGTTCACTTGTACGCCTCAAATAATAACAGAATTCGCCAGAGAACACTTCACTTATATGTCACAAAGACAGTGAAATGACACGAATGTCACTTTACATATATACTTTCATATTCATCATTCATTGGCTGTTCATTCTGATTGGTTGCTTGTTGATACTTAAGAATTAGGAAACATTTCAAAGTTGTTATTCATAGTCAACATGACAAGCCCTCCGACAACACCAAACACAAAATTCTCTTCTCCATGCTCAACACCAAAGGCGCTCGTTGCACCAAACGCTCCAACGAAGGGGAAGGTAGAGAAGGTGTACCGACTGGACAATATCAGAAAGTTGTCATTACCAGCGGACGACGAAGAGAGTGTATGTGAGGAGGAGTGTCCCGACTTAACAGGCGTCAGGTGGAAGTATCTCCAGTACGATACTGACGATGTGATGGAGATCACCAGCACCAAATTCCTCCACCAATTATGGGAATGGTACACCCCTAACTCCCAGCCACGAACTATGGCGGAGTGGGAGTACATCGACAAAGTGAGGCTCGCAGTGGAAGAACGATTAAAGCAAGTGAACTGTTTTTGTTATCTATGTGAAGTCAGACTCTGGGACGATATTGACGATGAAGACCTTTTGAAATACATGCCATAATAAATTTTTATTTCGTATTATCTTTGCTTTCATACTGACTTACTTGAATGGGGCTTCAGTGGATGATTTAACCATGTATACTTTTTCATTTGGAAATAGTAGCACGCTTAGTCTAACTTGTAAATCTTAAAATATTTCATATGGGCGATGATGGTAGATGAAATAGTGTTAAATAAAATTAAGATGGCTTACACTTCTGATACAGGGATAGCAATCGACTGCGATCCATGTGTAAAGAGCTTGTTAGACTACGGATGGGCTTAAGTGGATGATTTAACCATGTATACTTTTTCATTTGGAAATAGTAGCACGCTTAGTCTAACTTGTAAATCTTATAACATTTCATATGGGCGATGATGGTAAATGAAATAGTGTCAAATAAAATTAAGATAGCTTACACTTCTGATACAGGGATAGCAATCGACTGCGATCCATGTGTAAAGAGCTTGTTAGACTACGGAAGAGAGAAGTGTGTTATGTTGCGTGTGGCGCGTGAGTGTCCTCCCATTTCATTCCATTCATCAATTCGTCTCATTGATAGAGACAGGTAGAACTCATGGTTCTCATAACGTATGCAATGGAAAGTTTTAGGCAACTTTCGACAGTTGCCTAAATGTCGCCCTGGCGCGAATGCATACTACGTTGAGACAGAGGCAATCACTTGCAAACATGACGCAGAGAGGTTTAACAAGATTGACAATTGCCGAATGTCCCTTGCGGTATACATAGCTACGGGTTTCACCGCCGCCCTTTACAGGAACGCCCGTCGAAAGGAAGTATTACACCGAACTTCATTTGCAACGTTCAAGTTGACTGATAGCAGATTCAACTTAATGATAGTATTCGCCAGTCCGAAGACTGCCCAGGGCAAACCGCGTGGAGGTTCTATCATGTCTTGCCCCTAGGTGGCCCTTAAGAGAGCCGATGGTTCGTTCTCGGTGTCAATTATGTTGACTATTGGCTGGAATAGTCAATGGGTATGACAGTTAGGTTGTCATAAACCCTGTGCCGCCTAAGCCGTGGTGGTGCATCTGGCACCTTTCGGATGCGAGTGGTATTCGGAGTCCACACCTCATCCGTCCAAACGATCTTCTTGATCTTCCCCTTCTTCTCATCCTCTTCATCCCACTCGTCGAGGATGATGAACTCGGGAATGGCGTTGTCTTCATCGATGAAGACGGGAATGGTGCTAGCAGATGTTGCTTCCATCGTGACTTAAAATTGAATGAGAAGCGCTACAATCTTCTGGCTTATATAGGGTTTTCAACAATGAATTGCTCAACAGCGAATCAGAATGCTTCAGGGATAGCAATCGACTGCATAAGGTTCAAGTTGACTGATAGCAGATTCAACTTAATGATAGTATTCGCCAGTCCGAAGACTGCCCAGGGCAAACCGCGAGGAGGCTCTATCAAATCTTGCCCCATGGTGGCCCTTAAGAGAGCCGGTGGTTCGTTCTCGGGAGTCGTCATCTTACAACCTACCAATTCTGCTGAGAAAGTCTTTGACTCTCTCCTTGGTAGCAGTGTCGACTTCCACACTAACTGGTACATGGCTAAAAAGTGGAATGTAGCGCCAATCCGTTGGATTGACAGCAGTTGCTGTCATCGGATTGCCAATCCGAGCAAGATTATTAAAAACTCTGTCTTGCTCCTCTAGCCTGGCAAACTCCTCAAATAAATTTCGCGGCCTTAACTGCGGTCCGCGAGGAGAGCTGACTTCACTGTTCGGCGTCTGCAAGATTGAAATGAAATGAAATGAGAGGTAATGGTTTATATACCCCTCTAACGCGACGCAACGTTCAAGTTGACTGATAGCAGATTCAACTTAATGATAGTATTCGCCAGTCCGAAGACTGCCCAGGGCAAACCGCGTGGAGGTTCTATCATGTCTTGCCCCTAGGTGGCCCTTAAGAGAGCCGATGGTTCGTTCTCGGGAGTAACGTGATTGGGTGGTGAAGGTGGGTAAAAGATCTGCAATGAAAATGATATGTATTAGAATAGGATATACTATCTTATTTACTTTTCACTTACCAAGTTAGCCATCCTTGGGTAGTCTCGCGCGCTTCCTGACAGAAAATTTGTGGCGATGGCCTCGCATTCTCAGGCTGGCATGGAGACATTTTTTGGTTGGATGGCTGTTGTAGCAAATGATTGACTCGTCGAGACTACGGTTGACGAGTACTTCACCGTCCAAATGATTATCCCGAATAGGGATGTGAAACTTAAACAACCTATCCTCATTCACACGATTCCACTCATCCCTCATGCGCTCCAACTTCTCAAACGCCTGTCTCTCATCACCCCGCCGAGCCACAGTCCTCTCCAACTCAACATTCCTCGCTCTCAACACACTCATCTCCTTCATCATCTCCTCAAACTTCGCTTCTGCATCTCTCATTCTTCTCTCCGCAGCACTCGCCCTCTTCTCACAGTCATCATTCTTCTCTTCCAATTCTCGCGTCTTATTCTTCAAATCAGTCACACTGCGCCTCATTCGAATATTCTCATCCGCTATCTCCTTCGACTTCAGTTCCTTCTTTTTCAACGTATCTAACTCATTCACGACTTCATCCTTCACCTTCTTCAAACTCTCATACTTATTCACCAACAAATCATGCACCATCTGCTGCGATACATGCTTCTTCTCTTCATCCTTCAACCACCTCGCCGACTGCTCACGAATCCCACCACTCTTCACTTTTGGGGAAGATGAGCTCTGCGGGGGGTCGGTGATGACAATGTTTGACACCTCCGACGACGAAGAGCTCAACTTCCTCACACGCTTCCTCACACGCTCCTTATCTAAATCCACATCATCCTCATCATCACTCTCAAGCACTCTCTTTCGCTCAATCTCAGCCTCCAACGAAGCAACTGCTCTCGCCAACTCATTATTCTCAACAACATTCTCAACAACATTCTCCACCTTGCCGTCTCGCTCTATCGCCATTATTCGCTCCCTCTCTTCAACAATCAACTGCTTGAATCGCAAGTCATTCACCAAACCTCAACTACAGTCAGCATGAACTCTGTAAAAACGCGCCTCATCCTCATCACCCTTCAACACTCTACACTTTACACACGCAACCTTATTCAGGATAATCATGTGGTCAGTGCCCGCCTTCTTCACATGCGCTTTGACGTCCGCACTGCGATTTATTCGCCCACATGTACACATTTTGACATGTTATTTACGGTTCTTGTCATTTGCCATGCCTGAGATTTCTTGTTAACTGTAAGATAATGAAATTTGTATAAGTTTGGAATCATGTAGTACAGTCATATTCCTAAAGCATTACATTTAGTGAGGAATGATAGATTTGAGTGTAGTGAGTGGCACTCGATCCCGTCGGCAGCCCGAAGGCCTTGTACTGATCACTAGGGAAGTGAGAGATCTTCCCCGATACCCGCTCTTTACAGCTGAAGACATCATTGTCACTGCCCCGAAGTGGTAACAGCAACGCCGAGTCAAAGGTAGTGATCAGTAGCTGGGATCTAACCCCTCAAAGCTGCCTTAGACTTAGTCAAATTTCAAATCTGATAGCAGATTTGAACTCAGCATACTTGAAAACCTTAGTCTACATGTTAAAACTTTGAAAAAACTGAAAATTAAGAATTTTTAAAAAATTCCGCATTTTGCTACTCATACTACTTTTAAAAAATTTATCAGTAGTAAAGACACTATCAAACTCTATCACACAAACTTTGAAGTAAGAAGATAGCTTGCCTACTTCAAAAGATAGAGTCCTTTGAAACACCCGATATCGGGAGCTCAGAGCGACGACCGTCGCTTACCTCGTCTTTCGATGAAGTGATGAGACTTACGTTGTCGGGGGTTTATATATGCTCGGAAGAAAACTTAAAATGGCTCTATCTTCGAAAGTATCATCGTAGCGACATGCGGTTTGTTGCAAACGATTCGTCTCATCATTCTCTATCATATGACACCTGAACCATTCTCGTATGACCACGGGAAGTCGGTGCGTCAGCACATGTCCATGTAACATGCCACAAGTGAAAAAATTCCTAAGTGTGAGAGCTCCAGTGTGGTGAAAATTTTGAAAAATTTAAAACTTCCGAATTTCGACCTGGGACCTTTACCAAAACATTTTTTATCAAATTTCACTGACCCCCCCTCCCCCCTCGTTTGGAGAAATTTGATGAAAAATGTTTTGGTGAAGGTTCCAGGTCGAAATGCCACACTTTGGAAAATTTTCAAAATTTTGTCCATACAAAGTCACTCTGACACTTAGAATTTTTTAAGGTGAGCTACGACATTCCACCCTCCCAACCTGGCCGGCACACCACGCCAACCTGGCCGGCACACCACGCCAACCTGGAGAGCGCAGCACACACCACCTCGCGCTACGTCGGCCGGCCAGAGGGGGGGGGACGTCAGACTCGAAACAAACTTTGGTCAGGGTGCCAGGTCGAAATGCCACACTTTGGAAAATTTTCAAAATTTTGTCCATACAAAGTCACTCTGACACTTAGGATTTTTTCAGGTGAGCTCCGACCTAAAATCTTGTAGCAGCTCTAACTTTTGAACGGCTGGTCCGATTGACTCGCGACAAAAAATGTCGTCGAGCAGTTTTTTCTCCTCTTTCAAACGAGTGGCTGTAAGACAAAATCCGTCCACTAGAACCAAAGTTAGAAGATCGCTGTCGGGGGGGGGGGTGTCAGTGAAATTTGATGAAACAAACTTTGGTCAGGGTCCCAGGTCGAAATGCCACACTTTGGAAAATTTTCAAAATTTTACCCATACAAAGCCACTCTGACACTTAGGATTTTTTCAGGTGAGCTACGACATTCCACCCTCCCAACCTGGCCGGCACACCACGCCAACCTGGCCGGCACACCACGCCAACCTGGAGAGCGCGCTACGACGGCCGGCCAGAGGGGGGGACGTCAGACTCGAAGCAACACGGCGGCACACCACGACCGACTCGACGGACAGGAGGGGGGGGACGTCAGACTCGAAGCAACACGGCGGCACACCACGACCGACTCGACGGACAGGAGGGGGGGACGTCAGACTCGAAGCAACACGACGGCACACCACGACCGACACGACGGACAGGAGGGGGGACGTCAGACTCGAAGCAGAACGACGGCACACCACGACCGACACGACGGACAGGAGGGGGGGGGGACGTCAGCGACGGCGGCCATCTTGCGCGGTCCAGAAGTGGAGTTTTACTTACTACTGGTACTTCGACCACTACTTCAGTTACCGATTAGGGAATAAAAAAACATGATAGTGCAAGTCCGTCAGTCATCAGCCGGTACTCGTCTAGTTGTGTTTTGATCCCTAACCTGAAGTGTTTCGACCCCTACAGTAAGGGCCTACATGTATGTTCCTAAGAAAATACTCACGATATTAAGAAATTTAAGTAACTTAAGCATTACTGCTACATGCACATGTCTACATGTTTGACCCAGGTGCTGGACGAATCTGCGATGGCCCAATATCCAAAATCCATCCTAGCCTATAAATCAACATTTCTGCGAAATTTGGTGCCTTTGTCACAAAGTACACAATTTTTCAGTTAAGCGGCCCCACTACTAGATTTTCACACACATTGATATTAGCTACCTAATTTAGTCAGTGACGAGGTGAGTTAGAGCCGCCTCTAAATAAGCTCTGCCATCATACCCTGGGTAGAAGAGCCCGCTAACCCAGTAAGGTAATCTTCTAGTGCTAGTGACACGAACAATGACTCTCTTCCAACTTGTCCTGAGCCAGCACGGAGGAGCGTGGCTTGCAAAACCAACATGAATTATGTCTAACCATCGTATCTCGGATCAGAGGGGGTCACCTCCGGACCCTCGGTGTTCGATCAGGCGGGCACACCAGCAGCCACGGACTGGTGTGACAGAAGCCACCAGGGGATCACATCAGCAGCCTCGGGCTAATGTGATACATAAATCCTCGAATCGGTGTTTTAAGCCATGAAGTAAGTTATCAAGTCCTCGGTGTTCCAACAATTTATACACTACTATCTGATTGAATTATAGCCCAATTATTTTTGGTCTTTTAGTTATCACTTAGAAAACCGTTCTTTAATTTCACTTTCAAAACCTTTAATAGGTGTGCCATCAGGTTGACTCCACTGTTTCACAAGTGGTTGGAAAGATCAACTCGAGAAAATGAGAAATCGAACACAGATTTTCTTCAACCAATTAAGAGAAAATATTGAATTATTATTCTGTGTAACGTTTCGCTTTCTGCTTCTGCTGGTAAAATCATAAAAATAAAGGGAACTTTAAAATCACATTGAACGAATTGTACTAGAGTCTGATGCATGGGAGCTGCTTTTTCTTGTTCCCACAGGCCGACGAATTTCTATGTTCTTTGCTGAGGTGCATAGTTGACCATTGAATCACTTTCATAGAAGGATTGGCACTGTATGCAATTAGCAGTTGATAGACATGTGATATAGAGACAGTCACGTGAACTCACACTCTAGATCTTATTGTGCGAGCCGATTCTCCAACATATGTCGATGTGCAACCTGTACATTCAATGAGACATATACAAAACTTTAGCAATCACACTTCAGATTTGTAAGACTGTGTACAGTATACACAGCTAGCTATCATGTATACACTCCTGTTGTGACATCGGTAGTAAAATATGAGATAGAGGTTTATTAGGGAAACAGACATTCAATGAGGTGGCAAGCTACATTTGTACCATTTTCTTTTTATTTCTCTTGAATTCTCAATTCATTGCTATTTGGTAATGATGACCACAACTTTTCTCTTTCACCTCTTTCTCACTCAATATGCTCACTTGCTTCATGGCATGTCTGATAACTTTCTTTGGACAATCGCTCTTGCATTGCCGTTTGGAATTTGTGTTACATTCATGTCATTTTCCTTCAAAGCATCATTTTTTCACATTTCTTGAAGTTCACCTGAGTTCAATTTTCAATGGATTGACGAGGATATATAAAAAATGGCATTAGTGTATATATGATAGCTATCTGTAAATACTGCACACAGTCTTACAAATCTGAAGTGTGATTGCTAAAGTTTTGTATATGTCTCATTGAATGTACAGGTTGCACATCGACATATGTTGGAGAATCGGCTCGCACAATATGATTTAGAGTGTGAGTTCACGTGACTGTCCCTATATCACATGTCTATCAACTGCTAATTGCATACAGTGCCAATCCTTCTATGAAAGTGATTCATTGGTCAACTATGCACCTCAGCAAAGAACATAGAAATTCGTCGGCCTGTGGGAACAAGAAAAAGCAGCTCCCATGCATCAGACTCTAGTACAATTCGTTCAATGTGATTTTAAAGTTCCCTTTATTTTTATGATTGTATCAGCGAAGCAGAAAGCGAAACGTTACACAGAAAAATAATTTAATATTTTTTCTTAATTGGTTGAAGAAAATTTGTGTTCGATTTCTCATTTTCTCGAGCTGATTATTCAATGCTAGCGATTATAAGTAAGTGTCATTGCGCTTTATCAGGGTTGTACTACAATAGCGCTACACTTGTTTATTACATTCGTGATGCACCGTGCGCAATATTCTGCGTAATAATGTGTTATAATGCTGTTCTTCTTGAAAATTAAGTAACCTTAATAAGTGTACCACGGCACTCTAACACGAAAAATTAATACACACACACGCAAGCATAATCGTAAAAGAAAATAATTCTCTTGAAGTCGTCATTAATATTCAATTCGGTTGCCTTAAACTCATACTTCAAATTATAAGTTAGAATATTAAAGTCTAAACCAAAAATTGAATGGACTAAGATGCACTGTATAATTTCCTTTATTCTATAGATTGACGATGTTTCCCAAATACATGTGGTAATAACTTTAGATAGTCTAGGTAGCAAGGATTCCATTCCAATACTTTTCTTTAGTCACTCAGCTTTGTAGCCGCTGCACAACTTTCCCGCTTGTCTGTAACGCCTACCTTGTGTGATTCATTCATTGCGCTAGGTACATGGGCAGCATGTAACCAATACGTTGTCTGACCCCCATGTGCAAGCAATCTAAGTACAAACTCACAGGTTTCTCAAGTGATCGTCTTGAAATAGAACAGTGAAACTCATGTTTACATTATGGATTATTTCCTCGAAACTGTGCAGACTTGCCTGCCAGATTCATCAAATATAAGCTAATCATCTCAACATGCAGTCTGACCAAATGGATTTCGGGTTTTAGTCATTGTTCCATTATGCATTTCCTGTTCAAAATCCCGCTGGGCGCACAGATGTGGACGTCACTCGACAAATGTTCATCATATTTCAAGCGATTATCTTCAGCGATTATCTATTAATTTTCATCCACTGCATAATTTGCATTCTTGCTTTTGCTAATAATCCTTGCAAAGCGCAAAGAGAAATATAAAAACTGCTGATTGCGGCAAATGATTGCGGAACTTTTCTTCTCTCTTCTGCAGGCCTGTTATATCACGGAAGTTGATACCATTTATCGCTACTTGACAAGTAAATCAGTTAAATAAGTTAAATAAGTTAACTATTGGTTGTTGAAATTTTAGACGGCCGCCTTAAATAAAGGAATGTAAATTCCGACATTTAGTTGTTCTGATAGGAAATAGATCAAGCAGCGTTTGTGATAAGAAAATGACGCTTTGCATCTAAGAATTTTTGAATGATAAAAAAGATAAATATTTTATTTGAAATTCTCTCAGAAGGAAGGAAATAATTACGAGAAAGTATTCATCTTTCGAATATAGTAAATAAGCGATGCTTCCTGTATTTGTCTTTATGCATGTATGTAATTGAGTATGCGTAATCCACTAATGTATTATTGATGTACTAGCCATGATTCCCTATTCTATGTTATTCCCATACTACAACTCCCATGAAACTGAGGTTTTCAGTTTTCAATGCCGAATTTTTCGACCGACTTTTCAAAGAAACAAAGAAGAGAATCTATTCATAAGGATGATGAGTTCCTCTCTAAATAAGCATGTATGGACCAAATGTAATGACAGAAATCTAATATCACTGCCAGTACAGTATATTAATTATCTATGAAGCTTGAATCCATTGTCCATAATTTTTGAAATTATTTTTATTATGTATTAAAATTAAAATTCATATTTGAATTTTAATGCAAACATGATAATCACTCTAATAAGCTTAACCTCTTTCGTTTCATCTGATGCGGTTTTAGTAGGTGAAAACTTAGGAGCATAAATCTTATCAATAATAGCAGTGCTTTTAATTCTAAAATTCTACCAGCATCGCAAGATGCTTGCAAAAAGTTAGAAAAGACAATAACTTTACATACTTACACCTTGAATACGCGCATACATGCATGCATGGAAACCAATATAATGTTTCACAAAGTTTCATTTTACTTGCTTATTGTCAAAAGCGCGTTTCGTCTGATTTCAGAAAGTGTGACACGCAGAATGAATCAAACTGATTGAAACATGATTCCTGCTAGAATATCGATCAAGCAATGGACGGTCATTGGACAAGCAATCACGAAATGAATAAGTAGTAGCTAAAAAGTACATATACAGAAAAATTACTAATATGAGAAGTAGTGCATCGACAACTTGAATAAAAAGAAAGGACCATTGTTTGATTGATATTCTAGCAGGAATCATGTTTCAATCACTTTGATTCATTCTGCGTGTCACACCTACTGAGAGCAGACGAAACGCGGTTGTGACAATAAGCAAGTAAAATGAAACTTCTGGCGTATTTTTCATCTGCAAGATCACAGCGGGGCGCAATTGCTTCATTATGCTATGATCCTATATAAATAATATAAATCTCCAATACAAGAAACATAGCAATTATCAAATATTCTTCAATTGCAATATTTTGCATCATTTTTCACTTAAATGAAGTTTATCTGCCTATATGCAGAATCAACTTATCATTTATCGCATATTTATCATTTATTTCCCGTTTGTTGTAGATCAACTTCAACTACATTTCCCAATGGAAGAGAAACAAATATGGAGTTTGATTTCTGAGAAACTTTTCATCGAAGCAAGTGTTCAAAAGACTAAAAAGAGAAAATATTAAAAATCATTGGCTGTTTTTTGAATTAATGGCGTTTTGTGAATGATCATGAAATTAGTAAAAAAATAATGCTCCATAGTGTGATTGATTCTCAAACTATTTTTTTTGAAATCTGGGCCAGACTTTCACCGACATGTCAAGGGGATCGAAAGTAAAAAGTGCAAATACCTCATGCATGTTGTTGCCTTTATATTGACATTATCACTATTGCTAAACTAAACTGATTATTCTTTACAATCATGATCACATAAAGCGTCAGTATGTCGCGGAGAGGGTTAGACACGCTGTAGCAATAGGAGCTGCCATGCACGCTGAATTTCCCTAAATTCTATGGGACAGGATTTCCAGAAGATCGATAGGACAGGATTTCCCGAAATTCGATAGGACAGGATTTCCCACAAGTCTATCGGACAAATTAGTCCCAGAGGCAATAGGATCAAAGTTCCCCAAAATTCAATGGGACAAAACTTTCCCACAGTGCCATAGAATGGAGTTCCATAGCAATAGCACTACCCGCTATAGGAAAATTACAATAATTCCGTAGGACGTTTCCTATAGGAGTGCCATAGATTTTGGTTAATCGGGTTAGCACAAACTACGAATTTGGCGGTGTCATGTAGCTTCCTCCGCAGTTGATGGCATTTCTACAGTGAGTCATAAGTCTACTTCACGTCGAAATCTGATTTCATCGACACTGTTCAGAACATGAATAACTTCATTTTCCACTTCAACAGCTGATTGAACCATGTAACTCCTAATTCCTTTTTCAGTTTCTCGTTCACCCAACGATCCAAAAGGGATTTGTTGAGCACGGAGATTGGCGAATCATCGTAACTTGTCATCGACGGAAAAAATCGGGTACTTCAGTCTTCATCAGCCAGTGAAAGTCTTGTCATGAACCTCGTCATGCTGCCACTGAAGGGTCTTCAATAAAACTGGTTGAGAACGTAAGCATCTCCATTCGCTTCCGGTAGATCGCACAAATTCCGTGCGGGTATCACCATCGATAGTTTTCCTTTTGTTAATAGCCCTCACACTGAAATGCTTGTTGGCGGTAAGAGCAATCATTGCCAGTCTTTCTTGGCGTGAGACGGGAGGCCGTCACCTGAGGTCGCGCAGAATGGCGTGTTGTTGCAAACTCTGTCAGTTGGTCGAGTTTGTTGATATTCAAAACGCATCCATGTTTCATCCACTGTATAGAGTTTACAAAGATCTTCAGCAAAATTCGTTTAAGTACAAAGAAGACTAGTTTTACAATCAACTCTGGATCTCTTCTGTTGATCATTCAGTGGCATGGGGACCCATTATAACATGAGATGACGTTGTGCATTTCAAGCTTCTCACTCAGTATGCGCCTGATGGTGGTTTTCGGGATGGATGTTTCTTCCTCGATATCTCGTGTAGTCAAGGAAGATTTCTTATTGACAATCTCGCAAACGCTCGGTAGTTATTGACCCCCAGAAGCATAGCCTTCACTTGTTTCTGCCAAAATCGTGCGGGCAACGGTGGAGTAACCGGGACAGTCATGCGGCCGACCTTCAAGGAGTGCTTCCTGAGTTTCTCGAGCTGATCTTCTTTTCTCCATTCAGTAGAACAGTACCATGATGTAGAAACGAAAACGCACTTTTTTTCGTTGTGAAACGTATACTCCAGGATGAGCAACGTAAGTTCAAAATTCAATCATTAATTAAGTTGTTAGGCAATGTTTCTTGCTCTTGTCATCACCAGATACCACTGATTTAAATTTCCTGTGAAATTGTATTAGAATTATTGAACTGCGGACAAGCTTTCAATGCATGGGATCTTAATTGCTGGTGATAATTATAATTCGTTGCAGGTGGAAATTTTGATACTTTATGGATAGCTATAAAATAGTGTTAACACATCAATGATTCAAAATTTTTTCGTTCTTAAGGAGCACATGAACTAGAATTTCTGTGGCTAAAATTTCTAGAGAGTTGAATGAAATTTCTCTGAGATATATTATGCTTTATAATGAATTTATGGAACATGTTCAACTAATTTTATTGACATATCGAGTCTTGGAAATTATGGAAGTTGTCGTACCGGCAGACTACATGAGATTCTTTCGACAGCTATATTTTTTGAAGTTCAAGTTTTCAAGTTATAGATTTATGCAAGTTATAGTTTAGGATGAGTATGGATAGGTGGGATCCACAAGGCCACGTCGACTTCAAATTGCCACCATCTCATCATGTGGTTTAAGCATAAATTAATTAAGAATGAAAATGAGCTTTGGGTAATTAGTTTACAGAATTTATTTAGGGTTGGTTTAGAAGACATTTTTGGTTGCTTTATGGTTGGATCTTAGGTTTTGTTCAGAATTTATCTCAGTAGCTTATCTCGTGGATATTTTTTTGAGCGGTTGTTTTATAAGGCGGAGTTGTAATATGCTTACGCAGCATATAAAACTCATCAAAGCTCTGCCGACAAAATAGTTAACATTTTTTTAGTATAGTTAACATTTTTTTAGTAACGTGAAAAATTATAGAATCAATAAAGACTTGATTTTAAGTGTGCCTGATGAGACATCTGCTTCCTTGAAAGGTCGAGGCCTCTCCAAAAACAGATGCGGAAAGTATGTACATGTAGGCTTAACAGACACACAAAAGAAATAAATAATTACAAATACTATTCATCAGAAAAATATCACATAATGTACTATGCGCAAGCTTGAGCTCATTTTCATGCTTCATATTGCCATTCAAGATAGGCCTACTAACCTACTGTACTACTTTGCGATCACATCATCATGATCATCATATAGGCACGCCTAATAGGCACCATAGCAATTGCATCTAATCCAATGTATCAAAACAGAATGCAATAGATATATTTCAATTCTCAATCAAAACATAAGAAAAAATCCGCTACAAGAGATGCATGAGCTAATAAATACAAATCATACCAAGAATAGTCTACATTGTAGGCCTAGTAAATGACCGAAAAATTACAAAATGCAGCTCAAGTGATTGACAAGATCTATATCAATTAAGTGCAGCATGAAAAAGATATTCACAGGGTATTTTAATTATTATAACTTTTGTTGCGTTCTTTATTAAATTTCAATGGAGATTTGATAAAAGTAGCTGTATCTAGGTCTAGGCCTACTTGCATGCTTGAAGAGATTTCTATGGTCTAGACTTGATACAGGCTATGTGAGACGTTTTAAAGAATATCGACTTTTATATAAATAGTTGAATGTATTGTATTAAATAAATTAGGTAGCCTACCTTAAAAGTCGAATGCCACAACATAAGATACTCGCATAGTTTAGTACTCAATTGCCATGACAGTTTCTGATCTCTCCTGTGCTTTCGGTTATACTCAACTCGTGATACCATTCTCAGACTCTGATACCTCATTTAGATCATCTGTAAAAAATCTTCAGAATCGGTACCGGAGTTTGTGATCAATAATCCGATTCCTTCTTTTGTCACTTTCTCCTTTGAAAGAAGCCACTCGTTGATTCAAAGATAAAAAGAGGTAAAGCTTGAATATTGCACAGGAACTGTTTGCAAGGTGTAGATGTAGAAACGGGGCAATCGGTGCCTTACTTTTCCCATCGCTACACTTCTAAGACATTTGCGTTGCTGGTACACCAAGTATCTTCCACGGATATCATGTCGAGCAGTGTAGATTAAATCGTGACTTAAATTTCCATCATTACATCGACGCTGAGAATCATAATATCAACGGCGTTGATATGATGACACTTTGTGGTATTTTTGAAGCATAGACTACAGTTAAAAGATCAAATGAAAAATCCAATTATGCCATTATGAAAGTCTTAGGGCAGACTATTTATCATGAAAATATTAGATCCATTGAGCATTTCTTCTGGTTAGGAGATCACAATAAGTAGCCGTCGATGTGATAACGAATTGTGGTCACCATTTTAGAAAAAATGTTGCGAAAATGATACAATTTCAATGAACATTAGTTAAGCGACTTTTGAGAATCAATTAAGACCAGTTAAGCATTCTACAAGTAAAGTTTCGTCTGAATTGATGTAGCCAATCCAAATTTGGAGGCGTCGATGTGATGACAAAAACGTCGTCGATGTGTTAAAGGGAAAAGTTGTGGACAGCTACAGTAGTAAGTAAAACTCCACCACTGGACCGCGCAAGATGGCTGCCGTCGCTGACGTCCCCCCCTCCTGTCAGTCGAGTCGGTCGTGGTGAGCCGCCGTGTTGCTTCGAGTCTGACGTCCCCCCCCCTCTGGCCGGCCGACGTAGCGCGAGGTGGTGTGTGCTGCGCTCTCCAGGTTGGCGTGGTGTGCCGGCCAGGTTGGCGTGGTGTGCCGGCCAGGTTGGGAGGGTGGAATGTCGTAGCTCACCTTAAAAAATTCTAAGTGTCAGAGTGACTTTGTATGGACAAAATTTTGAAAATTTTCCAAAGTGTGGCATTTCGACCTGGAACCTTCACCAAAACATTTTTCATCAAATTTCTCCAAACGAGGGGGGAGAGGGGTCAGTGAAATTTGATGAAAAATGTTTTGGTAAAGGTCCCAGGTCGAAATTCGGACGTTCTAAATTTTTCAAAATTTTCACCACACTGGAACTCCCACACTTAGGAATTTTTTCACTTGTGGCATGTTACATGGACATGTGCTGACGCACCGACTTCCGTGGTCATACGAGAATGGTTCAGGTGTCATATGATAGAGAATGACAAGACGAACCGTTTGCAACAAACCGCATGTCGCTACAATGAATAGTTTCGAAGATAGAGCCATTTTAAGTTTTCTTCCGAGCATATATAAACCCCCGACAACGTAAGTCTCATCACTTCATCGAAAGACGAGGTAAGCGACGGTCGTCGCTCTGAGCTCCCGATATCGGGTGTTTCAAAGGACTCTATCTTTTGAAGTAGGCAAGCTATCTTCTTACTTCAAAGTTTGTGTGATAGAGTTTGATAGTGTCTGTACTACTAATAAATTTTTTTAAAAGTAGTATGAGTAGCAAAATGCGGAATTTTTTAAAAATTCTTAATTTTCAGTTTTTTCAAAGTTTTAACATGTAGACTAAGGTTTTCAAGTATGCTGAGTTCAAATCTGCTATCAGATTTGAAATTTGACTAAGTCTAAGGCAGCTTTGAGGGGTTAGATCCCAGCTACTGATCACTACCTTTGACTCGGCGTTGCTGTTACCACTTCGGGGCAGTGACAATGATGTCTTCAGCTGTAAAGAGCGGGTATCGGGGAAGATCTCTCACTTCCCTAGTGATCAGTACAAGGCCTTCGGGCTGCCGACGGGATCGAGTGCCACTCACTACACTCAAATCTATCATTCCTCACTAAGTGTAATGCTTTAGGAATATGACTGTACTACATGATTCCAAACTTATACAAATTTCATTATCTTACAGTTAACAAGAAATCTCAGGCATGGCAAATGACAAGAACCGTAAATTTCATGTCAAAATGTGTGCATGTGGGCGAATAAATCGCAGTGCGGACGTCAAAGCGCATGTGAAGAAGGCGGGCACTGACCACATGATTATCCTGAATAAGGTTGCGTGTGTAAAGTGTAGAGTGTTGAAGGGTGATGAGGATAAGGCGCGATTTTACAGAGTGCATGCAGATTGCAGTGGAGGTTTGGTGAATGACCTGAGATTCACGCAGTTGATTGTTGAAGAGAGGGAGCGAATAATGGCGATAGAGCGAGACGGCAAGGCTGAGAATGTTGTTGAGAATGTTGTTGTGAATGATGAGTTGGCGAAAGCAGTCGCTTCGTTGGAGGCTGAGATTGAGCGAAAGAGAGTGCTTGAGAGTGATGATGAGGATGATGTGGATTTAGATAGGGAGCGTGTGAGGAAGTTGAGCTCTTCTTCCTCGGAGGTCTCCAACATAGTTGTTGAGGACCCCCCGCAGAGCTCATCTTCCCCAAAAGTGAAGAGTGGTGGGATTCGTGTGCAGTCGGCGAGGTGGTTGAAGGATGAAGAGAAGAAGCATGTGTCGCAGCAGATGGCGCATGATTTGTTGATAAATAAGTATGAGAGTTTGAAGAAGGTGAAGGATGAAGTCGTGAATGAGTTAGATACGTTGAAAAAGAAGGAACTGAAGTCGAAGGAGATAGCGGATGAGAATATTCGAATGAGGCGCAGTGTGACTGATTTGAAGAATAAGACGCGAGAGTTGGAAGAGAAGAATGATGACTGTGAGAAGAGTGCGAGTGCTGCAGAGAGAAGAATGAGAGATGCAGAAGCGAAGTTTGAGGAGATGATGAAGGAGATGAGTGTGTTGAGAGCGAGGAATATTGAGTTGGAGAGGAATGTGGCTCGGCGGGGTGATGAGAGACAGGCGTTTGAGAAGTTGGAGCGCATGAGGGATGAGTGGAATCGTGTGAATGAGGATAGGTTGTTTAAGTTTCACATCCCTATTCGGGATAATCATTTGGACGGTGAAGTCCTCGTCAACCGTAGTCTCGAAGAGTCAATCATTTGCTACAATGGCCATCCGACCAAGAAATGACTGCATGCCACACTGAGAATGCCCGGCCATCTCCATAAATTTTCTGTTAGGAAGCGTGCGAGACTACCCAAGGATGGCTAACTTGGTAAGTGAAAAGCAAATAAGATAGTATATCCTATTCTAATACATATCATTTTCATTGCAGATCTTTTACCCGCCTTCACCACCCCATCACGTTACTCCCGAGAAGAAACCATCGGCCCTCTTAAGGGCCACCTAGGGGCAAGACATGATAGAACCTCCACGCGGTTTGCCCTGGGCAGTCTTCGGACTGGCGAATACTATCATTAAGTTGAATCTGCTATCAGTCAACTTGAACGTTGCGTCGCGTTAGAGGGGTATATAAACCATTACCTCTCATTTCATTTCATTTCAATCTTGCAGACGCCGAACAGTGAAGTCAGCTCTCCTCGCGGACCGCAGTTAAGGCCGCGAAATTTATTTGATGAATTTGTTAGGCTAGAGGAGCAAGACAGAGTCCCCAGCAATCTTGCTCGGATTGGCAATCCGATGACAGCAAGTGTTGTCAATCCAACGGAATGGCGCTACATTCCACTTTTCAGCCACATACCAATTAGCGTGGAAGTCGACACTGCTACCAAGGAGAGAGTCAAAGACTCTCTCTGCAGAATCGGTAGGTTGTAAGAAGACGACTCCCGAGAACGAACCACCGGCTCTCTTAAGGGCCACCATGGGGCAAGATTTGATAGAACCTCCTCGCGGTTTGCCCTGGGCAGTCTTCAGACTGGCGAATACTATCATTAAGTTGAATCTGCTATCAGTCAACTTGAACGTTATGCAGTCGATTGCCATCCCTGAAGCATTCTGATTCGCTGTTGAGCAATTCATTGTTGAAAACCCTATATAAGCCAGAAGATTGTAGCGCTTCTCATTCAATTTTAAGTCACGATGGAAGCAACATCTGCTAGTACCATTCCCGACTTCATCATCCTCGACGAGTGGGATGAAGACAACGCCATTCACGACTTCATCATCCTCGAAGAGTGGGATGAAGAGGATGAGAAGAAGGGGAAGATCAAGATCGTTTGGACGGATGAGGTGTGGACTCCTAATACCACTCGCATCCGAAAGGTGCCAGATGCACCAGCACGACCTGGGCGGTATAGGGTATATGAGAACCTAACCGTCATACCTATTGACTATTCAAGCCAATAGTCAAATTCACACCCCGAGAACGAACCATCGGCTCTCTTAACCCTATAACTACTGAGAAAAAAAGTAGCGTTACTTACGGTGGGGTCGCTTGCGACCCCAATCACAAAATTCCAGAATTATCTGATTGATATATTGTAATGACCTTGAATTGCTTTATACATTATCAAACAATTGAAATAAGTCATAGGGGAATCATTTAGTTCAAGTATTGGGTCAACATAATTGGCATAAACCTTCAGAATTTAGGGCTATACCTTATATGTATGCCTAATAGGCCTACATATGGCCTTCTCTTCTTCGATGCAGTGCTAGGCAATTGAAAGACCAGCTATTACACTGATAGTTGACAAAGACATTGCAGCACCGAGTTCAGTGTAAGTAACTATCTTGTCGTCTACATGTGTGTTCTTCTATACAAAGCTTATTCTGAAGGGGGAGTGAAGCGCTGTTCTAACGGGGACGCTATTATCAATAACTAACTCACTGTCGATGACACTGCATTCACGCCGATAATTCCTGTAGGCGTAGACTTCATTGCTTTCCCACGAGGTGAGCTTGATTGTCATTGGTTGATACTTGAAGCAATCACGTCCTTGGAATAAATTGGTTCGTCTCATGCATGTGTCATCATTCAGATGAGTAACCTATGTCATGGCCACTGGCAGGGAACGTCGACAGGCTGCGATTTCGGCGACCAATTTACTATTTGGAGAACTTCATGAAGAAGAGGATATCATCAGCGATGACACCTCTGACTCCGAAGAAATTGACAATGTTGTATCTAATGCCGAAAGTAATGACTCTTCACACATGAGTAGCGACGACGAAAACATAGCCCCTCTGCGACAGCGAATAGGCCTACAGCAACGTGATATTACTGATTCCGCTTCTCGTCTTGACAGCTTCAAGTCACCGGATGGGAAAGTGTGGTCTCCACACCCGATCACGTACAATCGCGGCCGTCGTCCACTATCGAACATCGTAAGAGACGTAAGCGGACCCTCTCGTCAGGTTAGGGAGGCGGCTTCCTCTCCAAGTGCTACATTCATGAGCTTCGTTACACCTGAGATAATTGACATTGTCGAAAAATTTACAAATACTGAAGGACACCGTGTATATGATGACTGGATTGATACCACCGCAATGGAAATAAGGACTTATCTCGGACTGATCTTTATTGCTGGGGTCCACACGAACCCATCGAGGACGACACGAACCCATCGCTCATCTGTGGAATCTGGAAGACGGCCGTTCGATATTTCGACAGGCTATGGCGCGTGACCGCTTCCAACATTTGACGCGTGTGCTGCGCTTTGATGACAAAGAAACCAGACAGGAGCGACGTGTACGAGAAGATGGCTCCAATTCGCGAGGTGACTGAAAAAATTGCAAGCAGATGTCGCAACAATTTCAAACCTGGATTTCAGTGTTGTGTAGACGAACAACTTGTTGTGTATCGTGGACGCTGTCCTTTCCGTGTCTACATACCTAGTAAGCCAGGTAAATATGGCTCGAAAGTTTGGGCCTGCTGCGACGTGGATACGTCTTATGTTTGTAATTTTGAACTATATACTGGGAAGATTGGCCGAAGTCCGGAAGTTGGACAAGCTACTCGCGTAGCTTTGGATATCACATCGTCATTACAAGGTTCGGGAAGAGGGTGCACAGCGGACACTTTTTTCTCCTCGAAAGCTTTGGCCGAATCCTAAGCGCGAAATGTGACTTATTGTGGCACAGTGAGAAAGAACAGGAGGTTTCTCCCTCGATTATCTCTGACGTGCAAGGAAGAGAAATCAATTTTTCTGTTTTCGCGTACACCAAAGACTTGACTCTTGTTTCTTATGTTCCTAAGAAGCAGAAGAATGTGATTTTGATGTCATCACAGCATCATGATGGTCGGATCAGTGAAAGAAGAGACAAGAACCCGGAGATCATTATCCACTACAATAGAACAAAAGGAGCTGTGGACACGGCCGATCAACTCCTGAGAACATACTCTTGTCAGCGCAAATCTCGCCGTTGGCCGATGATATTTTTTCACCATCTAATCGACATCACCGCATTGAACGCGTATATCATCTTCTTCATGGTCAATCCTGATCTGCTTTCCGGCAAGTCTCAAAAGCGACGCCTTTTCCTGGAGCAGTTAGGAAAGGAACTCATTTCAGACGCTGTGAATTCCAAAATCCCTGAGCGGCCATTACAGCATGTGCGCGAGAGAGATCAGCGAGATGTTATCCGACAGACAAACATGAATCGGAAAAGAGCTCGTTGTTCATTATGTCATGAGCAGATGACCGAAAGACAAGTGAAAGATGTAGTACTTGCAACACTCCAATTTCCAAACAAAAACACCTAAAGATTGTATGTACATCTTGTCAATGATCTGTTAGTGTCTGTCTCATTTTTACCATGTTCTGCATCGTAACGCGCCGTATTGATCTTTATGAATTATGAAACTTCTTTGTTTATTCTTATCGCTATGACAGGAAAACACATATTCTGTATCCACTTCACATGTCGATTTATGGCTTCTAAATTTATGTCAATGCAATTCTCATTTACAGATACATGTGCATTCCTGGATGAGCCATACCTATGTGCAGATGAAAATAAGTATGCCTATAATACTTCACAGCTAACAGTGTAGGCCTATTCAGCAATTGTTTACCTTTGATAATAAAACAAATTAACAGTAGATAATGTTTATTGAGTCATTTTTCTATACAGCCATGGATTTACGAAAGGAATTCATGTTCATAATATACGCAACAACATTAAATATCAGTGGGGTCGCCAGCGACCCCAGGCGTAAGTAACGTTTGAATATTTTTAAGTCACTGCTACTTTTTTGTGAAAGGGGGTATAAGTAAACGGTATCGTCCAGACACAGTTAATACGCCAACTTAAAAATACACGGTTGAAATAATCAGCAAAAAATAGTTTTTGGACTTGAAAAATACGATGAAAGGAAGCTTTGGGGTCGCTAGCGACCCCACCGTAGTTACAGGGTTAAGGGCCACCTAGGGGCAAGACATGATAGAACCTCCACGCGGTTTGCCCTGGGCAGTCTTCAGACTGGCGAATACTATCATTAAGTTGAATCTGCTATCAGGCAACTTGAACGTTGCAAATGAAGTTCGGTGTAATACTTCCTTTCGACGGGCGTTCCTGTAAAGGGCGGCGGTGAAACCCGTAGCTATGTATACCGCAAGGGACATTCGGCAATTGTCAATCTTGTTAAACCTCTCTGCGTCATGTTTGCAAGTGATTGCCTCTGTCTCAACGTAGTATGCATTCGCGCCAGGGCGACATTTAGCTAACTGTCGAAGGTTGCCTAAAACTTTCCATTGCATACGTTATGAGAACCATGAGTTCTACCTGTCTCTATCAATGAGACGAATTGATGAATGGAATGAAATGGGAGGACACTCACGCGCCACACGCAACATAACACACTTCTCTCTTCCGTAGTCTAACAAGCTCTTTACACATGGATCGCAGTCGATTGCTATCCCTGTATCAGAAGTGTAAGCTATCTTAATTTTATTTGACACTATTTCATCTACCATCATCGCCCATATGAAATGTTTTAAGATTTACAAGTTAGACTAAGCGTGCTACTATTTCCAAATGAAAAAGTATACATGGTTAAATCATCCACTTAAGCCCATCCGTAGTCTAACAAGCTCTTTACACATGGATCGCAGTCGATTGCTATCCCTGTATCAGAAGTGTAAGCCATCTTAATTTTATTTAACACTATTTCATCTACCATCATCGCCCATATGAAATGTTTTAAGATTTACAAGTTAGACTAAGCGTGCTACTATTTCCAAATGAAAAAGTATACATGGTTAAATCATCCACTGAAGCCCCATTCAAGTAAGTCAGTATGAAAGCAAAGATAATACGAAATAAAAATTTATTATGGCATGTATTTCAAAAGGTCTTCATCGTCAATATCGTCCCAGAGTCTGACTTCACATAGATAACAAAAACAGTTCACTTGATTTAATCGTTCTTCCACTGCGAGCCTCACTTTGTCGATGTACTCCCACTCCGCCATAGTTCGTGGCTGGGAGTTAGGGGTGTACCATTCCCATAATTGGTGGAGGAATTTGGTGCTGGTGATCTCCATCACATCGTCAGTATCGTACTGGAGATACTTCCACCTCACGCCTGTTAAGTCGGGACACTCCTCCTCACATACACTCTCTTCGTCGTCCGCTGGTAATGACAACTTTCTGATATTGTCCAGTCGGTACACCTTCTCTACCTCCCCTTCGTTGGAGCGTTTGGTGCAACGAGCGCCTTTGGTGTTGAGCATGGAGAAGAGAATTTTGTGTTTGGTGTTGTCGGAGGGCTTGTCATGTTGACTATGAATAACAACTTTGAAATGTTTCCTAATTCTTAAGTATCAACAAGCAACCAATCAGAATGAACAGCCAATGAATGATGAATATGAAAGTATATATGTAAAGTGACATTCGTGTCATTTCACTCTGTCTTTGAGACGTATAAGTGAAGTGTTCTCTGGCGAATTCTGTTATTATTTGAGGCGTACAAGTGAACTGCTCTCTCGTGAATTCCAAATTTGAGTGAAGTCTCTATCTTGTTGAAGTATCAACCTTAAACTTGATTTCGTTGAAATGGTAAGTTGAAAATTTCTTCACTCATCTCCCTCAAACGTGTGGCTAATAGCATCTTCCTCAATTTCAGGCATCAACTTCATCACCAACGCCCTCCCTTCTCGAGGAAAGTTTACAGTTGTTGAGTCAAAGTAGGTTGTAACAATACACTGAGACTTGAACAGAGATGATAGAATGATTTCTCTTTCAGGTGATGTGAGTTGCAGCTCAGGACTCTCGCGACAAGGCAACGAGTGGGAATGTGCCGACTGCGGACATATGTTTACAAGGAAGCACAGTCTCTTTCGACACATCAAACAACGTGTGTGTCAACGCAAAGCGGCGTCAATCTCCGGAGGTGAAGTTGATTCTGACGATGACATCTCCTTTCCTTGCGATTTGTGCCCTCTTTCTTTTGATAGTCACTTTCAGCGATCTTCGCACAGACTTCAACACACGCATGCAAATGATCAGTACACCAACGGTACCTCTACCATCTCCCTCATTAATGTTTCACATAATAATTTAGTACGCGACTACTGCATGGAGTCCAATACTCAAATAGTAGATTTTCCTGAGTGGCTCCTTCAAAATTCTAACATTATCGAAGCGCTCTTCAACAATTTAGACAATTTTAGAATGAAGGCGCTCATCTACCTTAAACTAAAATATATTAAGATAGATTTTCAAACGGGTCAAGTGACGGAGAGAATACAGTTTCATGTTCCTTCCTCTTCCGCAACCGAAGTTGTAGACTGCGAGTCTTGGCTAAATTTTCACATTCAATGTTTAAAATCAAATGTACATAAATTCAATCAACGCGACAGCGCTCTCATTTTTGATGGTGTGGACTCAGCCATATTCAAAATTTCCCTATTAGAAAGTCATGCAGCTCGAGGCACATTTAAACTGCCAAAAACGTTGTATAATAAGAAAGCTGTCATCAATGTCGATTGTAAATCGCAGTGTTTCAAATACGCAGTCCTATCCATCCTTCACTATAATGATATCAACGCGCATCGAGATCGCACCTATAGCTGTAGACAGTGGGAGGATGAACTAGACTTTGAAGGTTGTGATAGTAACAACATGAAAATCAAAGATGTAGAAACGTTCGAAAAACATAATAAGATTAAAATTGTCGTTCACGTGTGGGAGAAGGGGTTGAAGGGTGCCCGCTATAATTCACGTTCAACTTGTTATGAATGTGTAGTCAACCTCTTATTAGTAAAACAAGATGATAGCGAGGAATGGCACTACTGTGGTATTCCCAAAATCTCTCGCTTGTACACTCACTTGGGGCACTCTAAAAGAGGTGAACATTTTGTATGCGACCGCTGCATCCGCTCCTTTTGGAGTAAAGATAAATTTGAAACTCACTATGAATGGTGCAAGCGAGGTAAATTACAAATGGAACGCATGCCCAAAGATAAAATATTTTCACATAGGGATAATGGTGACGAATTAAGTCCCCTGCGTGTCATTTACGCAGACATAGAATGCTACATTGATGATATCATCCACAAGCCAGCAGCCATATCCTGCTATGAAGTATGGCATGACCACTTTAGAAATAGGCAAAACAAAATGCATACTTGGCAAGGTGAAGATTGTATTTCAAAATTTCTACAATTTCTCGATAAAGCTGCTAAATTTCAACAATCATATGATTCCCAATTGCAGCGTAAGTCACTACATATGTCAGATGAAGACAAACAGAAATTTGAAAGTTGCACATCGTGCCCTAAATGTCATAAAACGTTTGATGACGATAAAATTAAGAAAGTGCGTGATCATGATCACATCACTGGTAAATTTAGAAACGCACTCTGCTCCAAATGTAACTTTTCACTTAGGTTGAGACGTCGTGTACTACCCGTAATTTTTCATAACTTTAAGGGCTATGACAGTCATATGCTCATAAAAGGAGGGTTGAGCCAGATGAAATCGTGGCAGTTTAATGTAATAGCGGAAACGAGAGAAAAATTCATGGCAATGACAGCAAAAGTACCAGTAGATAAAACTAAAGAAAATAAGACAGTATTCTTCGAAATAAAATTTTTAGATTCATTCCAATTCATGTCAGCGTCACTAGCTTCTCTCGTTCGAAATCTCAAGTTTCTTCCCCATAGTCAAACTTTGAAGAAACACTATCCAAACTTAACGGATGAAATAATCACTCGCAAAGGAGTCTTTCCCTATGCGTATTTTAGCTCAATGTCTAAACTAAATGAAACAACCTTTCCTTCCATTGACAAATTCCAAAACGATTTGACGAGTCAAGATTGTCCAGTAGAGGACTATGAACATGCTCAAGAGGCATGGTTAAAATTTGATTGTAAAACGTTTGGCGATTATATGATCGCTTACTTAGAATTAGATGTCATTTGCTGGCTGATGTCTTTCAGGAATTTCGACGAGTGGCATTAGAAGAAGACAAATTAGATCCTATCCACTTGTCAGTCTACCAGCCATGTCCTTTAAATCAGCCTTTAAAATGACTGGTGAGACCATCCATCTCTTACAAGACCCGAGATGTATAACATATTTGAGCGCGGAATACGCGGTGGTCTCACATTTGTGAATAAACATCACATAAAATCTAAAACAGTAGGTAATGATCATATCCACCTAAAGTACTATGACCAAAATAATTTATATGGCAGTTCACTGTCTAAACCACTACCTCACTCCGAGTTTAGTTGGTTAAATCAAGATGAGCTTGAGTATTACTCCAACCCTTCAAACATACTGAAGATTCCAGATGAAGGTGATTGGAGATATTATTTTGAAGTGGATTTGATTTATCCAAATAGTATTAAAAATAAAACTGCTGGTTTCCCACTCGCACCTGAATCTAGTGAAGTGACTGAAGATATGTTTTCACCATTCATGTCACAATTTCATAATAACTTAACAGAGTGTGGACAGCCAAGGTACAAACCATGCCGCAAACTTTTGCTCACCCAATATGATAAGAAAAATTATCTCGTACACTTCTGCATACTAAAATTCTATTTAGAAATGGGCATGCTTTTAAAGTCAGTTCACCGCATTATCAAATTTAGACAGAAAGCCTTCCTCAAACCCTACATAGATAGTAACAGTCAAAAACGTGCACTCGCCCAAAATAATTTTGAAAAGGATTTTTATAAATATAAGAATGACAGTCTTTTCGGAAAGACCATGGAGGATGTTAGAAAACGCATGAACTACAAACTAGTCGTTGATGAACAAAAATATCACAAATTGACCTCATCACCTCTTTTCATTGATAGAGACATCATCGATGAGGATCTTGTAGGTTAAATGATAAAATCAGAAGTTGAGTTGTGCAAACCCATCTATATTGGGCAAGCCGTTTTAGATTATTCCAAGCTTGAAATGTATCAACTCTTCTACAAAATATTAAAGCCATGCCCTCTCGTAAAAGAGGTTCGCTTACTGGGTGGTGATACAGATAGTTTCTTTTTAGGAATTACCACTCAAAAAGATTTAAATTTTAATGAAGTAGGTAAGTCATTAGAAAAATATTTCGATACATCTAACTACAATCCCACTCATCCACTCTATTTCATACAGAATGAAGCCAAACTTGGTTGTTTTAAGGATGAAACAGCAGGAAAGGAAATAGATGAAATGATTCTCCTCCGTCCTAAAATGTATTCCATGAAATTAAAAGAATATGCAGATAGTATTAAGCGTGCTAAAGGTATATCAAAATCCATTGTTCACAAAATGAAACATCGGTCCTATAAGAAGGCCTATAAAAATAAAAATATAACGTTTGTCAATATGACAATCTTAAAATCTCAAGTTCTTACTGTGAAAACGCACACGTTCAGGAAACGAGCGCTTTCAGCATGGGAGGATAAGAGGTGTTGGATAGGACATAACACATCTCTTCCACATGGACATCCTGACACAAACATACCTCCACCCAAAAGAATAAAACTCACGCTACCACATTCAGGAGATGTATTGACATAATCAAATTTAAC